>OY856186.1:305743241-305971460 GCA_963693315.1 Diogma glabrata
CAAAATATTGGGAAGTTAAAAAATGATAAACTTTGAAAGGCTCAATCTCGGAAACTATTGGGTCTACAGAGACAATTCTAGTATCATATTGTAGCAAATTTAGTCTACTTTTTTTTTTTCAAAAACTAGTCCATTAGGGCCATAATCGCCAAAATTTGAAACAATAACGATTTTTTCGATTTTTGAGGCTTAATCTCGGAAACTATTGGGTCTACAGAGACAGTTCTAGTATCATATTGTAGCAAATTTAGTCTACTTTAACACCGTCTTAAGAAAGTATGAAGAAAAAAACTAGTCCTTTAGGGTTATAATCGCCAAAATTTGAAAAAATAACGATTTTTTCGCGGTTTTTTCGATTTTTGACAAAGTTGCGTTCGACGCTCGAGGTCACAAACTTGGATTATTCATTAGGCCAACATCATAAACAAGACTGCAAAAAATCAGAACTACCGGATTTGAAGCATACTGTGATGTATAAAGTTACTGGACTATAAAGTAAATTTTCATGAAATTTTAAAACTTTGAAATTTAAAAAAAAATACTCGGAACCGGAGTAGGTGTCTGCCATTGAATTTTTTACTAAAAAAAAGATTGTATACTTTAAGATATTAAAACGGCAGACTTGCTGAAATCACGTTTTTGAAGTCAATTTTTACGTTTTTTGACTTGCGGACACGCCCAAAGGAACCATCGGCGGGGATAGTGAATACCCATTTCAACTACGGCAGGTGAAAAACTATACCTAGCATCAATATGGAGTTTGCTAAAATACCGTAAGTCTGCTGGTCACTGGCTCTCAGTCTAAAAGGAAGGGACACAATTTCAGTAGAACCTTTTACATTTAATTGTAAAATTGCTGAACTTAATTGGATAATTTCAATCAATAAAATTCAGTCAATCAACACTGTCAAGATATTTAGATATTCAGGGTTAACATATTCATTCAGATATTCGGCAGTGTTAACATATCCATTCAGATATTCAACAGTGTTAACATATTCATTCAGATACTTCAGTGTAAACATATCTAGTCAAAATTTTCATAGTGTCAACTTACCGATGAATTTATTAAACTTTTTGTCAATAGTTAGATTTCAAGAAATTCAATTTTAACATTCATCAACCAACGGAAACCGTAAATATTAAAATTTTTTATTTCAATAATTTTCATAACTTAATTATTTGTGTAGTTCGTTTATTATTTCATAAAAATGGATATGAAAAAATTACATAATAAAGGGAAGTACATATCCAAATGTGTGGTTCGCATATTTGAGTATGCAGAAGCGTACGATCCATCGATCAACAGTGTAATTGAGTCTGAAAATAGATTGAGTCAGTTAAAAAAATATTCAGGCGAATTTAATGAAATAATTGATAAATTATTGGAACTTTTAGATAGTGATGAATTTGAAGCATTGCAATCTTCACTAGACGATTTTGACAGAATTTATAATTTATCATTATCTAAATAAGTATCTGTCCATTTTTGAATTAATTTTTTTTTTCTTAAATTAAATGTTTATTGTATGCAAAAGAAAATTTTACTTGATCTTCAAGTAAAATTGTAAAAAGGCATTGCCTTACTTGTGTACAAATTATTTTTTTTTTAAATAAATAAATAAATAAATTGCAAGAGATATTGCAAGATAATAAAAATATTCAAATTAAAAAAGCCCCTGAAACAGAAACTATCGAAAAAAACTTTTCACACAATCTGCCAAATATTCAAATCCCTATTTTCGATGGAACTATTACAAATTGGTTAAAATTCAAAGATACTTTTGAAGCAGTGGTGCATAATAAAACCAATATTAGTGATGTCGAAAAATTTATTCATTTGTTAAAATACTGGTCAGGTGATGCCAAATCAACAATCAGGCACATAACATTATCTGGAGCCGGGTATGCGAAAGCATGGACCGATCTTGTCAAGCGGTATGACAATAAGCGTGTGATTGTCCAAATTTAACCAAAGATAATGCCAATGATTTACGTTATTTATTGAATTCATGCATATCTCACATTTCTTCATTAGAGGCTATGGGTCAAAAACTGTGTGACTTAGCTGAATTAATGTTAATTAACTTAATAGTAAAAAAATTTGATTTTCACACTAGAAAAGAGTTGGAAAACGAAATTGCAAATGACGCACTCCCGACATGGGCACTTATGCATAGTTTTCTACAAAGAAAATGTAGAATACTTGAAAACATCGAAATCAATAGAAAGCCAGTTTCCATAAATCAGTCTACCAAATCAAAACCCTTTCATAATTTCAAGGCAAAATCTGAATCAAGTTCAAAATCCTTTGCGACTTCTAAAAATTCAAAAAATTGTACTAGTGTTGAACAATCCCGTAATATTTTTAAATTAATTACCATCATAATCTTTATAAATGCGTTCAACTTTTAAGGTTATCTATTACTGATCGTAAAAAAAGGTAGATGAATTGAAACTTTGTATTAATTGCTTGCGCTCTTCCCATACAGTAGAAAATTGCCTTTTTCCTGTATGTAAATACTGCCAGTTAAAACATAGCTTGCTGCTTTGTTTGCATAAGGAGGACCTATATTAAAAAACGTTACAAGTACTCCAAATCATAATCAAAATTTGGATAGTGCTCCAACTATTTCTTCATTGTGTGTTCAATTGGGACCCACTCAAAACCTTGGTAATAATCAAGCTGGTAGTAAACCAGGAAATAGTAATTCAACAAATCTTTCATTTAAAAATACGAATGTAGCACAGGTTGGAAAGCAGAAAGAAGCTCTACTATGCACAGCAATCATATCAATTGCCGACAAATATGGAAAATATCATGAATATGGGGTTTTGCTAGAGCCAAACCAACAATATGAGTAAACATTTTGCGACCAAGTTAAAAATTGACCAAGTTTTTCAAAATATGCCTATAGAAGGAATAGATGAAATAACAATTTGATCAATTAGCAAGTTAACCTGCAAAATCAAATCCAAGCATAGTTCGTATGAGAAAATAGGAGAATTCCGTATTTTACAAACTATTGCAAATGCAATTCCTCACAATGATATTGATATAGGGTCATTCCACATCAAATCAACACAGGGTCTGAACATCACCATCTCAGATCTTCTTGAAATTTGGCACAGGGTACTATTGGTATAGACTTGGAAATATATAAAATTTTACTGAAATATGTCAACTCGTTTTTGATTTACAGAGCTGCAAAGTTCTCACAAATGGGCCCAAAAACCGGGAACGCCATTTTTTTTAAATTGCTGTAGAACCTTTCCTAATTGCACTAGAGACCTGGGATTGGTGACATTTTACAGCGTTTTTAATGCCCTTTAATATGATATGAAACACTTTATGGTTAAGATAAAAAAAAAATTCTTAAAACTTAATTTAAAATTTAAATTTTAATTTTTTCAAAAAGTAAATATTTAAAAATTTTAAAATTAATTCCATGAATAGTTAGTATTGTTATAAATCACAGGGCAAAATATAAATTTGGGATGATAATGGCTTCATTGTTAAAAAAATTGAAGACTAAAGCTCATTTTGATGAAAAAGTAATAAATTTACTAATACATAATAGTAATAGTGAATCTTAATTAATAATTATGTTTTATATTATTGATACTGTAATTGTTTTAGATTACAAATTATAATAATTTTTGTATTTATTATAACACAAAATTTAAATAATTATGTATTATAATTAATTATACTACATAATTTATAAAAAATAAATAATTTTTATGAAATAATGCAATAAAAAAAATTATAATACAAAAACAATTCAATATAAAATCAAATTTGTTCAACTTAACAGTTTTCTGTATCAGCATGTTTAAGTTGGTTTTAACAAATTCCTTCCCTGTTTGAACTTGTTACAACATGTAGGAAACATACTTAGGGTGACCATTTTTGTTCTAAGTGAAATCAGTACAAAATTTTAAAAGTTAAAATATGTACTATCCTTAGTCTCACCTAATTCCTATGTCTCTTCTAAGTCGAAAGGTTAATGTGTAAAGCGAAGTAGAAAAACCTGGTTTTCATTTTTTAGTAGTTTTAAGGACATTCTGTTAAGTTTTTAAAATACAACTTTCCGTCACGATTGCTTGGGAAAACACAGGGTTAGAACTTTGATATATATTTTTCGTGTGTAACTGCCACAATTTAAAAATAAAAATATTTTTTTTCAAGTCATTTTTATTACAAGTTCATATTAAAAGATGACTCGTATAGTTTTATTTCTTTCTATATTTAAATTGGAACTTAAATTAAAATTTAACAATTTTCTTAAAAATCAGTACTTTCAGTACATAATTTTAGAAATCAGTAAAAATCAGTTCCTCATATGTCTATCAGTACAGAAGCTAGAAAATCAGTACTGTACTGATAAAATCAGTACGAATGGTCACTCTAAACATACTAGCCTCATTGGACAGAAGCTTGTTGCAGAATATCATACAGTGTCCCATGGTCCTTCCCAAGTGGATGTATTTTGAGTTGGTTGTGTATTTTAAGATTACTTATTGTTTAGTAGGCTGGGGCCGTTATGGATTTTTATAACTGTAATAAAAAAAGTTAGTAGCAGGTAACGGCCGGCTGGAATATACAGGTTGAGTTTTTTAAAAAATGCCAGGCTTTTATCTCGAGAACCATGCTAGATGGGACAAAATAACCCTGGGTGATATTTGTTAAGCGTCGAGGGGGACGCCCAATGGTAATATTGAATGACCTTGAAACTCATAAGTATTGTAGATATATGCCAAAATAGGTTTTTTTTAAATTAGAACCTATACATTTAATGTTTTTTTTTAATTAAGTAAATCAAACTACACACTTTTTGCTTAAAAATTTTTTTTGTAATGTGTACGATTTTGTAGATATGATTAACATTGATTTGCACTAAAGCAAACGTGTCTTCGCTAAGGTCTTCAGTAAAAAAATAAAATTTCAATAAATCAAAAAAAAACAACGAAAATACATTTCACGCAGTAGACCACGATGCAATAATATTTAAATTAATGAATGATTTTCATTGTTTTTTTTTAATTTATCGAAATTTTATTTTTTTTCTGAAGAACTTAGCGAAGACACGTTTGCTTTAGTGCAAATCAATTTTCATCATATCTACAAAATCGTACACTTTACAAAAAAATTTGTAAGCAAAAAGTGTGTAGTTTGATTTACTTAATTAAAAAAAAACATTAAATGTATAGGTTCTAATTTAAAAAAAACCTATTTTGGCATATATCTCCAATACTTATGAGTTTCAAGGTCATTCAATATTACTATTGGACGTCCCCCTCGACGTTTAACATATATCACCTTGGGTTATTTTGTCCCATCTAGCATGGTTCTCGAGATAAAAGCCTGGCATTTTTTAAAAAACTCACCCTGTATAGTTGAGGTCATAAACAATGAAAAAAAAACTTTCGAACTTGAGATAAAGGGAAGTAGTGAAATGGGGTGCTGTGTAAGGGGTGAAAACTGTTTTTCGTTATTTGTAACGAAACGAGGCCTCCTAGAGAAAAGTGTTTCATACAAAAGTTGTAGATAATAAAAAAATCTAAAACTTTTATTGCATACATTTTTCGACATAACCTCAAAGTCTGCGAGAAAATGATGTAAAACCGATTTTTCTAGTTTTTATTTTTATTTCGCGTGAAAATTATTTAATTTAAATGGAACTTTGTGAAAGTACGTAATTATTTACACATAATAAGCATGAATTTTTTCAATTATGGAAAATAAATATTTTTCGAGATTTTACCATTTTTCCGAAAAAACACCCCTATCTTCGGCGAACAACTTTATTGATATTTTTTTGAATTTTGATGTTGTACTAGTGCTTATTTTTTTTGTCGAGATGTCTACTCTCAAATGGTATATCGATTTTAATGATTTATTGTTATTTAGCAGCTTAAAATTGAGAAAAACTGAAAAAATTAAATTTCGAATCTCGAACTTGTCGATTTTTTTAATTTTTTTTCAGTTTTTTAGCATATTTATGTTAATAATTCATAATATTTTAAAGAAAAAACTTTCTTTGGTATAAAATAAATAAAGTTGAATGAATTTAGTTATTGGAAACAACGCTAAAATTGAATAAAGTAAAAAATAAAAAAAATGCTGTTACGTATTCAAACAAAAAAAATTTACAAAGTTTAAAATTTAACAGCATACTATAGGGTTGCTACGTGTCCTACTTTCGGTAGGACAGTCCTACTTTGGAGCAAAAATGTCCTACGTCCTCCTTTACTATAAAAATGTCCTACTTTAGGCCAACTGTAATACAATATCTTACACTGAAAAAAATAGATTTTTTTCTACCTATTTCTCTCAATAAACGCGCTAGCAAAATAAGTAATTGTTATTGCACCTTTACTTATATTAAAATTGTAACTGATTATTTAACTTTATGTCGAAAGGTTAATAACAATAGCAAATAATTTACATTGCTGACATATGTGAATATCTATGCTTTATTGCACGATTTATTCAGGTGGTAAACCACCATTGTTTAAAATTTAAATTTTGAATTAAACCCACCGTTAAACCTCTGTTTTTTTAAATAACTTTTGTTACAAAGTACCTGTTCTTAGAAATATTAATAAAATAAAATGACTGAACCGAATTTTGTTATAAAGTAAAACCTTTGGCTACAGAAAGCTAACGATTTTGAAGGAATATGTAAATACACAAAACTACTATTACTTATGAGTAACTTATACAGTTACTTAACTACTTATGAGTAACTGGCTTACAACGTAAGTTTATTGATTTTTTTGAAAGTGCCAATGAATCAGCAGACGGCATGTTTGGCTGTATTTTTGAGTTCTTAAAACTTTAAGTTTAAGTTTTTCGAGTGTTACCGCATTGGAGGCTAATAACATCAATCATCAATCATCAGAAAGTTTTTTCTTTAAAATATTATGAATTATTAACATGAATATGCTAAAAATTGAAAAAAATTAAAAAAATCGACAAGTTCGAGATTCGAAAATTTTTTTTCTTCGGTTTTTCTCAATTTTAAGCTGCTAAATAACAATAAATCATTAAAATCGATATACCTGTTGTGACCCGCTCACTTTTACACCCACTCACTGTTACAGTTTTCGTACACATTACACACTCGGTGTATGTTGAACTATTTCTAAACACATTACACTCCCGGTGTATATTGGTTTAAGATTTCTTAATTTAAAATAGCTTACATATAATTTTCATTACTTGATTTTGTTTCAATTCTAAATTTTGTTTTGATTTCTTTGTTTATAAATGCTAAATTGCATTTTATATCACGTACACCAAAATTATGTGTTTCCATTGGTGGAAACACATTGGATTTGGTTTTGAATTATCGAACGATATTTTATTATTATGGAGTGGGGAAAAATGTATAAAACCCACGGTAGCGTCTAAAACGGGGTTGTTGTTGCGTGGTTTGGACACAAGTATATTTGTGGTTTTTACTGTTTTCAATTAAATTTCAATTAATAAATTTTAAAGTTTAAAGTTGTGTTAATAAAGTAATTTGTTTAATTTACCTACTGTGTTTTTGTGTTTCTTAATTCTTTTAGAGCCTACTTTAGGGGAATAGGAACCAACATTTTTGGCGACCTTGCCAGGAGCGGCCATCAGCGAACAGCCAGGTCCAACCACGCAACCATCCAGTCAATAAAAAAAAATAGTTTTGCTACAAAAGTTTCAACAAGTTTCCTGATTAATAAATCATTTAAGTAAATCATTTGAGTTTCAACAAGTTTCCAGATTAATAAATCATTTAAGTGAATAATTATTTTTTGAAAAAGTCAATAAAAAAATAGTTTTGCTACAAAAGTTTCAACAAGTTTCCAGATTAATAAATCATTTAAGTAAATCATTTAAGTTTCAACAAGTTTCCAGATTAATAAATCATTTAAGTGAATAATTATTTTTTGAAAAAGTCAATAAAAAAAATAGTTTTGCTACAAAAGTTTCAACAAGTTTCCAGATTAATAAATCATTTAAGTAAATCATTTAAGTAAATCATTTAAGTTTCAACAAGTTTCCTGATTAATAAATCATTTAAGGTGAATAATTATTTTTTTGAAAAGGTCAATAAAAAAATAGTTTTGCTACAAAAGTTTCAACAAGTTTCCTGATTAATAAATCATTTAAGCTGAATAATTATTTTTTTTGAAAAAGTCAATAAAAAAAAAAATAGTTTTGCTACAAAAGTTTCAACAAGTTTCCTGATTAATAAATCATTTAAGTTTCAACAAGTTTCCTGATTAATAAAACATTTAAGGTGAATAATTATTTTTTTGAAAAAGTCAATAAAAAAAAAATAGTTTTGCTACAAAAGTTTCAACAAGTTTCCTGATTAATAAATCATTTAAGTTTCAACAAGTTTCCTGATAAATAAATCATTTAAGGTGAATAATTATTTTTTTTGAAAAGGTCAATAAAAAAATAGTTTTGCTACAAAAGTTTCAACAAGTTTCCTGATTAATAAATCATTTAAGTTTCAACAAGTTTCCTGATTAATAAATCATTTAAGGTGAATAATTATTTTTTTGAAAAAGTCAATAAAAAATTAGTTTTGCTACAAAAGTTTCAACAAGTTTCCTGATTAATAAATCATTTAAGGTGAATAATTATTTTTTTGAAAAGGTCAATAAAAAAATAGTTTTGCTACAAAAGTTTCAACAAGTTTCCTGATTAATAAATCATTTAAGGTGAATAATTATTTTTTTGAAAAAGTCAATAAAAAAAAAATAGTTTTGCTACAAAAGTTTCAACAAGTTTCCTGATTAATAAATCATTTAAGTTTCAACAAGTTTCCTGATTAATAAATCATTTAAGGTGAATAATTATTTTTTTGAAAAAGTCAATAAAAAATTAGTTTTGCTACAAAAGTTTCAACAAGTTTCCTGATTAATAAATCATTTAAGGTGAATAATTATTTTTTTGAAAAAGTCAATAAAAAATTAGTTTTGCTACAAAAGTTTCAACAAGTTTCCTGATTAATAAATCATTTAAGGTGAATAATTATTTTTTTGAAAAAGTCAATAAAAAAAAAAATAGTTTTGCTACAAAAGTTTCAACAAGTTTCCTGATTAATAAATCATTTAAGTTTCAACAAGTTTCCTGATTAATAAATCATTTAAGGTGAATAATTATTTTTTGGAAAAGTCAATAAAAAAATAGTTTTGCTACAAAAGTTTCAACAAGTTTCCTGATTAATAAATCATTTAAGGTGAATAATTATTTTTGAAAAAGTCAATAAAAAAAATAGTTTTGCTACAAAAGTTTCAACAAGTTTCCTGATTAATAAATCATTTAAGGTGAATAATTATTTTTGAAAAATCAGAAAAAAAAAATAGTTTTGCTACAAGAGTTTCAACAAGTTTCCTGATTAATAAATCATTTAAGGTGAATAATTATTTTCGAAAAAGTCAATAAAAAAAAAAATAGTTTTGCTACAAAAGTTTCAACAAGTTTCCTGATTAATAAATCATTTAAGGTGAATAATTATTTTTGAAAAAATCAATAAAAAAAAATAGTTTTGCTACAAAAGTTTCAACAAGTTTCCTGATTAATAAATCATTTAAAGTGAATAATTATTTTTTGAAAAGTCAATAAAAAAAATAGTTTTGCTACAAAAGTTTCAACAAGTTCCCTGATTAATAAATCATTTTAGTTGCCTGGTTAATAAATCATTTAAGTTTTCCTACGAAAAGCTCAACAAGTTAAAGCCAAGGAAAAGTTTTATAAAGTCATCTATCGGCTCTCATCATTGGAGGAGGTACGGTGAGTTAATTTATAATTAACCTAGTAATTATTTTACACAAGAATTTAAATTATTTTACACAAAAATTTAAATTATTTTGAAAAATTGGAATTGCTTTCCTTTAAATAAAATAAAAATAAAGAAATTTTTAGCCGATTGAATTCAGCAAATAATTTTGGTTCGTTGCTACTGGGCATGAATATAAATTATTTTATCTTATTAAATTTCTATTGGGATTGATCGAATTCGGATTAACTTAACCAATTCACTTGGTTGACTAATCGAGGTTCACCAGATTATCGGTAGTGGAAATAGAAGCCAGCGGAGGCTACTCGCACGAGCGACACTCACCCTTTACCTTATGCTCATTTAATTTAAATTATTGAGTCAAAAAAATTTTTTTTTTTTTTTTTTTTTAAAACGGTTGCTTACTTAAAAACTTGTTATTTTCTTATGTACGGTACGCGTAGTGCTACTAAAGCAAAGCGTATTGGAAGTGAAACCTTAGAGACTGATTCGGATACGGATTCAGAAACATTTCAGCAATCCACCACTGACCTAGAAGTCGCAGACAACAGGAAATCAACCATGGTGTTCGATATAAATTTGGCTACGTCAGTTATTCCTACTTTCAATGGAGATCCAAGACAGTTGGAACACTTTTTAGGATGTGCAAGTTTCCTCTACGAAATGACTCCAGCCTTGGACCGCGAAAAATGTGTAAATTTTGTAAGAATAATAAAGATTACGGGCTCAATAGCAGAAAAAATTAAGGGAAAACCGGTTAAGGACATCGAAGAGCTGGGAATAGAATTAAAGAGGCTTTGTAAACCAAGTAGACCTGCGGAGCAGTTACAGATGGAATTGTTCAGACTGCGTCAGAACAATAGATCTACCAAGGAGTTTGCAGACACCTTATTACGCTTAGTAGAGGAACTTAATTCCACCATGATAGTAGCTCAAGGTGAGGAGCATAAAGCAGTAATAACTGCAATAAATGAGAAAACAGCACTCAAGGTATTTACGGAAGGGCTCCGTGAACCTACACGCCTTTATATAAAAACTGGTCGTTTTAAACACCTGAAGGAAGCAATTGAAGCTGCAATCGACGACGAGCAACAATCGCTGTCGCAACCTAGTACCTCTATCAAGAGAGAGGTAGGATTTCTACAACGAGGAAATTTCAACAATAATCGATTTTGTAACCTTTGTGGAGCTAAGGGTCACGATAGTAAGGAGTGTCGAAATTATGGATCAGCAACTTACAGCAACCCTAATCGTAGATTTGATACGAATCAGTTCACAAGACGAAGAAGTGGGACAAATGAGTTCCGGAATAATTTCTTGCCCAACTTTAATGGAAATCATGGATATAATAGCGGTACTCAGAGTTACCAACGTACTGCAAATCAAAACAGAAGCCCACCCACTGGAAATAGAAACAATAATTACAAATGTTTTGGTTGTGGCAGAAATGGGCATACTAGCCGATTTTGTCGGGAAAAATTAATTCGTTCAGAACAAGACAATCTACAAGCTCATCCAAGAGGGAATGATACTCGTAGGGATTTTAATTTCCAGAATCAGGGCAGAAATACTGGATCAAATCTTAGTCCCTTGCGGAACAATAATAATAATAATGATTTCAACGATTTGAGAAATACGCGTAATACGGTTAACATTTTAGAAACCCAGGAAATGGGAAACGAGCAGTTGACCTCCGAGCAGGTGGTAGTAGGGGGTCAACAGAGTTAAATATATCACCCATAATAAAACATATTAATATTGCAAAAACCACAAAGTTAGTTTATTTAAATATTAGTAATGCCACACGTAAATTGATTTTGTTAGTAGACACTGGTGCAGAAATCAGTGTTTTGAAGGAAGAGGTGTTAAAAGAGAACACCATTATTTGTACTGAAAATATTTGTTCAGTTTCAGGGGTTACCAGTGGTATTACCCGAACTTTGGGCACAGTTAACCCCACAGTTGAAGAGTTTGGTTTAAATTTTGAGTTTCATGTCATGAAGAATTTAGGTATTTGTGCTCACGGAATTTTAGGTCAGAATTTTATGGAAGATTTTGGGGCAGAAATAAATTTTAATGAAAACACATTGTATTTGTGGAAGTTAAACAAAGGAATAAAGATGAACCTAGAGAGAGATAATATTATTCAGGTACCAAAAAGAAGTAGTATCAATGTAAAGATTGATTGTAAGGAGAAAGGAAAGTTTTTAGTACACTCTGAGGAGATACAACCTGGAGTTTTTTTGGCAAACACATTGGTGGAAGTTAGTGATGATAGTATTGTTGTTAATTTAATGAACATTAACGAATTTAATGTAGAAATAAAGAATTTTGTACCTTCTCTGGAGACATTAGAGAATTTTGTGATTATTGAAAATGATAAAGACGCTGAAAATGATAAAGATTCTGCCGGAGAAAGAGAAAGTAATGTTTTAAGCTTAGTTGAGGATAATAATTACAAACCAAGTGGTTCTGGGGTAATAGACAATATGGTGCCGAGAGCAATTGTCGAACCTCCACAACCCGGTGTTATTAATTATATGAAGAATTTAAAACTAAATGAAGAATATAATTGTAAGCCAAGTGGTTCTGGGGTAATAGACAATATGGTGCCGAGAGCAATTGTCGAACCTCCACAACCCAGTCTTATTAATTGTATAAACGGTAATAATGAGATGTCGAGATTTGACAGTAGCACTGGAAATACAAAAATAATTAATGATAGAATCACATTAGTGCTAAAGGAATTAAATAAGGATGACTGGAATAAAGAAGAAAGATTGCAGTTAGAAGAATTATGTACTGATTATATAGACTTGTTTCATTGCCCTGGAGATTTGTTATCCAGTACGGATATTTATAAGCACAAAATTGAATTAAACACGGGAAGTACACCCATACATGTAAAAAATTATAGGTTGCCTTACGCACAGAGAGTGGAAATTAACAAACAAGTGAATAAGTTATTAGAGGAAGACCTGATTGAACATTCCAGGAGTCCATGGAACTCAGCATTACTCATAGTGCCAAAACGAAGCGATACAGAAGAAAAAAAATGGCGCCTGGTTATTGACTACAGGAAGTTAAATGATGTTATTGTTGGAGAGGTATACCCTCTGCCAAATATTTCAGAAATATTGGATCAACTAGGTAACTCAGAATATTTTACCACTTTAGATTTGGCGTCCGGTTTTCATCAGATACAGTTGGAAGAAACTAGTAAACAGTATACGGCCTTCAGCACTTCTGACGGCCATTATCAATTTAAGAGGCTACCTTTTGGTTTGAAAACCTCCCCTACTGCCTTTCAAAGAATGATGAACATTGCCCTTACAGGGGGGTCATGCCTGTTTAATATATATGGATGACATTTGTGTATACGCTAAGAATCTTGTTGATCATAATTTAAAGATTAGAAAAATATTTGAGCGACTACGCTACCACAACTTAAAACTCCAACCTAATAAATGTTCTTTCCTTAGAAAAGAGGTGTGTTATTTGGGTCATTTAATTACGGCCCGTGGTATATTGCCGGATCCTGCAAAAATTGAAGTCGTAAAAAATTATCCGATCTGTAAAAACGCAGACGAAGTAAAGAGATTTATCGCCTTTGCTAATTATTATCGTAGATTTATAAAAGACTTTAGTCTTATTACCAAACCATTAAATTCATTGCTAAAAAAAAATTCTAAGTTCGATTGGACCATAGAATGCCAAGGTGCGTTCGATTACTTAAGGGAAGCTCTTTGTAGTACGGAGGTACTAGCCTATCCCGATTTTAGTAAGACTTTTATTTTAACTACGGATGGGTCTGGTGTAGCGATTGGCGGAGTTTTAAGCCAGGGTGAAATCGGGTCAGATAGACCTATAGCATACGCCAGTCGAGCTTTAAATAAAGCGGAATTAAACTACAGCACCATTGAAAAGGAATTGCGAGCAATCGAGTGGTGTATTCAACATTTTCGACCATATCTTTATGGACGTAAGTTTACAATAGTTACGGATCATAGACCTTTGGTATATTTGTTTGGTATGGCCAACCCCTCTTCTAGGCTAACTCGTATGCGAATTAAACTGGCCGAGTATGATTTTGTAGTAATACATAAGGCAGGAAAGTTAAACACCAATGCTGATGCCCTAAGTAGAATTTTAATCCCAAATAATGAGATTTTAGAATTTAAAGATTTAAAAATTATAGATACACTGTCAGCAGATGATAAATTAGACGTTTCAAAAATCTTTGCAGTAGTTACCCGCAACAAAGCTCAGAAAGAAAAACTCGCTTATAGCAAAAACGATAAAGAAGTTCACGAAGAACTTGATACAAATGAATTTTATATGGCTAGGTGTCCATTAAGAGAGTCAAAAGTTGTTCCCAAGGAAGGTATTAGAATCATTTTTAAAAATAATCTGAATAGCATAGGAAAGGAAAAACTAATTTCAAATCAGGATAGTTCACTTATCTTTGACAACAAGTCAAATGTCTTATGGGTAAAGATCCCAGATTACAGAATAACAAATAACGAGGTTGTTACACTGTTTAATAAAATAACGAGTTTCTCTGAAACCCAAGGGTTCGGTACACTAGTAATCAGTAAAAAAGACGTTTCCGACATACTTTTATATAGCATAATGGAGTTCAAGGTTTTAATCAAAGAGTGTTTCAAGGGTTTAAACAAAGAAGTAGTATTGGTAGATTGGATTCAAAACATTACCGAGCCAAAGGAAAAAGAAAATATTCTGATGGAATATCATGACTCACCGATAGCGGGGCATGTAGGAGCAAAAAAAATGCTAAATAAAATAAAACTCAAATATAACTGGCCAAATTTGAAACGAGAAATTACTGAGTTCGTAAGAAAATGCGATAAGTGTCAGAAGAATAAATGTTCTAGACACACAAGATGCCCTATGAAAATAACCTCAACCTCAAGACATGCTTGGGAAACGATTGCTTTGGACATAGTGGGTCCAATATCCACCTCTGAATTTGGATCAAGGTTCATACTAACTTGTCAGGATGATTTGACTAAATTCGTAATAGCCGTTCCATTGATAAATCATGAAGCAACAACTGTAGCCAAGGCATTATTGGAAAACATTATTTTATTGCATGGAATACCTCAAAAATTAAAAACCGATCAAGGAGCAGAATTTTTAAGTAACCTTTTTAAAGAAGTATGTAAATTGCTTAGTATAAAGAAAATCGTTTGTTCCGCTTATCATCCTCAATCGAACGGTAGCTTGGAAAGAAGTCATAGGGTTCTTTCTGAATATTTAAGAATGTATGTCAATGATCATAAAGAAGATTGGGATACTTGGGTTAAGTACTACACTTTTAGTTATAATACTACTCCTCACACTTCAACTAATTTTTCACCTTATTATTTGATGTATGGTAGGGAACCGGAACTACCTACCGCTATAAAGAAATTACCTGAACCTCTGTATAATTATGATAATTATGCACTCGAATTAAAAAATAAACTGCAAGAAGCTCAAAAAGCTGCAAGAGATACATTAATTGGCAATAAACTAAACTCAAAAAACTATTTTGATAAATACATTAATTCTAAGAACTTCTCCATTGGAGATAAAGTACTCCTTTTAAACCCAGAGAAATCCAAGCTAGATGCCCTGTACTCGGGTCCTTATGAAGTGGTAAACGTTCCGACGGATGTAACGTCTACACTTCTAATTAACGAAAAGAAGAAAACTGTTCACAATAACAGGTTGAAACCTTTCCTCACTTAACTTCAGGGAGGAGTACTACCTCAGCAGTTAGTACCTCCATATCCCTTACATTTGCTAATAATAATATAATATTGTGTAATCATGGTATCATTAAAAGTATTTGATTTATTACACATCAACTCACATTTCTTACTCGTTTCACATTTCTACTTGGACGATGAAAGTAATGTAATTGTAATTCTTTAAATCGGTTTCAACGGTTGTATCTATATTTTTATTAAAATCATTGTCTTCACTTACTTCTGTGTTAAAAATATTTGGTTCACTTTTTATAAAAGTTTTTAAATTAGAAAATTGCTCGTCATTTATAATCTCATCCATATATGAAATTTAGTGGCGCTATAGGATTAGGGATGATGTCATCATCATCTGAACCGATTTCGATCACTTCATCCGAGGTTTTTATTAATGTTATTTTTTTTTTTTTTTTTCTCTCTCTCTTCTATGGAATAGTTACTACTTAATTAATTAGCTACGTTAGGAGATGTTACCTTTAACCTTATATTATTATAAAATTATTAAATACTAACATATGGTGAACTTAAAATATTCTTGATCCGATAAAATCGGATGTCGGTGCTCATTAATTTAAAAAACTTTATACTTATTGTTTTCTTAACTTTTCCTCTTTTAATAAGTACAACTCGAGTCATTCTCAAGTACACTGTACTCAATCATTTTTACATCAATATAACCTTTTTAAAATTAACTATGTTTCAACTAATCCGTTAAAATTGGGCTGCTTAAAGCACAACAAGGGTTATAGGCTAGAGGATCACTAATAATTTGTATACAACAAATCAACACTCCTTTCTTATTTTTGTATAGGCATCCTTACTCGTTCATTTAATCTCTAGGATTAAACAAATGGGGAATCAAAGTACCAAGGACGAGGAAGTTATAGTAGCACCTCAAACGGTGCAAAACAACAAACCAATAATAGACTACAATGAAGGTAACAAATTAATTGCGTACACCCTCTCAGGAATATTCCTATGCCTGATTTTCTTTGCTCTCATTTATTTCTTCGTTAAATACCTAAAACAAAAATTCGTTGGATCTACAGTGGTCCATCTGAAAACGCGGAACATGATATAAAAACTGGTTAATATGGAAAACAGTTGCAAGTATATACTACATGTACGTACCATAATTTCTTTAAAAATAAAACTTAATTTAAATTTTCAAAATTTTTTTTTTATTTTACTCATAATGAATATAAGGTCATAAAATAATATATGAAGATTTATAAGATTTGTTAAAATCCTTTAAAAATAAAACTTAATTTAAATTTTCAAAAAGTTTTTTTTTTTATTTTTACTCATAATGAATATAAGGTCATAAAATAATATATGAAGATTTATAAGATTTGTTAAAATCCATTAAAAATGGAATACAGTAACTAAGGATGATATATTATAAACTAGAATATTATGGAAATAAATATATTTCATCTTGTGTATAACTAGTTTCAGCTCTAGTAAAATAAGATTTCAAAAAAAAATTTTTTTTTTACGCAGTATGTACCATGACTTATAAAGAAAATTGTCGAGTACAATACTTATATACTTAGTAATTTTTAATAATAGTTTTATATGAAAAAAAAAAACAAAACAATATAAAATATTTTGTTGGGATGATTTAATTACGTAATAAGAAATGTTATGAAAAAAAAAAAATAAATATATATATATAAGATATAAGAGAAAAACAGAAGGGATCATCCACAACCCATATACATTATGGATAGAATTAAGTATTAGTACAAACACAGAACAACAAACCCGATCGTGATTAGTATCGAGTAACTTTTTATAACAGATATTTCTAATCATAAATGTAAGAAATATCTTTCTGTAATAGGGGGGTAATGTTGTGACCCGCTCACTTTTACACCCACTCACTGTTACAGTTTTCGTACACATTACACACTCGGTGTATGTTGAACTATTTCTAAACACATTACACTCCCGGTGTATATTGGTTTAAGATTTCTTAATTTAAAATAGCTTACATATAATTTTCATTACTTGATTTTGTTTCAATTCTAAATTTTGTTTTGATTTCTTTGTTTATAAATGCTAAATTGCATTTTATATCACGTACACCAAAATTATGTGTTTCCATTGGTGGAAACACATTGGATTTGGTTTTGAATTATCGAACGATATTTTATTATTATGGAGTGGGGAAAAATGTATAAAACCCACGGTAGCGTCTAAAACGGGGTTGTTGTTGCGTGGTTTGGACACAAGTATATTTGTGGTTTTTACTGTTTTCAATTAAATTTCAATTAATAAATTTTAAAGTTTAAAGTTGTGTTAATAAAGTAATTTGTTTAATTTACCTACTGTGTTTTTGTGTTTCTTAATTCTTTTAGAGCCTACTTTAGGGGAATAGGAACCAACAACCATTTGAGAAAAGACATCTTGAAAAAAAAAATAAGCACTAGTACAACATCAAAATCCAAAAAAATATCAATAAAGTTGTTCGCCGAAGATAGGGGTGTTTTTTCGGAAAAATGGTAAAATCTCGAAAAATATTTATTTTCCATAATTGAAAAAATTCATGCTTATTATGTGTAAATAATTACGTACTTTCACAAAGTTTCATTTAAATTAAATAATTTTCACGCGAAATAAAAATAAAAACTAGAAAAATCGGTTTTACATCATTTTCTCGCAGACTTTGAGGTTATGTCGAAAAATGTATGCAATAAAAGTTTTAGATTTTTTTATTATCTACAACTTTTGTATGAAACACTTTTCTCTAGGAGGCCTTGTTTCGTTACAAATAACGAAAAACAGTTTTCACCCCTTACACAGCACCCCATTTCACTACTTCCCTTCATCTGAAGTTCGAAAGTTTTTTTTTCATTGTTTATAACCTGAACTATATATTCCAACCGGCCGTTACTTGCTACTAATTTTTTCATCTCAAAAAGGTAACGGCCCCAGCCTAGGTGAAATAATACTGTTATTATTTTAGTGTTTAGTGAGAATGTTATTGGAAGTTTTAAAGTGACTATAAAATTATGAAATAATTAAGTGACTATAATTAAGTGAAGCTATAAAATTATGTTAATTCATGTTTAAAGTTACTGATTGACTTTTAACAAGTGATTGATAGTTTAAGTGCGACTTCTATTTGTCTTAATATGGAACCTAATACATTGAAAATTCAGTGTTGCAATCCATTAAAGAAAACAAATCACTTTATTAGAGACAAGAAGAAGCTCAGAGATGTCACGGCATGGATGCCAGAATTGTTTCCACAAATAGTCAGTGGCTCAAAAATTTGCGACAAATGTAGGAAGGAAATTACCATTTTAAAAAATGCACAGTCCTCAAGTGAGAAAGATGTTGAAGTTGAAAGCGAGAAAGATGTTGAAGATTATCCTTCTCAATCAGAAACATTCTTGGACAATGACACAGACTTTGTAACAAACTCGGAGGCTGTTCAATCACTTAATATATCTCTTGAACAGTTGGGTGAGTCTCCCGTTGCTAAGAGAAGAATGAAATCCAAGAAGTATAGCAAATCGAAAATAAGAAAAATTTCCTCAACTATGAAACGTAAACTTTTTACTGCTGCTGCTGAAAGTTCGTCATCAGAAAATGATAAGGGCATTGAGAAATCAGTTGTCGAAAATCTGAAACCTAAGTTTTCCAGCTGTATGAGTAGGACGAAAAAGATAATGCTTTTAACATGTTTACCTGAAAATTGGACCATTAGAAAGATAATGCGTGAATTTGATGCACCGAACTACATGGTCAGGCAATCAAAAGGAATTCTTAAAGAAAAAGGTTTCTTGGAAGGTCCAAATTTAAAACCAGGGAAAGGCTTGTCATTAGAGACAGTTGAAATACGTTCATTTTATGAACATGATGAAATTAGTAGAGCAATGCCTGATATCAAAGATTGTGTGACAGTTACTGAAGCAGACGGGAGTAAATCGAAGATTTCGAAAAGGCTTGTATTGTGTAACCTTAAAGAAGCACACAAACATTTCAAGGACAAGTATCCCAACATAAAAATAGGTTTCTCTAAATTTGCTGAACTGAGACCTAAACATTGTATATTAGCTGGCCAAAGTGGCACACACTCTGTTTGTGTGTGCACAACTCACCAAAACCTGAAACTAATGAGAGAAAATGCTAAATTGAACACTGTAACAAATGGTAAAATTCAAAATTACAAGCAATGCCTCGTGAAAATGCTTTGTAACCTATCGTCTGTTGATTGCAACATGGTGAAATGTGCTAATTGTCCAGGTGAATGTGACATACGAAAAATTTTGGAAGAATCCTTTGCTGAAAATTCAGTTGAAAAGGTACAATTCCGCCAGTAGATTTCAGTTGATCGTTGCAATCTACAGATTTTAGAGAAAGATTCAGATGAATTTATCGATTTATTCTGCAACAAGTTGTCAACTTTGGTTCAGCATGACTTCATTGCCAAGCAGCAGGCTTCTTTCCTTAATACAACAAAAGAAGATCTAAAAGAATCGGAATTCGTTGTCACTTGTGATTTTTCTGAAAATTATAGCATAGTCCTACAAGATGAAGTACAGAGCTACCACTGGACAAGCCAACAGGTCACAATCCATCCCTTTGTTATATATTTCAAAGAAGAAAACAAAGTTGAGCACGTTAGTTTTGTAATTGTATCTGATTCTCTAGAGCACAACACAGTTGCTGTATATACTTTTCAGAAGAAACTCATAGCCTTCCTGAGAGCCAAATTCCAGAAATTTCCAAAAAAGATTTTCTATTTTTCGGATGGGTCTGCTGCCCAATATAAAAACAAGAAAAACTTCTTAAATCTCTGTTTTCATGAAGAAGATTTTAAAGTAAAAGCAGAATGGCATTTTTTTGCCACAGCTCACCGCAAAGGGCCTTGCGATGGAGTAGGGGGTTCAGTAGACTGGCAGCTCGTGCTAGTTTGCAAAGACCTTATGAAAATCAAATTCAAACCCCACTACAACTTTTTGAATGGGCAAAAGAGAGTATTCCCAATGTCGACTTTGAATTTTCTACCCAAGAAGAGTATATTGAAACGGAATGTTTCTTGAAAAATCGCTTCGATCAAGCATTGACAATCAAAGGAACACATCAATATCACGCATTTATTCCTAAAACGACATCTAAAATACTGGTTAAACCCTTTTCGATGGATTTAGTAGCCTGCGAAAAGGAAGTGGCAAAATCTATCGATAAACTTAAATTGGAGGACGTATCAGGGTACATTACTGTCGTTTACGAAGCAAACTGGTGGCTCGGGTATGTTTTAGAAAAAAATGATGAACTTGATGAGGTAAAAATAACTTTTCTACATCCAGCTGGGCCATCTAAATCCTTTTCGAATCCAAGGAGCGCTGACATTCTGTGGGTCTCAGTAACGGATGTTTTGATGAAAGTTGACCCTGTGACTCCTACTGGAAGAACCTATGTTCTATTAGAAACTGATATATGCCGAACAAATGAAGCCTTTTCAAATAATTAGTAAACTTAAAATAGTTACAGATTTATTTAATGGTAAGTTTAGACTTTATTAAAGGAATTTTCATTCATGTCATAGTTTATGTTTATTTTTATGAAAATGTCAATATTTACATTGTTGTATTAATGAACATGAATACCAGAATTGAATTGATGGGAATGGTTTTAATCTTTAGTTTTTTTAACAATGAAGCCATTATCATCCCAAATTTATATTTTGCCCTGTGATTTATAACAATACTAACTATTCATGGAATTAATTTTTAAATTTTTAAATTAATATGTACTTTTTGAAAAAATTAAAATTTAAATTTTAAATTAAGTTTTAAGAATTTTTTTTTTATCTTAACCATAAAGTGTTTCATATCATATTAAGGGGGAATTAAAAACGCTGTAAAATGTCAACAATCCCAGGTCTCTAGTGCAATTAGGAAAGGTTCTACAGCAATTTGGTGTTTCCGGTGTTGCAAATGGTGTTTCCGGTTTTTGGGCCTATTTGTGAGAACTTTACAGCTCTGTAGATCAAAAACGAGTTGACATATCTCTTTAAAATTTTATATTTTTCCAAGTCCATACCAATAGTATACCTGTGCCATATTTCAAGAAAATCCGAGATGGTGAAGATAAAAATGGTCCTTTTTTGTGTTGAATTGACATGGAATGACCCCTAATTAATAATTCAATGAATCTACTCTACTTTCCAGAATGTCTCAAGATATCTTTAATATGTCCAATTTTTAAAAAAGGGGATAAATTGTTATATCAAACTATAGGCCAATATCCATACTCTCAACTTTTGCTAAATGTTTTGAAGCAGTAGTTTACAGGCGATTAGAACTATTCTGTTCAAAGAACCATATAATAAATCCTAATCAATTCGGTTTTATCAATGATTCGTGTACTCTTGCAGCTGTCAGTCTATTAATTATAAATGTAAAAGAAGGACTAGACAAAAAGTTGTACACAGCAGCTATTTTTATTGATCTCCAGAAAGCTTTCGACACAATAAATTTTGTGAACATGTTAGCAAAATAAAAAAAAATTGGCATACATGAAAATGAACTGAGATTTTTTGAATCTTATTTAAAAAACAGGCTGCAATATGTGAAAATAGAAGATGATATAAGCAGTCCATTATTTTCGAAACATGGTGTACCACAAGGTTCTCTCCTTGGTCCTTTACTTTTCATAATCTATGTCAACGATTTTTTTGAACTTGATTAGCATGGCTCACCACAAATGTATGCGGACGACACTGCCGTCTCATACACACAGTCAAACTGTGATAACCTAATGATAAAAATACAAGAAGATTTAACCAAAATCAGCGCATGGGCTACTAAAAATCACCTTAAACTAAATTTGACTAAAACAAATTATAAGATTTTTGATACAATAAACAAAAACTTAAATGATATAAATCTATACAAAATTACCTTAGAAAATACAAACATAGCTAGAGTTTACAACACGAAATATTAAGGAATAACCATGATTCTTTTCTTAATTTTGACCTACATATTCAAAATATCAAAAATAAATTAGAGTAATTTCTTTCATTCTATACAAAACTAAAATAGTGCTGCCAGCTGAGACTAAATACCTTATTTTTAATGCTCATGTAATGAGCGTTATTAGATATTTATTACCTATTTGGGGCATCACAGCCCAGTTTAGAACAAATGAAGTGAAAAGATTAGTAAACAAATGTCTAAAATGTGTGAAAGCGCTGCCTTTGTTAACACCACCAAAATCACTATACAGCAGGAAGTGCCTACCACTAGAATCGCTCATAGATTATGAGGCCTCATTATTGGTTTTTAAAATTCAAAACAATCTTGGGTCAATCCATTTGAAATCACCCAGACCATGTTGCTCAACATTTTTGATTTTCCTAATTTTTTTACCAGTTAATTCCGTATACTAGGCGAGTTTAAAACTGTATTAAGAAAAATTTTTAAGCTCATACTTTTTTTTTTGGCGGCCACTTTATGTTTGCTTCGTAACCGTTTTTCGGTTGAAAGCAAGCTTTGCGAAAATGTACCCAGCTCTGTTAATTTTATAGATATCAACACAAAATAAAAACCTAAATTATCAGTATGATCCTCTAGATTATATTTTCTTATGTATTTTTACCTATGTAGTTTGGAAAGTAAAGAAAAAAATTCACAACTATAAATTGAAATTTTACTTAAAACGGCAGTTTTAGTACTTCGAATTTCTTAAAAGGAAGAAAGACTCACCTTAAGTTTTTTTTTTTGAAAATGTGTAATATATGACTACTTGATTTAAAAGTTTCAAGCTTGAGAACCTTGTCCTTTTTTATATATAATTTTTTAAAAATGGCCAAATTGGCAAAAATCGAATTTTTGCAATACTTCAAAATGGAATATCTCAAAAGGGACTGAATGAAAAATTTTGAAATTAATACAGATAAAACTTTATTATGATATAAACATATGCTACAAATTTGGTGACTGATATCCAGCTGGTTCCAGATCTGTAGGGCATCAAAGTTGGCCAAAAATTGCATTTTTCGCACATAAAATGTAACGGTAATTAACGGTAAAAATATATTGACTTAATATTTAACATTAACAAAATGTTTTAGTAATTCATTAAATTCAACTCAGGCAATTAGATTAAAATATATGTATTATTTGTAAAAAATATGTGTCCTAAATTTACCAAAAATAAAATAGAATTATTTTTAAAAAAAGAATATAAGAAAAGGGACACAAGTCCCTTCATGTTCATGAATTTTTTAATCCAAAGTTCCTTAAACTTTTATAATTTGCCTGCTTATACAAAAAGGCTGCACGTTAAGACTTGAATTGTTATCTACAATATTTTTGGTAAACTTACAAAAAAATTTGTGTGTTGTATATTTATAAAAAATTTGTAAAATATACTTAGTTTTTTTTGAGTGTAGCTCAGTTAATTTCTGAGTGAATAAGTTGCAGACGATTTTCGATAAAAAAATTTTTCTTCTAATTATTCTTTTATTTTATTGATATAGTAAGTAATAAGTAAGTGAATAATAAGTATGTGAATTCTAAATAATATAGTTTTTTTAAGTGAACAAGTGAATTTATTTTAATATGATGAGTTGTTTTGTGGGAGAACTAGTTCGTGAGGAATGCCACAAACAACACTATAAATCTGTTCCAAATAAAATGCTTCGGATAAGTGACCTACCTTTAGATGAACAAAAATTATTAAAATTGAGAGTTAGAAATGAAATAAGTAATATTTGCAATTATCATAAAATTAAATATTTAGACAAGTTCAACCACATCTTTGGAAGAAAATGTTGTGATCCAATGAATGCACATCAAAAGCCAATTAAAAATGGATTGAGAAAAATTCTTCTTGATCATCTTTCTAAGGACAAAAATGTTGAAGTTGTTTTAATACCTGGAAAAGCTCTTTGCTCAAATTGTTATTCAAAAATATTTGCAAAAGAGACGGACTTTTCAGATATTCAAATGGAAAAAGATACTGACTTCATGCCTGCAGCGTATGAGGTAGTCGATGAAACCACTTTACAGAAAGTTAGCTCAATTTGTGACTCTTTAGAATTGTCACTTGTATCTAAGGTAGCTAAATTAAATAAAGAACAAAGGCATTCAGCCTTAAAGAAAAAAACTGTTCAAATAACAAATGCTGTAAAGAGGAAAATAGAAGAATCCTTTCATGAAGATTTAGATGAAGAAGACCTGGCAGGTTATAACTCAACAGAAAAGGAATACAATATGTTGATACAAAAACTTAAAGAAAAGTGCAGTTTGGCCAATAATGAGGATAAAATCAAAATTATCAGCCTTTTGCCTGATTCATGGTCAAGAAATAAAATAGTAAAAGAATTTGGGATATCCGACTATATTGTAAAATTAGCAAGAGAACTTGTAAAACAGCAAGGTATCCTCCCACATCTGTCTAAAAAGAAATATAAAAAAATAGATGGAGAAGTCATAAAAAATGTAATAGAATTTTACGAAGATGATGAAAACAGTCGGTTGTGCCCTGGAAAAAAAGAGTTTGTTTCAACAGTTATTGACAATGTTAGAGTCCAAAAACAAAAACGATTAATTCTACTGACTTTAAATGAGCTATTTATCCTTTTCAAACAAAAATACCCTAACCACAAAATTGGACGGTCAATGTTCTGTGATCTGCGACCATAATGGTGTGTACTTCCAGGATCATCTGGCACACATAGTGTGTGTGTCTGTAAATACCATCAAAACGTGAAGCTCATGATTGAAGGAGCCAAGCTCAATGTAAATTACAGAAACTTGATGGAATTTCTTGTGTGTATTGAGAATGAATGTTGCATGCTGGACAAGTGTTCAGAATGTCCTGGATCAGAAGGACTTCTGGAAGTTCTAATGAAAGAAATTGACAATTTCCCGGAGGAGGTAGCATTTAAACAGTGGGTTCAATACTTTGAGGAAATTATAAATGTATCAAGCTCAGTGATGAAATGTATATATGCAACTATTTTGTGTAACATACTTAGTTTCAATTTTGTATATTAAGTTACAATGAAGATTTTTATCATTAATTACAGTTACATTTTGTGTGCGAATAGAATTGCTTGAGTTGAATTTAATGAATTACTAAAACATTTTGTTACTGTTAAATATTAAGTCAATATATTTTTACCGTTAATTACCGTTACATTTTGTGTGCGAAAAATGCAATTTTTGGCCAACTTTGATGCCCTACAGATCTGGAACCAGCTGGATATCAGTCACCAAATTTGTAGCATATGTTTATATCATCATAAAGTTTTATCTGTATTAATTTCAAAATTTTTCATTCAGTCCCTTTTGAGATATACCATTTTGAAGTATTGCAAAAATTCGATTTTTGCCAATTTGGCTATTTTTGAAAAATTATATATAAAAAAGGACAAGGTTCTCAAGCTTGAAACTGCTAAATCAAGTAGTCATATATTACACCTTTTCAAAAAAAAAACTTAAGGTGAGTCTTTCTTCCTTTTAAGAAATTCAAAGTACTAAAACTGCCGTTGTAAGTAAAATTTCAATTTATAGTTGTGAATTTTTTTCTTTACTTTCCAAACTACTTAGGTAAAAATACATAAGAAAATAAAATCTAGAACATCATTCTGATAATTTAGGTTTTTATTTTGTGTTGATATCTATAAAATTAACAGAGCTAGGTACATTTTCGCAAAACTTGTTTTCGGCCGAAAAACGGTTACGAAGCAAACTTAAAATGGCCGCCAAAAAAAAGTATGAGCTTAAAATTTTTTCTTAATACAGTTTTAAACTCGCCTAGTATACGGAATTAACTGGTAAAAAAATTCTATTTGGGTGATTTCAAATGGATTGACCCTCTTGTTAAAAACAATATAAAGCTCACAAAAATTTCAAATATTCATCAACATTCCACAAGACAAACTACTAATTATTATCTTTCATTCTGCCGAACAGCACGAGGTCAATCTAATTTCCTATATAAGGGGTTATCATTGTTTAATGATCTACCTGATCATATTAAAACGGAAAATAAAGTCTCTAAATTTAAGGACTCTCTGAAAACGCATCTTTTTAACTTATATTCCTTATATTACTTATATTCCAGATGAACACATATATAAGTGTTCTTGTAAGCGATTAGGGATGAAAGACTTATGTCATAGTAAATAAAATATGTACAATATTTATGTAAAAAAAAATATAATTATACTAAAAAAATAAATTAATAAAGGAAAAAAAAAATATTTTTTCGGAGTTATATAGTTTAATATATTTTTGTGCGTAAAAAGGTCCAATCAAATTAACAGCATTTCTACAAAATATCAAAAATATAGCGTTCCCAACCTAAACAATGAATTTGAAATGCAATCAAGCATTATTCAAAGTCGGTCTTTAGAAATACCTCCTTTAATGCCAAATAAAATGACATATACGGTGCGAAATTAGTGGAATTAAGTGAATTGTCTAAAGGCCTATTATCGCCATCTAGTGAGGTGAAATTGAAAAATATGGTACAGACATTGATTTATTACAAAATTCAACAAATTCCATAGAAGAAAGGCTATCTGCACCCGGTTATAGAGAAAGTTGAACACTCAGTAGCAATATGCATGGAAAAGGAGAAACCCAAAACAATAACGAAGAAACAGCATTGAATGAAAAAACCATATTGGAAAAATTGGACGTTATAAATTATCGCATTCAAAAAACGAAAAAAACACAAATAAAACTAAAACAAAATCAAAAAGTAATACTACAAAATCAAGAAAACACGAAGGAACTTCTTATTGAGCTTGTAATCAAAATCCTCATTTGTAGAGAAAATTTCTTTCGACCGTAATTTTAAATACCCAAATGTGCCAATAAAAACAGTTGAGCAATTAAACTGTTTTAATTTTGATTTAATATAGAAGAGTTTTTGCAACAAATGGTATTTTAAAATTTTTGCATATATGTAAAAGATATTTAATTCAATGTGGTTTTAAGGCTTTTTAAATTTAAATGGATATTGTTATGCGACCATATCTCACGGTTGAAAACTTAAATAAAAACCTAAAACAGTAAGCAAAATCTGCCTTTGTGATGTCCCTTAATACAAATATTGTACATACTATCAATGTTTAATTTCTAGCTGGGGGCGTTACAGTAGAGACAACATTAAAACATTAAAAATCTAAATTTAACGAAGAACGAATGTAAGAATTACAAAATGCACCGATTAATTTTTGTAGATGCTTCTCATCATCGTTTTTAAATTATAAAATCAGATCACGTTTTACCTTTAACTCGGTAAGATCACTTTCATTTCTGATAAAAACAAAATATGTGGTAAATTTTTGATCTGCTAAATAAACGAATTTGTTATTTGTTTAATTATTTGTTAAATATAAATAGTTTTATTATATATTTTTGTGTAAAAGTCCTTCGCGAATTTACTACAATATCTATTAACAAAACAATAAAAGTCATTTTTGAGCATTTGTTCGACTATGATCTGATACGCCAATACACATGGTCTGGCCAGTGCGGCATATCCTCTAACTAAAGGTAATTAAAAATTCAAAAAAAAATTATTTTTCCCGCCAGTGTTGTATTGTGGATAACGAAATAGATAACGCCGTCGACTTTCAATCATACGGTCATCCAGTGATTAATTCGTAGTAATTTCACGAACGTAAAACGTTTTCATCTCGCATAGGAAATTAAGTTTTTCTAGGACAGCAGATGAAAAGTCTATTTTCATGCAGACTTAATTCCCTGTGAAATTAGTTTTTAACAACTAATGTAAAACCGTTTTCGCTAAATGTATTATTTTCTACAATAGTAAATTACAATTCGACAACATAGCATTCAAAATTCGTATGATATTTTTTAATGGTTGCATTGATTTCAAAACTTACAAAATTACATGAGAGTACCATTGTAACTACAATTTGTTATTTAGTGAAAATGATTTTACTTTATTTTCAATAATTAAAAACTAATTTATTTTTTTGTTTTTTATTAGGAAAAACAAAACAGACATTCAATGAGATGCACTTCATCATAAATTTAACTGAAAAGACCAGCGGATTACAAATAAGGAGGTGAAGAAGGCGGCGCAAGAATTTTTAAAAGGATCATCCGGAAGGATGAACCGTATTTAAAAAATACATAATTATAATTTCTTTTTTATAATTTGAATTTGTGAATTAAAATAAATTTTTTATCGCCTATATATTAAAGTGTTACTTTATTACTGTTATTTGCGGCCTTAAAGTGTCACTTTTTAACCATATATTTTATTGTCGTAGCTATGTCCAAAAATGTAAAAAAACATTTGTATTTGTTTAAATTCTATCAAAAATGAAAATTTTTATCAAAGCAACCCTTAAATTCAAAATTTCATAATCCAATTAAAATAGTTGTTATCATTTGTTGTCATAGTTGTACAAAAATTTGGAAAAAATAATAAATATTTTGTCAAAGGTAACTTGTTCCACATATTTTTATATCAAAATTTAAGCAAATTTATAATTTTAATTTAGAATAAACATTTTTTTTAAAATATTTTACTTGCTGCGAATAAAAAATAGTATATGATGCACGGACGTAAGCTATTTTGGACTTAATGTGGGTGCAAATCTCGGTTAGCGCCTCGATTTGCAAACTCCAAATACGTCCAGAATCTTCAGCTTTACGTCCTAGCATCATAATGTACTATATGTTATTTCGAAACAGTTTTGTCTTTATTTTTGATAACTTTGAGTAGTCCGTAAGAAAACTATGCTTTGCTATATATTATTACCTTATGTATCACCAAAAACCACTCATAGATGGGTATATTTTTATAATTATTGCAGGCCCCAATTGTACACGAAGGCCATAAAAATGCTGACGAAATATAGTCACAAATTTGAGTGCACTAAATTATATTAGGAAACTGTCTAATTGCTAAAATAAAGCAATAAAGTTCAACAAAATATATTTTTTATTATAGTGGTTATTTCAGGCTAAAACTGTATTAAGACCGTAAAATGTTCAATGTAATATAGTCACAGATTGCACTTAAAGTGTACTAAAAGGCCGTAAAATTACTGATAAAATATAGTGAAAAAGAGATTTTTAGGTATACTAGGAGACCATTAAATCTCTGATGAAAATGAGATACAAAGTTTAACAAAAGTCAGTCTTTTTTAATATTTGATCAAACTCAATTTATAGAAAAAGACCGTAAAGTTACCGAAATAGTCCTCGTTCGTCTACAGTGAATGTGTTGTGACCCGCTCACTTTTAAAATCTTTGTACTGTTATGGTGAAATGCAAACACAAATTTAAGAAACCACAACTTTTTTTAGTGGGTACACATACTTGTGTAGTATAGTTGGTATTAATTACTTCGGTTCGAAGTATTCAGAAACAAAAAAGAAAATGATTTGAAAAAAAAAAATTAGTCATTCGCTTTCGGGCACACGTCTGCTGCTATTTTGGTCTTCGGCTGCTCTGGCCAGAGGTGAAATTGGTCGTGGATAATTATTTACTTATGGTGCCTTACCTATACTAACATCAGTTGAACAGACAAGATAAAACGAAAAGGGAAAAGAAATTTGGGGAGAGAACGTTGGATTAAAAAAAAAAGGTAAATCAACCACACGAATCAAGGACCCTCTTAAGTTCCCCCTCACGTTAACTTTTAGTTTTAACTGAACACCCACAGATTTTGTTTTTAATTTTTATCAATTTCATTCCTGAAAGGAAAGTATGAGGCATGCAATAATAAGAAACATATTGATGCGGTTCAAGTGTTTGCAGTTTGTTCGAAAGATTAGTGCTTCGCGGTTGCGTAAATCAAGTGCTTCAATAAATAAATACTTTAAGAGCATTACTTTAAAAATAGAAACTTTAAATTCATATTGTGCTAAGTCAGGATAAGGTAAGACTTTTATTTCTTTTTGCCTTATTGAATTTTTTTGTTTTCAAACCAAAAAAAATTAATTCAATTAAGAGACATGTGTAACAAATTATCGAAATATCTTTGTTATTAGTTGGTGTTAACCTGTGTCTTTTTAGGAATTTTTGCAAATTTCAGTGATGATTTTTAAAAGTGCATCGACCGTATTACCGAACCCATAAATGTAATCGCAATATGGTATGTATATTTACACAAAAATTGGGAAATTGGCATTTCGAAGCACGAAAGTGGTGTTCTACACCACTTTAAAATTCTACACAACAGTACCTATATTGTTCTGTAATTATGGTGAAGATCACAAATTTTGTTTTTATTAATTGTTTTGGACTTTTTTGAATAATTTTAAAATTTGTATCGATTGGCAGAAAATATCCCATACAAAGTTGTATGAAAAATTTAACCTATTTTCGTATTTGTTTTATGGACAGAAGATAATAAAATATCTTATTTATTATGCTTAATATATAGTCAATCATAGTTCATAAGCAAATTAAAATTATTTAATTGTAGTAAAATAAGAAATTTCATAGGTAATTTTTAAGATTATAAAAGTTGTGTTTTGTATGAAATCCCATATAAAATTTTTTGAATTTATTCTCTTATCTCCTTTTTGCAGCGCCATTGCGGTAAACACCGGAACAGAAAAATCGACCTTTAGAATCTAATACAAATGGTTTAAGACTAGGATGGTTATTAATTAAATTTTTTACGTAGTTTTTCGTAAGCAATTCTCGAACATTTTCATCGGGTTCAAATAGAAAATCATATTTATTATTCGATACTTTATAAGCCATTTTTATTTATATTATATGTATTTATATATATTATATTATATTATATTATTTATATTATGTATATTTTTTGTTATTATTTGTATATTTTCTATTTTTTGTTTCTCCTGAAAAAAAAGAATAAAATAATATAATTAAGTTTTTTTATTTAATATAAGAATTATTTTCTGCTGTTTTATTCTCCTGCAAAAAAGAACAAAATAATATAATTAATAATATTTTATTTAATTTAATTTTTTATAATATTTCGCTGCTTTTTTATTCTTCAATTATCAACAATCAATACAAAAAACAAACGTTGTAACCATTTATATACTTAAAAATTTGACATTTCTCTGACTACTATATTTAAAATAAAAATTTGAATTTTTTTTGACTACTTATATTTAAAATCATGTGGCATTTTCTGCCAAAAGCAATTTAGGGCATTGCAAGAAAAAAAGTTTTGTAGGTTATGTATAATTTTAAAAAATATTTTTTATTAATTTGAATTGCAAAATACATGATAATAGCATAAATAATATTGTATATATGGTAAAATGTCAAAAAAATGCAAAAATTAATGTTTTTTTTTTCATGCCCAAAAATGGGCATTTAAATTAAGGCAACATAATTTTAATTATACTTAGGTTAAAGTAGATAAAAAAAAGTACAGATGAAAAAAAAAAATTTTTGTTTTGGATGACTTCTCATAAAATGGCACCATTTGCCAAATTTAACGAAAAATGCCAATCGTGGCCGAAAAAATTGAAATTTTTTCATAAAAACTAAATCCCATATTAAAACTATTAAAATACATGTTTCCTGAAATTTTCATGAAAATCCGACGATTTTTCCGCCCCTTATCATAAATTTAGTAAAAAAAAAAAAAGTCACGCGATTCGGTTTTTTGAGGTTAGGTTACACTTTTAAAGTATCTAATCCCCCTAGATGGATTTGAAATTTAATCACAAACATTTTTCAATTTTTTTTTTTTTTATGATCATTAGAGCCCGAAATATTTCAAAAGTAGTGAAGCGACCTACTCAAAAAACACCAAAAAACCATATTTTGCCATTTTTGAGGCACTTCCGGACCTCCAAATTTGCTAAATAATTACATGCCCACTAACTTTTATGTCCTTAACATAAAACAAAAAAAACATTCAACTTTGCTCTTACATCAATATAAAATGCTAATATGACTCCACTATAGGTAGTCTATTAATAAGAAAACGGTAAAACGCAACAATTTTCAGTAACATTTCATTTAAATTCGATTCAACTCTTTCGAATTCATCTTGAAACAATAACTGTCCATAATTAATTAACATCACTCATTTTAGTACCACATCAAAACAACAACAACCCCAAAATTCCAAGGATTTGTATGTAAAAAAGCTTAAACTGTAATAATTAAACTAAAAATTTATTATTTTTTTTTTTGTAATGCTGGGGGCCACACCTGCGTGCTATCGCAATAATTAACGCGATAATTGAAAATAAACGCAAGTGTAGCCACAATTTATCGCATTTATTAGTTAGCGCGATAATTTTATGGCTATAATTTTAGCGCTATAATTTTATTGTGTTAATTTTAGCGGCATAATTTTAACTGGATAATTTTAGCGTAATAAGTGATTAACGCGCTAATTTAGACGATAGCTCGAATGCCGATAATAAAAGTTAGCGTGATAATTATGGAGGATGTTTTTAAAGAAAATAGTTTATGTATTTCGTTTATAATTGTGAGTTTATTTTAAATGTATTAAATAACATTAATGTAATGAAAATTATAAGAATAGGAAAAACAATAATAAACAAAACTAAATATTTTTGCTTTTAACAGTATTTTGCATTTTGTTCACCCGTCGAGTTAACCTTATTCCAAATTCGGTGCATGTTATAGATTCGACCACTGACCAGTGATTAGAATGTAACAACACCTTGATTTTAGGTAGATTTCATATAAAATCTACCTATTGCAATGTTCGTCATTTCTGAAAAATGTTGGTGTCAAACGAATATATATGCTAAGCGGAGACGGGAAAACAAATAAAAAACGATTTAATATCGTTTAGTTTCTAGCGGTCGTATGCTTTCTCATATGTCTGGACATATGGCACTCTCTATGCAGAATCCAGAAGGTTAAGAAAGTTGGATGACCGCCATGACGTGGAATAAAACTCTACTAGCTGAAGCGAAATATAATGGCGATACATCGGAATAACTAAAGGCGTTTGTTACCAACAGAGTAAGGAGGACCAGTCTAGTAGACGCCCTATAGTTTGTATCGCCATATAAATTGAAGATAGTGCAAAAAAGGGAGGCATTATAATTTTTCAATTCAAAGGAACGGTTGGAAGTTTCTCAGATAAAAACTCCACTTCTTATTTTAAGTGTTTTGGATGAATTCGAAACTTTCTTTTCAGTGCCTTGCTCGAATCGTTTTAAATTTTTCAAAGCTGAACGGTATTGCTAAGCATCATAAAAATATTTTAGAAGATTTCTCCGAAAAATGCAACGCTTTCCATTTTTTAACGTTGAATACTTCGAACCAAGTTATTAAAAAAATATAATTCTCTTCAATGAGCTATAACTGGCTTCGTTTTGGACTTACAAAACTCCTACAAAACCAATCTCTTTTTCGTTTTAAGCTTGATTTTTGTTAATATCAACTTTTTTGATAGAATGGTTAGTTTTTCAGTTATGTGTGAAAAACCGTCAAAAAAACATGCTTATTTGAACGAAAAATTGCAAATAACTCGAAAAATATCGATCTATAAAAAAATTGTTGAAGATTATTTTTACTTAAAATACGTCTCTTTATCTATTTTCGGGGTTATTTTGAGTGAAAAAAATTCCATCCCCGGGAAGGGGTGGTATTTACCCCCACAGTAAAAGCGCAAATCATCGCTATGTCACCTTTAATTTTTGAGTCATCCCTTAATTATTCAGCAAATTTCAAGTTAATCTGTCAAGGTTCAAAGAATTCAGACCCAAAAACGTTTAGTTACTGCACTAATATGTTTGTAGAACATTTATACAAACCATTACAATGTTTTCAACGATAAATCACCTAGAAACCATTTTAACCAGGTTATCCATATAATTTTAAATTATAAATTGTGATACTGATAACTTATAAATGTGTCCTATAAATATGTTATTGGTTCAAAATGAATCTATTTTACATTTAAAATTTTTTAAAAGTTAATTAATTAATTAATTTAAAAGTTAATTTTTGCTTAACTTTACTACCTAATATATGTTTACATTTCAAACACATTAATTGCAAACACCCAAGGAAACTAATAAAAAATCAAATCACCGTGTTTGTAAATGTGTTATGTCGCCCATACGTGTTATTAAAATCGAATCTCCATGTAAACTCAACGAGGATAAATTTCCCAAAATAACTCGTAAACACAACGAGAGGACAATTAAAATAACTTCAACTCTGGTAACTCTTCTTTTTACATTTTTTTCATGATGATGGTTGTCAAAAGATTTTTACATGGTCATTCCTTGTTTAGTCTTTGAAAAACTAAAAACTCAAAAATTTTGACTGTCAAACAGCACAGAACACATTTGTTTAATTTTGTCTACTAAAACTAAAAGGATATGCTTGATGATAAAATACATATTAATTATTTGTTTTGTAAAAATCTAAACAGTGAAAAAAAATTTTTATAAAAAAAAGATTGTGAAGAAATTATAAAATGGCTTTAGATCGTTTACTTTTCTTCTATTTTCATTATGGATTGGTGAAAGATGACGCTTTTGTTTAAGCCAAGGAGCATTTTTGGTTGGTTGGAAATATCAAGGACAACTATTGATTGTGTGAAAATATAGTACAAAAAGTATTGGAGAATTGTCGGGAGATTATTATTAATGAAACTGTTTGGGTCAAGGAGCATTTTTGTTGATTAGTGATCGCAGAAAGTAAGGGATTTAATTGGGAGGAGAAGTCATCACAGACCGAAGATCCAGGCATAGAGTGAGCTATAAATAAATTGTATACCAGGTGATTTTTTTAACCCTAAAACTTTCAAATATCTCGAAAAATAAGCACTCTACGGAAAAAATCTCGATATTCAAAATTTAATCATTCCGCGGGGAAACACATTAGTGCAAAAAAAATAGTCCCCCATCCCCCCTCTTTGTAGGTGGGCGGGGGTAGCTTTGAATCTAAAATAAGAACCCCAATTTTTATTGCAAATACGGAATCTACGGCTAAAAGTACGTACGATTTGAATAAAAAAATGTGTTCTTTGTGATGAATTCTGTTTAGCTATAGTTTTTGTGAAAAAAAAGTCCAAGATTAACAAATGATCTCAAAAAATTTTTTTTTCCTTTATCTTGAAACTCAAGGAATAAATTGGAATAGATCGTTTTTCAATGGACACCAAAATAACTACTGTGGAATAAAATGGCAGTTATGCAATTACTGCAGTTTTGCAAATGTTTATAGGTCGATAGGTAAATAGGTAGATAGATACTCATACTGTTTGTTTTCAGTTTTATATATTTACATATTTGAATTAAATGAAAGTTTAGTATTTAAAATTATATTTTGTAGGTTTTAAATCCCTTGTAAATTTCAAATTCATCTTCATCAAATTCATCCTTGGCTACATTAATGTAAAGCCTTCAAATTTTGTTTAAAAGTGGTATAGTTATGATTGTTATTAACTAAATGGCCACCAATGGTAGCTACGCCACTGCATTTATATTAAAATTATGTGCTATAATCACCAACTTTACATCGGTAAACGTAAATTAAATTGTTTGTTTACAATTTTTATGTTAAATTTTAATTACTGTAAATTGTTTAATCAAACATTTTGATTTATGGAAGAAAGTAAAATTAAATTTACAAGTCAATTAATTAAAATATTTTTAATCTAAAACGCTAACAAATTCCAGAAAGCGCAACTTATCAAGTTAAAACCTTTTTATAAATACATAAAATCCTTCAAAAAGTAAGAAGAACTTTCCGTATTCCGTAATTAAGTAGGTTTTGTGAAAGTACTCTAAAGATTTAAAAATTTGTTAACTATGGCAAAACAAACAAAATTTAGATAAAATATATAAGGTTGCTTGATTTATAAAAATATTTTTATTTCTTAAGTTTTAATTTTTTGATTATTGAGGATTTTAAATAAAAATATTTAATAAATCAATACTTTGGTAGCAATGATGCAAAGCAGCCTGATTTTTTTTATATGAAATTTGTTTTAAATAAACCTTACATGCGTTTTTAAAACCCATAATATAATATTAATATATATTTCTTTATCCACGACTACTAAGGAACATATGTTTTCCATGCGTATGTCTTCCATTGTAATTGTATTCCTTCCACTAGTGACTTTGATTAAATTCTTTAACAGTTCTATAGTTTATTAAATATTCCCCTAACAAATTAAAAACTTCATTTGTTGGTATAGTAATATAAACAGGTTAAAACAAGAACAATACATATATAAAATATAAAATAAACAACAAACTTGTTTTGTTTTGTTTTTCATGCTATCTTTGATGCATTTACTTCAATATGGTGATACAAACTATTGCAGGAATGGAAAACTGGAAATTAACGAAATATTTTGCAGTCGTGGATAAAATAGCATCTTGAATTCGCTTAGGATGATGGCAATTCTCCACTCGAATGATTCCCTCCACTCGCTACGCTCGTTCCGGGAAACTTCATCCTCGTGAAGAATTGCCTTCATTCTAAGCTCATACAAGAATCTACTATTCCTCTATTATTTTCCTGTGAATTACAATTATGGTTAATTAATTTCAAAATTGTATCATGGCTTCATTTCATGGTTAACCGAATGCAAACATTTAATTAATACTGAAATAAAATCTACCGTGTTCGTTTTCTATGCATTTTTATCATCCACCATCTTCTTTTGAGCTTAAGTTTTTGTTTATTTAAATTATAGCATACTAAATTTATTAAATAATTATTGACAGCCATATAATTCACCATAGTAGCAGCTTCAACTTCCATCTCAAAATAACTTTTATTCTCTGCCGTTTAATTATATCAGCTTTATTTGTATGTTTTTTCGATAATAACAGTATGTATTATTGTATTGTTTTCTAGCCTATAGCCTAATAAACTTAACCTATTATCTAATGAAAATTTTCATATAAAAAATTATCATTATTCAATTGGTATGATTCCAATTGGTAAAATTGTTTTGATTTCATTAAAATTATTTTCAAATTATAATCACAATTGCTTTGATAAGTTTTGTTCAAAAATCAAATTTTAAATTAAATTCTCTTATTTCGTTTAGTTGAACTTGGTTGATTGTATAGGATTGGGTTTTTTTATCATCAGGGTTATTTTAATAAGAGATTTGATTTATCAATTAAAACAATTAGGATTTATTGTTTTAATTGAAGAAAATGTTTTTATTTTTTATAATACACAAATATTTGCCAGAGAATAAAGTATTGTAATCGATTGGTGTTTAATGAATTTTATTCTCTCGCAAATTAAAATTCTCGCTCGTTCCTCGCTCAAATTTTAAACTTTTGCTTGAGAATAAACTATTTCATTATACACTCATTGATTAAACTACAATTATAAAACACACGATTTTCAACACAGGTGTAGCCACAATTAAATTAATTTATTAGCGCGCTAGTGTTTTAGCGCAATAATTTGTTAGCGCCAGAATCTTATGGCGATAAATTGTTATGCGATAATGTTAGCGCGATATTTTATTACCGCGCTAATTACGGCGCAACTTAAAGCTTTAATTATAGCGATAATATATGATAGACGATAACGCAGTGGCCCCAGCATAAAAGCTTTACGATAATTATTATAATAACATGACATGTCATGATGTGTCAATTAGATAAATTAACGAAAATCAATAATAACTGTAATCACACACAAATTATTGTACTTATATTGCAATTTTATTTTAATTTTAATGTTTAAAGTCAAATCGGCTGAATTCCAATGTCTTACAATGATCAGTTAAACACAAATATGATGGGCTCTACTTCTGCGAATAGTAGTCCTCTAAGTACATTTTACAGAAACAAACAATTTTTACAGAAAGACACAATTATTATATAGTGTCACCGTTCCAAAACGCAAAAACGAGACAAAAACCAAATTCCATTTCTTATTGCGTGTGGACGGATGGTTAAGTATAATGCAATATAACCCCATCTCAATAAGAAAAATCCATTAAAATTTAACTTCATATTTAGATTCGACCCGAAATTAATATTATCTTTTGAAGATGATTAAATATGTCTTTTAGCTATTATTTTAAATAAATTTACAGTCTAATCATTGAATTTTTAAATATACAAATGTTTTTTTTTTATATAAACATATTCCAATTTTCGATGTTAATTCCTAAGAAGAGTAATTCTCATAAAAAATCACATAACGGTATATCGTAAAACGTAACTCAAGAACGTGAAATCGATGAAATTTATAAACTATTTTTTTTTCTTTTTTTTTTCTAAATAAAACTATAAAAATTTATTTAGTTAAAAGACCGATATTTGTCTTGTTGTTCTTAAATCAAACGGTTACTGAATTTAAAAGAAAAAAATAATATTTTAACAATATTATTTTGTAATTTCTTAATGAATATTCTAAATATACATAATAATGAGTCGAAATAACATTCTATGTTTCAGATTTAGATCAACAATTCTTTTTTCTTTAAAATATCACCGACAGTAATTGTTTTGAATAATAATATATTTTTAATAATAATGCAAGTATTGTTTAAACTTAATAATATATAAACTATTAATACATTAATAAACCAAAACATTGATATATTAATATGTACATTCATATTAATATATGTTTACGAGAATAGTAAATTACTCAAATCGAAATAACACTGCACGTTGGATGAAATTTACAATATGTATATATCACTATAGAAATGCTTTAACACTATTAATATATTAACATTTTATTATAATAAGCTCATCTCAATGGCGACTCTAATTTTTTTTCCTACTAAATGTCACAACTTTAGAGGCTTTTCTTATTTCATATTACCTTGTTTTAAATTTTGTTATACGAATTAACTGTAGGTTAAATAAATATGTTTAATCCGATTGTTTTGAATCTTTTTATATTAAAATCACATAAAATCAAATAGTTAAAACTGTTTGTAACCGTATACAGAACATATTGTTACGTTTTTCCAAACTTCCTTCGAATTGGCCTTACTCTCAATTCGATAAACGCAATTCCCAATCTCTTCTTGAGTTCGATCACTGATTAGTTAGCACAAACACCAGGTTTTATTAAGTATTCAACACCTTAATTGTTCCACAACAACAGGAAAACAATACAACAAACAATATTCCTGACTAGAATATTCTTTCAACAGCTTCAGAACTCCAACGGTTTATTGTAGAAATTTCCAGTAATAACAGCGTTCAAAATAATACACAAAATATTTCTACTCAATAAAACTTATAACTTTATTACACTTATAACTTTACACAAAATTAATTTAAATATCACTTTTATAATTTTAACTTCACTATCGCAGGTTTAAAATAAAACTAATTTTACATTTAATTTCACTTTACTGTCGCAGGTCTAAAATAAAACTAATTAAAACTACAAGAAGCAATTTTCTTATATACCTTCTGCAATACTTCTAGATAATTCGACATCACTTTCCAGAAACCTTGAGAAAATATTAGAATATTCGATTATTTTACGTTATGTTGATTTGATTCATAAAATCGTTTATGTTGACCCTATTTCTAAGAAGAGACAACAACAACAATATTCATTTCATTAATTTGTTTGTTGTGTTTTGTTGATTTTATTTTCCTGGAAGTGACCGTAATCGTCTAGATTTTTCTGAATCGTAACAATATCAATTCACACAATTATTCCTTTCCGGAATTAAAAAAAAAATAAATCCAATTTAACTAAAAACAAAAATTATTATGAAAAAAAATTATGACACGACAATTAATATCGATGACCTATAAAAAAATATTTTCTAATTCGGTAGTTCAACAATAGATAAGTAATGAACACGGTTGTTGTAAAGAACATTTAACTCGAAAAAATAATATAATCTAAGTTAAGTTGGTTTGGATAAAACAAAAAATTTTCAATTGTTATACTGACCTTTGTATCTCCTATCTAGTAATCACCAATGATTAATTGGGCAAAAATATTTTTATCAAATAATGGGCCCTATTCAATAAAATTCTTTTATTCTTTTAATAAAAATCTTTTTAAAAACTTAAAAGAAATCAAAAATAAAAGATTTTACGAATTCCTATTCGATTTGATATATTAAAGTTTTCTTTTATTTTGTATGTCGAATTTTTCGATATTGAAAAAATCTTTTATCTTAAATGTCAAATGTCAAACAAATTTAAGCGAAAATGGCAACAAATAATTCAAATGTACAAAGTAAGTAAATTTTATTTGTACTTAAATGTAATAACATATATATATTTTGTGTATATATTTAGCTTTGAATATACATATAGTTTTTTAAGTGGTACATAGTTTTTAAATGATGCTTAATTTTTCCAGATAGAAGAGGACGGGAAGGATGTCTTCGGAACAGAAAGAAATATACGTTTCTTTTATGGAAGGAAATCAGCTATTTAGGAATAGAAAGGGCACAGATGATACCATTAATTACTTGTGGGACGAACTAACAACATTTCTCAATAATGGAAAAGGACCCAAAAAGGTTAAATCTGATTGGAAAAAGGTAAAATATATTTGCATATCCCATAGAAGTTAATCTTAATTTGTTTTAAAAATTTTAGACGTTTGACAATTGGCGCTACAGCGTCAATTTTAAAGCACGAAATTGGAAAGAGGGTCAATTAAAAACTGGCGGTGGAACATCCCAGGCCAAACCCCTTAACGATTTGGAGTTAAGGGCCCAATCCTGTTGGGGAAAGGTTGTAGTTGACGGCTGTGATGGGACTGACGAGGTCGGGTTTGATGTTGAAGTGGTTAACATGGACGAATGCGATGCGATTGGTGATGTGATTCACATCACTGAACCAACTGAACCAACCATATTGCCGAACCAACATGAAACCCCTAACAGAAGGGAAAAATCACAATCTAAATCTGGTAATTATTTGATATAACTTTTATATGCATACAAACAGTTTATTGATTTTACTTTCGTTTTATAGATAGAGAATTTAAGGAGCTACTTCTAGAACTTGAGAAGCAACGTTCGATAGGGCTAGATCAAATACAAAATGAAATAGTACAAATAAACAATAATTTAGTAAAACTAAATTTTAACATTGAACGGTTGGCAGATGGGGTATGCAGCTTGGCGGATAGGTTCCAAATGCGAGAAGACAGAGAAGACATTTTTATATTTTCATTTAATTTTTCTTTTATAAACTGGATTATAATTTATTTATTTATTTGAAATGTGATGTAATGTTGTGATTTTTATTTTAGTTTAATTTGTGATTTATTTTAGTTTTTATATGAAATAAAGTAATTTGTTAAAAAATAATGTGTTAGTTGTTATTGTTGTAACGCATCATTCGTCCATATTTAAGCCAAGCAAAGTAGCGGTTTATTTGTGATTTGCCAATTGCCCATACTGATAAAACTGGCAGTTTTATAAAATTCCTTGTGCTTTTAAACTGCCCAAACATGAACGCTTGATGTGCTTTTAAACTTCCGAAACACGGAGAGGTAACTCGTGAACAAAGAAAGTGGAATGATGAATGGTATATCTATAGTTTATTAAAATGAATTATTAATATATTCAATGTTATATAATCAATAAATTCAATTGTATGAGCTGTGGACAGGTTAAAACATTGGGTTGAGTTACAACATTTATAGTATATTTAATAAGAACTAAATATTTTAACATTAATAACGAAACTAGTATAAAAATTTAAATACTTCCATTTCAAACGCAGGTACGTATTCCTTTTCAAAATTTATATTTTAGTTCATATCATTCATATTTTATATTAAAATACTAACGGTCAAAGCATTTAAAATTTCTAAAAACTATTTTGGAATAACTGAAAACAAAGCCTGGTAAGAAAAACTTGATTGAAAGAAACAGAGTTGAAGTCTGTGTTAAAGAAAACTGTGTTGAAGTCTGTTGGACAAAATCTCTCTTTTATTGAATAATTAACTGTGTGTCTTTCAATCAAGTTGTTCTAACCGGGTTTTATTTTCAGTTATTCCAAATAGTTTTTTGAAATTTTAAATGCTTCGACATTTTAGTTCATTTTAATGGTTATTATATGAAATAAAAGCACATGAATTTAAAGCATATGCTCTGCATACCGGTTGCAAACTTGACAACCTAAGTTGCGCCAATGGCGACTAATGTTGTTGACTTCTGTTTCAATTTCTTCCTCGGGCTGTTGTTTTTCTTCATTTTCTTCATCCAAGTCAATTGCAGTGTCATTTAAAAACATATTATGAAGTGTAAAAACCGCATAAATTATTTGGGCCGCTTTTTTCGGTGAGTAATAATGCAGTACTCGATGCCGGAATAAGCATCGAAAGCGCGTTTTAACAATGCCAAAACATCTTTCGATGCAATTTCGGGCAGATATTAATTTTTTATTAAATTTTTTTTTTGAGTCAAGAAGTGGTTGACTATAGGGAACCAAAATCCACGGCTCTAATGGAAACCCCGAATCACATGTGCATAAAAATATTCGCTCAAATATTAATATCTAATCCATGTTATGCAATTTACCTATAATAAATTCGCTCTGCGCCTGAACCGAAATATATCTGTTTGAGAAATGGCTTCTTAGCTTAGAGGTTTTCCAAATCGCAGAGCCAGGAAAAGATGCATTTGCATACAAAATTTTCATGTCTGCATTGCAACACTGAAAATAAAATAATATTTTGTTCGACACATCCAAACTATAAGCCAAAGTTGTTACACTTACTACAAACACGTTCAAGCTATGAAAACCTTTGCGGCATAAGTATAAGCTACCTGGTGTTTCCACTGAATTTTCCGGGGGAGAAATTAAAGCAATGTGAACCCCGTCAACTGCAGCAACTATATTGCACAACCCGTATTTTTCTTGAAATCTATATTGATCAAAATATGTATATTTTGTATCACATGTAATGGGTTAACTGTATGAGGTTAATTTTACCTGGTTTTGCTTTTAGTTTTTTCCAAAATAGTTGTAGGAAATTTTAAATGCTTTGGCCGTAAATATTTTAAAATCAAGTTCGTCACATTGGTAACACATCGAGACACACTTGGTTGAGATAAACCTAAAATATGGTTACTGCCAATGGACGCTTGATAGCTTCCTTGGCCATAAAAATGACACGTTGCTAAAACCTTTAATATATTTCAATATAAGATTTTTTTAAATATGAGTTTTAAAAAGGAATACGTATCTGCGTTTGAAATGAAATAGATTTAAATGTTGATTTTGATTCTAGTTCCGATATTGGTTTCAAAACATTTGATTTTTCTAGACGAAAATATTTGTGGAAAACACTACATGGCAAATCCATAGGCTTACTCGTATTTCGGATTTGGCTTAAATTTTGTCTAAGCCTTTTGCTAAAGTAACGTAGAAGTGTTGTTATTTGTAAATAATTTTATTGAATTAGTAATCTAATACATGTCTAAAAAAATATTTTAGGCTAAAAACTTACGTAGCCACACGTTTTTCTTGACTCCAGAGTCTTCTTGTGACACAGAAATCCATTTTGATAGAAATGTGAAGGAAATTTATTTAATTTAAGTAAAAATTTCAGTTTAGCGCTTTCTTTTATAATAAAATGGTGAGTTTCATATCTTTTATTAAACGTCAAAATCTTTTACGCCAAAAAGATTTATAAACTAAAATTTTTGCGCTTGAATAGCAATTTCTGTTATATTTTATTTTATTTTAGACAGATTAAAATATTCATATAAAAAAAATAAAAGAATAACAGAATAAAAGATTTGTATTGAATCGAGCCCAATAATATATTTTATTTTAAACACCACTAAGTTAATACTCACGATTTCACAATTCAAAATAAACTGATATTCAGACCTAAGTCTACCTATCACAATGATTTTTAACGGCACAAAAAATAAAACCAATCCAGTTTGTGTCATAAAAAATATCATAGGGTAGATCATTCGTACTACCATTAATGATAGTACAGTGGAGCCACGAGATGCTCGTAATCAAAACTTGGACGAAAGTCTCACCTCATTATTATTTCCTCTTTTATTATATCGATTTCATTACACTTGATGGAAACATAGAAACTGAACGTTTCTAGAGAGGCGTTGATTAATGCTTCTGTTTTTGACTTCTGACGTGTGGTATTATCAAAAATGTCAACGAGTGGGCAGAAATGTTTTTCTTGTTAGGAATAGAAGGAATAAAAAGTTGACCGGTGCCGTTTAAGTGAAAAGAAACGAAAAAGAAAGTCATTGAGCCGTCGTGACGGAAAAATTCCATTTCTTTGTATTTGAAGTTTGTTGTTTCTAATAAGAAAAAAAATTTATTATTTGTTTGTCTTATAATGTCTGTCCAGAGAAAGAAAAATAAAAGAACGAAAATTTAAATTTGATGCCGTGCGTGATATTCAATTCAGAAACAAATTAGTGTTGAGTTAGAATAAATTTGCATTATCGATCGCATAGAATAAAATCTAAGTTAATATACATGGAGTGAAAGCGGTAAATTATCGTTCATGGATTAGTAAATTTACGTTAATGTTAGGTTAGTGAAAACTAGAAATTATTGTTTAGTTAGAAAAATTTGCATCATCGATTGCATATCATAAAAATCCCAAATTAATATTCGGGGAGTGAAAACTTTAAATTATTGTTTAATTAGAAAAATTGGCATTATCGATCGTATAGTAGAAACTCTAAATTGATTGTAACGTCTGGGTATCTTCAAATTAAATAATAAAAAAATCCATTTCAAACATTTCACCGCAAACCATAATAATTTATTCAAACATTTCCATAAATTCATTTTCTCTCAATAAAAATTCAAATTCAAAATTAACGATCAATTTCTTAAACATCTAAAATAAAAATAAAGATATAATTTATTAAACACACTCATCAGAAAAACGTTTTCGAGTTAATGTTGGTAGCTTTATTGTTTTCGTTATAAACGAAGAGCGAAAAGCATAACGAAAAATATTATATATGCCACAATGGCGATAGATTCAGAGGTTAATTGGTGTTTAGCCTCTAAACATATCGATTCCATGTTTTACTTTGCTCAGAAAAAAATATACATTGGAAACGCCATTGCGTTCCCGTAGATCCTAAAATTACACAATGTTTTAAAAGAATATCGTTTGTATCAATATTTGATTTAACTTAGCTCTATTCCGGTCATTGTACAATATTTAGCCTTCTAATTTAACAATACATGATTAAATGTAGTTTTCTTTCGGTCATTATATAATTTTCAGTCTTCTATTTTAACTTTATTTATCTTCATAAACTCGATCAGCAACAACATGGAATGATAGAAATAAGAATGTAATATTAAATGGATATTAATATAATTAAATACATATGGACATTGTTTACCTTTCGAACAAACTCTTCTGTCAAAACAACTTATTATTCTTTTCGGTAAAATTCTGTCAAAACAACTTTTATTGCTTTCGGTAAAAACATCAAATTTGATGTAGGCGGATATTTCATAATCTAATGTGGTTTTCGATTGGTAAAATCAAATTTGATCGAAAAAGATCAGATTTCGGCGACCAATCGAACATGAAATCAGCTGTTTGTTTTTATTTCTTTGTGTTGGTAAAACAATCATTTCAAAACATTAATCTGTCAAGTTTTTAAAATGGCTGATTTAAAAATTAATTTAGAAGATTTCAAAATTATATTCGAGGATGATGGGTTTGTAAAGGCCGAAGGTGATTATGTTTTCTTAGAGAGGAAAATAGGTAATAATTGTTATTATTAAAATTATTATTAAAAATTGTAAATTTTAAAAACTTATTCACAGATGGATTTGTAGTAAAAATTTTGCTTGCATCTGTAGCGGAATTTTTTAATTTAAAAACTATTGGAAATGGTAACAATTATAATAATAATGAATATTTTTAATAAGCATATTAACAATTTTATTTATTATAGATGAAATGATAAGTCATGAAGTTCAAGAAGTAGAAAGCAATGTTTCACAAGATACATGGTCTGAGCCCGAACGGCAGGTTTTGGTTGAACCACATTTAATGGAGACTGATAGTATATAACATTAAAAACATAAATTTAATTTATTTGATATAATTTTTATTTCAGATTCAAATAATTTATTGTTAACAAAATGGTCTGAGGCGGAAACCCAATTCCTATTAATGGAATACGGCAACTATTTCGACACAGTGGGGCCATTCAAAAAATTTAAAAAAAAAAAAGATTTATGGAGTTTTTTGGCCAGTAAAATTAACAAAAACTTTAATAAAACGTATACAAATATACAAGTGGAAACAAGATACAAATGCGTTTTCAAACGTGTCAAAAAAATGAAAGAAAACAATAACACAAGTGGTGCGGTATACCAGGAATGTTTATACCAAGCCGAAATAGACAAAATAGTCGGGTTGGATGATTCGGTTTTACCCGAATTTGTGACATCCGCCGGAATAAGAGAGAAAAAATCAAACGGTTCAACAGGCTGTAATTATGTGACAGAAAGAACATCACCATCTGAATCAGCTGCGTCACCAGCTGGGTCATCACGAACAGCTGGATCCACAGCATCTGTTGCGTCTCTCTTATCTTCAGCGGAGTCATCACGTTCAGCCGGATCCCCAGCGTCAGCACCTCCTGAATCACCACCACCTGCATCACCACTACCTGCATCACTATTACCGGGCACTTCACAGAAAAGAAAAACTAACCAAGATAAGGCTTGGGATCGGTTTTTGGACAGTAATAACAAATTGTTCCAAGAACACGAAAAAAATAAGGAAAAACGTCACAAGGAAAAATTGGAAATGAGGCAACAACAACATAGAGAAAAGCTGGCAGAGAAACGGCAACTTCAAAAGGAAAAAATAGATGCTCTTAAAAAGCTTCTAAGCAAATGAATTATTTATTTAATTTTTATTGAATTATTTATTAATAATTATTTATTATTTAAAAAGCTTCTAAACAAATGGATTATTTAATTATTAATTATTTTAACTATAAATGAATTTACTATGAAATAAAAATATTTTTGTTAAAGTTAAAAATAATATTTTAATTAAAGTGTTTCGGCAATTGCATTTCGTTTTAACTCGCCTAAATGACGCATTAGGATCTCAGAACTACTTTCATTGCTTTCTTCTTCGTCTGCGTATTGGTTTTGTTCTGCTGGAACAACAGGATCTTCGTCCCATAAGTCGCCTTCCTCAATACATAAATTATGTAACACGCAACAAGCCAATACAAAATTGGACATTCGGTCAACCTTAAAAAAATCCAAGCGCATTAGTTGCCGAAATCTTTGCTTCAGCAAACCAAATGCATTTTCAATTTTAACTCTTGTCTGGCTGTGTTTTTTGTTATATTTTTTTTTGTAGCATTTAAATCGCCATAATTTTTGTATGGCGTTAGCAAATATCTCCTTATTGAGTATGCAGAATCCCCTAATAAATGAAAACGCGTTCCACAAATTGTTTGTATTTTGTGATATATATGTGAAAGTTTAAATATTCGCGAATCATGGATTTTACTAGGTGACCCAATAAAAACATCCAAAATTTTTTTATTCGCGTCACATATTCCCTGGAGCGTGATGGATATTAAACCATGCCGATTGACATAGGTTGATCTTGTTTTGTGTATTGGTTTTCGTATGTAAATGTAACAACCATCTAAACATCCTATTACATCAGGGAATCCACTTAGCGAAAAATTAAAAATACTATTTATGAAATTCCTTTAAGTTACGTTTATTTAATTACCTGCTCAAACGCTCGAGATGTTTCGATTTTTTCAGCCTCTGTTGATGGGAATTTTATAAATTCGGTTGAAATGTCGAATAGAAAATCGCATACATTAGTTTCAACCACATCCTTGATGTGGTTGAAACAGATATATCAAATAAATTTGAAACTTCGCTGTATGTAATTTTATTGCCAGCAAACCTAAAAATAATTTTTTTAACAAATGTTATAAGAATATACTTCAGATTTTGTGTATTACCATAAGAAAATTGAAACTTGATGTTCCGCTGGAACACAAGTTCTTCCACCACGACGTAAATTTTGTTTAAAATGGATAGTATATTTAAATTTATTGGTAAGGAAATCTGCAGTCCCTCGCGAAAGTCTCAAATTAGACCGAAACTAAAAATATATAAATATATAAATATAACATAAATTGCAATGAAATTAATTAAATTACTTCATCTTCTGAATAATAATTTATAACATCATTAATAAAATTTGATACCCGATGCTTTTTATTTCGTCGAAATGTATGTTGCAACTTTTTGAAAGCACGCTCATTATATGTAGCGCTAAACCCAAGATAATCTGATGACGAAGACGACAAAGACGAAGATGACGAAGAAGAAGATGAAGAGCTTAACAATTCTTTCAATAACACTTTTTCTTCTTCAGTGAAGCATCTGGAAACATCTTCCATAGACTAGTCCTGCATATCATTCGGTTCCTCATTTCATTCCATTATAACCTAAAAAAATTTAAAAGAATTAAATGAAAATAATTCACTAATTTTGTACAGTCGAAACTCGATTATCCGGGACACTTGGGACCGGAGGCTTCCCGGAAAATCGAAAATCCCGGTTGATCGAATTTTTCAGTTTTATAAAGAAGTACACAATATTCATAATAATTTTGAACATATCTATGTATTTTTAGTAATTCATATATAAATAATAATTCATAATTCACAAATATATGTACATATTTCATTTTGGTTCTTGGTGACTTCATTATGGTTCTTGGTGACTTTAATGAGCAGGTTGGAAGAGATATCTCTTATGGAAATGGGGTGGGCCCCAACAGTCTACATTTGAATTCGAATGATAATGGTGAGAGAATGACTGAGTTTGCACTATCAAATAATTTAAGAATTGCCAGCACTTTCTTTTCGCACCGATCGATTCATGAACAGACTTAGGTTTCACCGTATGGAAACACTCGAAATCAAATTGATCATGTGCTAGTTACAGCATGTTTCTTTTCGAGCGTTCTGGACGTGCGATTGTTTAGAAGTGCATACATTGGAAGTGGCCACTTTCTTGTATGTGCTAAAATAAGGTTTCAATTCCCAAACCCAAGCATTCCGAAATTAAATCAACGGATACGTTTTAACATCTCATCACTAAAGAATTCTGAAACAGAAGAGAGATATCAAAACAATATTTCCGAAACATTGGAGAAATTAGAAACCATTAATGGAGACGTCGATAAGTCATGGTATTTGCTCAAAGATGCTGTTTTAAGCGCTGCTGAAGGAATACTTGGACGACCACAGAACCACCCCCAGAAGCCATGGATGGATCAAGCATGCCTTGACGCTATTCAATACAAAAGAGATTGCTATCTGAAATGTCTACAAGGACGCAACACCAGGTCTACGAAGGAGAACTCTAAACTGGCAAGATAAGCCGTTACAAAACTAAGTAGAAGAACGAATCGAGAATGGTGGAAGAGACAGTGTGAGGAGATTGAAAGCTTCAATAAGGAACATCAATCGCGAAACTTCTTTCAACAGGCTTAAACCTTAAAGAAGGGCCCTCAAACTAGATCGACTGCTATTCAAAACAAAGATGGGAAGCTTCAAGTAGACCTTAAAAATATTTTAGATGCTTGGGCCGCTTATTTTGAAAATCCTCTCAACTTAAGTGACCAGCAACAAGTCGGGTGTCAAGCAAAGATTATTCATGCGTCAAAGGTATATGTAGACAAACCAACCAAAGAGGAATTCGAAGCGGCGCTGTAAAAATTAAAACGCAATAAAGCACCTGGTATCGACGTTATAACATCCGAAATGATTGTACATGGTGGTAAACTCTAACCCTAAGATTTTTTGAACTTGTTCAAATGATTTGGAGGACTGAAACCATGCCACAGGACTGGAACACAGCTTTGCTGATACCAATCCATAAAAAAGATAATCGCCTACTATGTGCAAACTACAGAGGAATCGCTCTACTCTGCACAGCATATAAGATCTTTTCCTACATTTTGCTATCAAAAATCAATCCTTCTGCTGAACAACTGTTTGGTGAGTATCAGTGTGGCTTCCGGCGGGGCCGAGATACCACCGATGCACATTTCTCGATAAGGATGATTTTGGAAAAGTGCCGAGAGTTCAACTTACATGTGCACTAACTCTTCAATGATTTCAGGCAGGCAGTGAAGCTGTTATGAGTGAAACTTTTAAGTCGCTTGAGAGTGGTGCTAGAAAATTGGTCTTCAAATTAACTACATTAAAGCCAAACATATGAATGTTTCAAGAGAGGCTGAGAAGAAAGATTTGATGTGCGGCGATGATCGAATTGAGGGAGCTGAATCTTTTAAATATTTGGAATCAATGCTTGACTCAAACAACAGCATACTTACAGATATTAAAGCTCGAATCGCAGCAGGTAATCGAACTTTCTACTCAATTAAACCTCTCCTTGGATCACCGTATTTATCAACTAACACCAAGCTCAAGTTATACAAGACATTGATTAGACCGGTTGTGATGTATGGGTCACAAACGTGGACCCTTACACAAAACGACGAATCGCATTTATCTGTATTTGAGCGTAAGATCCTACGCTACATTTTTGGTCCACTTAAGACATACGATGGAAAGTATAGAACCCGATATAACTTTGAGATCAAAGACCTTCTTGAGGGTCCTGATATAATAGGCTGTATCCGTTCTAATAGGATTGCTTGGTTTGGGCATGCTCTACTAGCCGATTCACAGTCTGGAATGTTTAGAAAAATGTACGTTGGTACCCCAGGGAGTGGGCGAGGTAGACCACGACTACAATGGGAGACTGACGTAATAAACGACCTTCAAAAATTCGGCTGCCATGGAAATTATGTCGCTGTTGCGAATGACCGTAGTGAATATTCAAAGCTGATTAGCTTGGCAACGCTCTTACATGGAGCACGAACGCCGTTAAAAAAATAAAAAAAATAATGTCTGCAATATTAAGTATTACCAATATTTAACGGTAAAATAATTAAAAAATCGGGTTAATCAATCTAAACCCCGGTTGAAAAAGTTACCAACAAAAATCACGGATAATAGAGGTTTACGGATAATCGGATCCTGGATAATCGAGTTTCGACTGTACTTACCTTCTAAATTCTTTAAAACCTTTTATGGCTGGCTGATTTCACTTCAATTTTTTTGTTTAAAAACACTTTTATATTTAAGAATTAATAGAAATAATTTGTAATAATAATAAACTCCTCTATTTGCAATTTATAAAAAGCATAAAATTGACATATTTCAAATTTCACTTTAATTGGTATTAGTGAAGGGGAATTGATCTGAGGGGTAAATCTTGCTAAAATCTCAGATTTGAAAAATTGATCTCAGATCAAAAATAAATCAATTTTTTTTTGATCTGACGTACCAATGAAACACAAATTTGCTGTCAGATCAAAAAAAATCGATTTTTTTTTATCTGACGTGCGAATCGAAAATCACATAACTAAATTACTGGCAACGACCACTGTCGATGTTTGACAAGGGAATATGTATATATATATATATATATATATATATATATATATATATATATATATATATATATATATATATATATATCAGTGGCGGATTAAGAGTTCAGGGGGCCCTGGTGCGGGTAAATTTTCGGGGGCCCTTTATCCTCATTTTCCAAAATTGATTACTAAATGAAACGGTCATCAGCTTCGAAAAAAACCCTAGTAAATTAAAGTATTTTCAAAAATTCATTTTTGATGGCTAAAAAACAGAACTGATTTTTTGATGATTTAAAACTGCATGTCTGAAATCAGAACTGCGAAAAACCATAACAATTACACCCTTAAAAAATCTCTGAAATAGAGTATATACAATGTGTATCATGAATTGATTCTCTAGTTCAAACGATACTCTTGCAGCAGTTTTTAACTATGGGTTCCATTGTTTTCTCAGATTCTCAAATAAATAATTCCAAATAAAATTTTCGATTTCTCTATTTTGCAATCTAAAAGCAATAATCTATTCGAATATTTTAAATAAAGATATATAATTCATAAAGAAAATAAATAAAAAACAAAAGTTTAAATGCCGAACTTCCGAGAGTGATGAAACTCTGGGCTCGAATCACAATGGCAACTTTCTTGGAGCTCTTGAACTTTTGGCTAAATTTGATACTTTCTTAAAAGAGCATAGTGATAAATTTGGCAACAAAGGAAAAGGTATGCGACATCTGAAGCAAACTTAATGAAATGATAAAAGTGATTGTTATTGGGATATTTTTATGAAGAACGTCGTACCTCTCAAGCACAATATGTGACGAATTTATTACCACCATGGGGCAAGAAATCAAAAATCGTATTGCAGCCGACGTCATTGACGCAGTTTATTATTCGATTAGTGTTGACTCCACTCTGGATGTAAGTCATTCGGATTAATTGGCTTTTTGCATTCGATATGTAAAAGATGGTAACATCAATGAACGATTAGTTGCTTTTATTCCAATTGAGGGTCAAACATAAGAGTATCTTTTTTGCATCGTTTAAAAATTCCTCGAAGAAAACAAAATTGACATACAAAATTGCAGAGACAGTCATATGACAACGCAAACAATATGGCCAGAATTAGTGGCGGTTTTCAAGCGTTGATTCGATTGTTGTAAGGATTGTTGTAAAGATTGTTTGTAAAGATTTTTGATTATTTTTTTTATTTCTATAAATTAGGCTCGATGTCAATACTGTTACCGTTACCGTTCCCAGCTGAACGATAACTTTTCAAAATGAATGTAATCAATAACATATTTACATCGAGAGTAGCGCTTCCAAAATTTCCGTTTTGCCAATACTGACAAAGTTTCTCACGTTACCGGTGTAGTACCGACACTCTAGTAAATAGAATAACTAAAACACTTTTTTTAGAAAAGTTATTGAAATAAATATAAACAAAATATTTAAATCAGACTTTAGTCAGATTTATTTTATTTCAATTAGTAAAAAGAATACTTTTAATTATTATTTTCAGTAAAAAAACACACAAACAATTTTATAAAGTTTTTTGTTGCAATAAACTTTTAATAGAATTTCAATAAATATTCTTCTATCTATCCAGAGGCGTAGCTAGGGTGGGGCGGGGGCGGGCGGTCCGCCCCGGGTGTCACCCGTTTTGGGGTGACACCCGAACGTAAAATACTTAAACAAACCATCACAATATTTTCAACGATAAATCACTTCGAAACCGTTTTGGGGTGACACCCGAACGTAAACAACTTAAACAAACCATCACAATGTTTTCAACGATAAATCACTTCGAAACCGTTTTGGGGTGACACCCGAACGTAAACAACTTAAACAAACCATCACAATGTTTTCAATGATAAATCACTTCGAAACCGTTTTTGGGTGACACCCGAACCTAAAAAACTTAAACAAACCATCACAATGTTTTCAACGATAAATCACTTCGAAACCGTTTTGGGGTGACACCCGAACGTAAACAACTTAAACAAACCATCACAATGTTTTCAATGATAAATCACTTCGAAACCGTTTTGGGGTGACACCCGAACGTAAACAACTTAAACAAACCATCACAATGTTTTCAACGATAAATCACTTCGAAACCGTTTTGGGGTGACACCCGAACGTAAAAAACTTAAACAAACCATCACATGTTTTCAACGATAGAGCACTTCGAAACCGTTTTGGGGTGACACCTGAACGTAAAAAACTTAAACAAACCACTACATGTTTTCAACGATAAATCACTTAGAAACCATTTTAACCAGGCTATCCATATAATTTTAATTTATAAATTGTGATAACTTATAAATGTGTCCTATAAATGTGTTATTGGTTCAAAAATAATCTATTCTACTTTTTAAAATTTTTGAGTTATTACGTGAAATAAAATTTTAACAATATTAATCGAATCAACATGTTGAGCATTGAATCCCATCACCACAATTACTCAAAAGCTTTGAATATTCCTATAGATACCATATTGACCGTTTTTTACGATATATTATTAAGTATGCAAGCATGATTATTTAATGACCAGGTCTGAAAACACATATGCTGAATAATGTATAGGAAAAGTGGTTTACGTCGATAATGTGGCACCCTTTGTCGATAGGGTGGCACCCTTGAGTTACAATGTCTCTATTCCAAAATTATTTTTAAAATATCCGCTTAACCTTACTACCTAATATATGTTTTACATTTCAAACAAATTAATTGCAAGCACCTAAGGAAACTAACAAACAATCAAATTACCGTGTTTGTAAATGATCTCAAAATAATTTTTTTTCCTTTATCTTGAAACTCAAAGAATAAATTGAAATAGATCGTTTTTCAATGGACACAAAAATAATTACTGTGGAATAAAATGGAAGTTATGCAATTACTGCAGTTTTGCAAATTTTTGTAGGTTGATACATACTCATACTGTTTGTTTTCAGTTTTATATATTTATATATTTGAATTAATAGTCCGGTCAATTTAGACCAAAAAATGAGAGTGAAGTTACATAAAGTCCCAACAAGCTGAATTTCAGTGAAATTGTTCAAAACATAATTATAAACAATGTCTAGAAGTTCCCCATCATTCCCGTGTATGGAAAAAATTTTATTCAAGGTCAAAGGTTAAAAAAATGAGTCTTTCGCGATTTTCAGCAAAACGGTAAGTTTTATCATAAAAGTACCTCAAATAAAAATTGTAGATCATAAAATTATCTATAAAAAATATATTAATACTTTTTTTCTTACGAGCCACCGTTTCTGAGATATAACGATTCAAAAAGTTATAAAAGTTGTTATCGTCATAATATGCATGAGTACGCCACGTATATACATCTAGAGTTGTTATATTTTATATAATATATATAAAACTAACGGTAAAATGAAATCAACTAACTGAGATGAGAAAAAATAAATATAAAAAAGAAAAGAAATTTTTAAGTTTCGTTTTTGTTGTTCGTTGTTCGATAGCTATAAAAAAGAAAATATAAAAAAATAAAATAAATTTTTAATTTCGTTTTTGTATGTATGCAAACTTATAATGCATATGTATATAAAAAGTTTTTCGTATATAATAACTTTTTTATTTATGATCCGAAAAATCCCCAAAAATCTCTAAAACCTAAGTTACAGTAATATCAGTTAGCACTAAAAATTTGAAATCAATCAAAATTCGAATAAAAAAGTCTTAGGCTCCACAAAATTTTTCGTTAGCGTATTAATATTAGGTAAAATGAAACCCAGTCCCTTAATTTTTAAGCCAGTGTAACTTCGAGACATCTGTCTCTTGTTCTATTGTGTGCGTGGCTAGGGTCTTATACCTGCTATAATATATGAAATACCGTTAGTCTTGAGCGTCACTCTAGTGAAAACACGTGTTTATCCTAACCTATATTGTGCTGTTTTGAGTTTTATATTAAAAATGTCTGAATATTGTTTTATTTGTGCTAAACTTTTAACTGAAAGTGAAGTTGTTACTGTTGAACGTGGTATGAAGACATTAATTATTGCAAGTATCGAAAGAGCTGATGATTTTTCGGAATATCTCAAAAATCAGAAATCTGTCACAATACATGAAAATTGCCGTAAAAATTATACTCGAAAGTCTTCTATTGCTGCAGCTAATAAAAGACAACGTGAAGAACAAGAAGCCAGTACATCCACAGCAAGTCCTCCTCGTACTAGATCACGTATCAGTGAATCAGCTTTTCGGAGCTCCTAAAAAAACTACCTGTTTAGATAAGCATCGATATGCATGTTTCGTTAAAAATACTAAAAATAAAAAACAAGTTCAATTAGCTTGTCTTCCTCCAACCTCAGTTGCTGCTCACCAACATCTTTTTCGAGTATATTACCAAGTTCAAGTGTGGCTTGGTTATCAGCTAGACCCTACAGACTGGGGTTGGAAGTTGGTCAACAATATATTAGAGCCAGTTCAAACTTTACTTCCACCTGCGCCGGAAAAACTGCTGAACAGTATTTTTTGCAACTGCAAAAAGGGATGCAGTGCTAAATGTGGTTGCAAAAAAGTCGGACTGTTTTGTTCTTTGGCATGCACAAATTGTCAAGGCCGGTCGTGCTCTAATATTGAATCACAAACAATGGAGGATTCGTTTGACTCCGACGAAGTATCATGCGATACATCGCTACTGACGCAATTTACTTGCATCCAAAATGAAGATGAAGAAGAAGCAGGAGAAGAAAAAGATCAAGAAGAAGAACAAGAATTTGAAACTTACGAATAAGACGAATGAACTTCAACACTTTTTTTTAATTTACATCGCTTTTATCTTTTCCAATCTTTGAAAATTTCCGTTATTTTGCAATAGTTTTACATTAAACAGGTACACACTTAAGTACACTACCTCATAGGTGGCGTGGAAACGTGTGCATGTTATGACGATAACAACTTTTATAACTTTTTGAATCGTTATATCTCAGAAACGGTGGCTCGTAGGAAAAAAAGTATTGATACATTTTTTATAGATAATTTTATGATCTACAATTTTTATTTGAGGTACTTTTATGATAAAACTTACCGTTTTGCTGAAAATCGCGAGACTCATTTTTTTGACCTTTGACCTTGAATAAAAATTTTTCCATACACGGGAATGATGGGGAACTTCTAGACATTGTTTATAATTATGTTTTGAACAATTTCACTGAAATTCAGCTTGTTGGGACTTTATGTAACTTCGAATGTCTAAATTGACCGGACTATAAATGAAAGTTTATCATTTAAAATTACATTTTGTTGGGTTTTAAATTCCTTGGAAATTTCAAACTCATCAAGTGATTCTTTTAAAGATCCTTGGCTACACAAATGTAAAGCCTTCAATTTTTTTTTAAAAGTGGTGTAGCTATTGTTATTAACGATGTAAATGGTTTGCAAAAATAAACTTTAAATTTTGTTTATTTTTCTTCTTAGGAAGGTATTCCTTAAATCAGTCTTTAAAACATTTTCCGGTTTTCCCGATGTAAAATTTTTCACAAAAATCACATTCAATTTTGTAAATTATTGAGCATGATTCTAATTGGATATTTAATTTTGGTTTCAATTCTTTATATAAAATATCTTTTAGGATTTCATACTTATATTTTTTTAAATAGTTCCTTATTAGACCGAGAGCCCGCGACGGCCAGACCTTCGTTATTTTATAAAAGCTGAAAGTTTCTCTGCGCATACCCCCTACTCAGGTAGGAACGATTAGCGACATATGAAGTTTGGATCATAGTGGCTTTGGCAGGGAGCAGGTTCTAAAGGGGCCCCCAAAGTTTCGCGAAAGTATAAAAGCTAATTTTTTTATATATTCTTCGGGATAGTATTAGAAGTCACGTCACCCATTGCCAGACACTTACCTTCGTGGAAACCCCCTGCCAGACACCCTTAAACTTTAAAGTTTAAGGGTGTCCGGCAGGGGGTTTCCACGATAGTTAGTGTCTGGCAATGGGTGACGTGACTTCTAATACTATCCCGAAGAATATATAAAAAAATTACCTTTTATACTTTCACGAAACTTTAAAGGCTCTTTGGAACCTGCTCCCTTCCAAAGCCACTATGATCCAAACTTCATATGTCGCTAATCGTTCCTACCTGAGTAGGGGGTATGCGCAGAGAAACTTTCAGCTTTTATAAAATAACGAAGGTCTGGCCGTCGCAGGCTCTTAGTCTATATAATATTAGGCTATGATTTGTATATTCCATTTTATCAAATATTATTTAATATAAGTTGTTACAAGGAAATTTAAATAAATTAATTTTTTTGGCGGTGTATTTAGTCGTTAACACAGTGTACTTATTATGAACTATGTACCTATTATGTATCCTACAAATATATTTAGAATTAATGCTTTGCTGATACCTATACTATAATTAAAAATATTTTTTTAGATTTCGTTTAGCAGATATCCTAAAAAATAAATATGCCACGAGGAGTTCATACTTTTTAAAGAAAAAGTTGGTTCCAGCAGAGAAAGACCAAATCTATAAATATGTTACAAAGCCCGATGATATCCAAGGTTCATCAAAAGAAACTGATTATCACGTTGATGCAACGAATGTTTCAGAGAATATTGGCTCATCTTCGGAAAGTAACAGCAACAATACAGAATTAATAATGATAACCTATGATGACGAATTAGAAAGGAATAATGAAAATGACAGTGATAAAATGCCGCTAATGCTTCTACTATCGAAGACAGTATTTGCATGGGTGAATCACTTCAGGACTTCAGATGTATCACATTGGAATATACTCGTCTTTGGTAATGTTCGCATTGAAATCATAAAAAAAGAAAGTGAACATTTTCAAAATAGAGAAGGGTCGTTTGTTACTGTATCTAGACACGGGTTAGACATAAAAGGTGATGTTCGCCATCTTTCTAAAGAATGGTTTTATAAAATGATGAATAATGGTGAAAAATTCTACGGCCATGGATTGTTTATTCTCCTGGCTGTAAATAATAACTTGCGTCCTGTATTGCTTCTGTTGTCGTGTATTTGCTGTCACCAATAGTAATAATACAAAATCAACATTGACTACTGGATATCAGAGGCGGTGGAAACTAAATCCCAAAGTGGCCGAGCATGAAACTTCAAATGAACATCTGGAGAATTTTGAAAAGTGGAAAACTTTGAAAATGAGGTTAAAAATTCATAAAACGATACGAGACGCAGCCTTGCAATTAATATATAATAAAAAACAGAAGTGGAAACATCTTTTATCAAGATTATTGGATATAACTTTGTTTTTATCTAAACAAAACCCAGCATTTCATGGATATGATGAAGGACAAAGTTCTTCAAATAAAGGCAATTTCTTAGAACTAACCAAACTATTGTCAAAGTATGACGTAGTGTTAAAAGAACACATTTTGAATTTGAAGCATGGTAAATCACCAAAAGTATCATATTTGTCACCAGATATACAAAATGAGTTCATAAATGTTTTAGCGATCCACGTAAAGTTTAAGCTTGTCAACGAAATTAAATCGGTTAAATATTTTGGAATTATGTTTGATAGCACACCTGACATTTCACATATTGATCAAATGTCAGAAGTGATTCGTTATGTGAAAATTGATGGTAGTAAAGTGGAAATCAAGGAAGTATTCCTTGGATTTTTTCCTTTACGTGGAAAAAAGCCGCTGATTTAAGCGATGAAATTCTTACACTGAAAAAAAAATTGAAGTAATGATAACCTCATCTCGAAGATGGCAGTTTATTATTCATGCAAAGAAAAGATATTTACAAACAATTTCACCGTGAATGGGACAACTACTCAGTACTCAGTAACATTTTCCTGATAACAGAATGAGGTGTAATTAAAATATAAAGTGTTATCCAATATAACAGTTGTTGAATAAAGTTAATAACTATTTCCATGAAAACATATTTCTTTGGCCTTATATCATGAATTTTTCATTTTAAAATTTAAGTATTTGAGATTAATTGAACTATATTTTATTTTCACAAAAATATTTCATGTGATTGTCTCAACTGCATCGGCTTATCATTGTACGGTTGTTGAATCAATCTCGTATTTCGATTCGCCATATCTGCCCGCACGGTGAGGTTGAGACAACTGCATTTCGATTGGAAATAGGACATGTTTTTTTCAGTGTAGAAATCTTGAAAATGATGGTATAGATGTTATGAATTGTCGCTCCCAAAGGTTATGATAATGCAGCTGTTATGAGTAGTATACATGGAGAAGTGCAAGCTATTACTAAAGTAAAAAATAACAAAGCAATTTTTGTGGGCTGCAAAGATCATTCAATTAATTTATACGGCCAACACTCGTCAGTGGAAGCCATTTTTACATGTTTTTCTGCTTCGACTAGCCGCTGGGAAGTACTTGCTAAACACAACAAAGCAACTGTTAAAATACTCTTAACAGCGCATTGGAGTGCTCATTATGCTGCAGTAAAAGTAGTGGCCGAAAATGTTGATGGGATTGTGGCTGAAATTGAGAAGCTAAGTGATCAATAAGAAAATGTAGACACTAGAGGCGCTGCACAGAACCTTATCAATGCAGCATGTGATTTTTCGTTTCTTTGCTATCTTTTGTTTTGGAATGATATTCTAAGAGAAATAATATCTGTGCTCAGATTGGATTGCAAAGCACGGGCTTGAATATTGATCAATTAGCTACAAAAGTAGAGTCAATTCATAACGAAGTCTCATTGTAGAAGAGGCAATAGATCTTGCTGCGAAAAAATCGGAGGACTATGACATTCCAATGGAAAGCCGAATTCGTCATAAAAACGCAAAAAACGAACGGGTGGTGAGTTTGCACTTGATGTTGGACTGACACTGAGAGCTCAACTTAAAAAGGACATGTTGGAATGTCTTGACCGATTCAGTGTTGAACTCCGAACTACAGATGTAAATTTACCGGTAAAATATATTTGTGGTAATTTTACCGTAAAATTACCGGTAAGATTGGTAAAATTGGTAATATTGGTAAAATATAAAACTCTCAAAATATTTAAATATAGTTGCAAATTGCAATTTCATTTAATTCAAAATTGATGACCATCTAGTTTATAAAAACACAAAATGCAAATCAAATACATTATTATCGAGCGTAAACATACTTACTCGCAGAGTATCAGACAGGTACATATGCAACAATGGAAAATACTTTTATACCCCATCCATACATAAACAAAGTTCAGCTGTTGTTCTTTTAGCAGGACATCCAGAAAACAGAGTACACGCTTCTTTAACAGTTGCAAAAATGCAACAAATCCTGAACACACTGGCTACAAAGATAACTGCTTTCTTCACTGTTATGTAAAATTATGCCTTTTTGAAAACACTGCCGTATTCGAAAATGTTTAGGTATTACAAATCGAATGGAAGTAGAAAAGCATTTCAATGGCTCAAATGCAGAGAGCGAATAACAGATAACCATGCATACTTATTTTCAATGAATCTTACTTTATTTACAATGCAAACAAGCTCCTTTCATCGCATCTGGTTGGAAAATGTACCTGGTTCAACGCTTTTCCGGCAATTGAGAATTGTCAATGGCGTTAAACATGTCACTTTTTGCGTACTACAAATCCCACTGGCCGACACTAAGATAGATGTATTAATTACGCGTGCAATACGTTACATCAAAATCTAATTCATGCATAGTTTCTTTCTCGTTCATAGGAAAAATATAAATCGCAAATGGGTAAAGATTTTGGGCTTTAAAAACGCCAGGAAAATTAATATATGAACGTGCATTTCGCAGCAAAAATTTACATCAAAGCGTTGACAGTTGCTGCTGCTTAATCATTCAATGTGAAATTGGGTCGTGAAAAAAATGACTACACAAGTGACCTTTGAGGGTGATTAGCACGGATCATCAGCAAACTGCCAATATCAGGGTATAAGAGAAACGTTCTTCATGGCAGCAATTTGATCCCGAAATGACAAAGATTTAGCTTTTGCCTCATCCGGAATAGCTGCGTTATTGCTACCGGGGGAAAAAATACCAAATTCAACCCACCGATCGACACCAGAAAACAAAATAAATGTTTGCATAAAGTGCTCTACTTTGTGGCAACACGTAGATACGTTAAAATTTACTACACATATAGGTGTTCGTTCAGCCTTAAATCGATCGATCAGGCGAGATATTTTCACAACAATGTGAACGCAATTTTCAATTGCAGTACAGGGTTTCAACAAAAAAGCACAAACTCTAATGTTTAGTAAATAAAGATTCAAATTTACCAATTTTACCAAGCCTAAGTAATATTACGTAATATTACCAATTTTACCGGTAATTTTACCATGGGTAATATTACTTTTACATCTGTACTCCGAACTAGACTGAAGTCAGTTCAAGATTTAGCTTCATTGTTCGAGGTTGTGCAGACAACCACTTAGCTTTTGGCGAACAGTGAAGAGTTAAAATTATCGGTATCAAAATTTACTGGTTTTTATGATGCGGTATTGGCAACAGAACTCCTCATAGAGATACAAAGAGTGAGGAGGCATTTAAAAGCGGCCAATGTTACAGTTTCTAACTGGGTGTACCTAGACTTTTTAAAATTCATCGTAGAATGGGATTTTTTAGAATTTCTTCCGAATCTTACGGTCGCACTAAAGTTATTTATGACTATTTGCGTATTAGTGGCTTCGTGTGAGAGGAGTTTCAGCAAATCAAAATTAATTAAAAATTACTTGCGGGCTTATAATAATAATGCTCATTTGTATTAATTAAAAAAAATTATAAATTACGTTTATCGGCTTTTTATTATTATTGACAGTTTTTATTTTTGGGGTGACACCACAATATCCGCCCCGGGTGCCACCCATGCTAGCTACGCCACTGTATCTATCTTCTTCTATATAAATAAAAATGTAAATGTTCGTTTGTTCAAAATAGGTAATCTCCTTAAGTACTGGATCGATTCCTTTGAAATTTGATCGATTAGTTTTGTATAGTGATCAGCCCATAGATTATTTTGTGTCCTCTTTTCGGTAGGACTGTCCTCCTTTGGAGCAAGGTTCTTTGTCCTCATTTACTAAAAAGATGTCCTCTTCATTCGTTTTATTTATTTTATCAATGAATTTTATTTTTAAATTAAAACATGTTCTCTGTCGGAAGAGTAAAACGTCGTATTGCTTTCGTGTTTAATGAATTTTATTTTCTCACAAATTTGCAATGCTCATTGCTCGCTCGCATTGTAAACTTTTGATCGAAAATAAACTAGTTCATTAAACATCTCAACAATAAAGTACTATTATACAGTTAGTTTCTTAGGTGCCTTTGCATGTCAAAACATATAGATGCAATGAAAAATGCTAGAAAATATGGTCGAAAATTCAGTGAGTTTCATTTTTATAGAAAACTCACAAATGCAACAAAAATTAAACGAGATTGGCTAATCTATTCACCGTCAGCCGAAGCAGTTTTTTGTTTTGTATGCCGTTTATTTGGTGATTTGAATGGAAAATCGCAAGCATTTTCATTAAAAAGATTCAATAATTGGAATAATTCATCACATTTCAAAGCATGAAGAGTCTAAGTATCACATGACCAATAATTTTACATATAAAATGCGTATCAAAAATGAACTTACTTTCGAAAAATCTTTTAATAATACAACTAAAATGGCATCACGAGGACTTGCTTTTCGTGGTCACGATGAAATTTTAGGATCAAAACACAATGGAAACTTTCTTGGATCTCTTGAATTATTGGCTAAATTTGATCCCTTTTCCCTACTAAAGGAAAAGGTACACTCTTTTCATGTAACATGATGTAACATTCACAAATGATTTTTTTTTATTATTCGGAATATTTTTAGGAAAAGTATCGTATCTTTCAAGCACAATTTGTGAAGAATTCATCTCTATCATGGCAAAACATGTTAAAAATCACATTGTTTCGGAAATTATAGAATCTCGATATTATTCGTTTAGTGTCGATTCCACTCAGGATGTGAGCCATACAGACCAGTTGTCTTTTTGTGTTCGATATGTTAAAAGTAATACCATTTGTGAACGATTTATTTCATTTATTGAAATCGAAGGTCATACATCGAATTATCTTTTTGACATCATTATGAAATTCCACATTGAAAACGAAATAAACATTGATAATTGTAGAGGCCAGTCATATGACAACGCTTATAATATGGCAGGTATTTATGGTGGCCTACAAAGATTGATTCGTCAAACAAATAAAACAGCAATTTTTGTCCCTTGCTCTGCTCATTCATTAAATTTAGTCGGTAAATATAGTGTTTCTGGCAATACTGCTGCAACTAAGTTTTTTGATATGGTTGAAAAACTTTATGGATTTTTCGTATATTCCCCTTTTCGATGGAATCGATTACAAGAACAATTAACCGAAAATAGCGAATACATGTTAAAGAGAGCAACTGGAACGAGATGGTCAGCTAGATACGAATCAGTTCACGTTTTACATTCTTGTTATTTAAAAGTGTTGCATGTTTTAAAATCTTTCCTACATGAGGAAAGCTTCAGTGATGATAACAAAGCGGTGGTAAAAGGTTTGATAAAAAAACTATGTCAATTCGAAAATATTTTGATGCTTGTCCTCTGGAAAAGTGTACTAGCCAAGTTTAATTTTGTGAATCGAGCATTACAAAAATCTAATTTAACTGTCTCGGTGACAAAAAACTGTTTGATTCAATAGTTACAGATTTGGAAAATAAAAATTACAACAAAATTTTTGATGATGCCTGTCAGATTTTAAATTCTGTTTCATCTAATATTCAAACCGCAAATAATATTCAAACTTGCTCAACGTCACAAACACTTTGTCTAGAGGAACAAAAAGACCACCTTGAAAAATCGTTGTTCAAGCCAATTATAAAGGCTTTTATGAAGATCTAGATAGCCAGTACTCATTTTTAATACATTTAAATTTGATGAGTGATGAAGAGATTGCTAATTCTTGCAAAGCAATAACCGCAAAATACCCAAAAGATCTCAATGCAAATCAATTGATTGACGAATGTCAATTTGCCAAAAATTATTTCACATTTGATAATTTAAATTATGAATCGATGTGCAAAACAATGTTCAATGATAACACAGGTCTACAATGACTGTGGTGCCGCTAAAAGTAAAACTGATTTCAAGTACGATTTCAAGTATTTCAAACGAGTACTATCGTTTTTGATGCATCTAAATTTAATGAGTGATGAAGAGATTGCTAATTCTTGCAGAACAATAACCGTAAAATACCCAAAAGATCTCAATGCAAATCAATTGCTTGACGAATGTCAATTTGCCAAAAATTATTTCACATTTGATAATTTAAATTATGATGTTTAAATTATGATGTACAAAACAATGTTCAATAATAATCTTTCCACCACTTTTCCGAATATCGATATTTTATTACGAATGTTTTTATGCATGTTTGTCGATAATGTTATATGCGAACGATCATTTTCAAAACTGAAGTTAATCAAAAGTTATTTGCGTAATACTATGAGTAATGATCGTCTGTACGATTTATCCATTCTTTCTATTGACAATGAAATTTTGGACGAAATTAAATTCGATGAAATTATAAACACTTAAATACAGAAAAAATGTAATTTTAATAATAAATATATTTCAAACTTGTCTGGTTTTAGTTTCTTTTTTGCTTATGCTTGGGGCCCCTGAATCGCGGGGCCCTGGTGCGGTTGCCTTAAAACTTGTATGATAATCCGCTACTGATATATATATATATATATATATATATATATATATATATATATATATATATATATATATATATATATATATATATATATTCATGTATTTCTTAGTTTAAATCTCTTAACAAATCATCTGTTGGGGTGAAAAAACGTGTAAAATTAGCCTCAATTTGTTCAATTTAAAAATAAATTTAGTGAATTAAAATTAAAATATTAAATTAAAATAATAGTAAAATAAAAATATATGTGTTTTCTTGCAGTAATGCACTGAGGCTGAGAAATTAAAGGTAGTAGACTTAATTTCGTTGTCATTCATATCTTTGTTTCAACAGGTATATTCGAGTCTGTGTACGTGACAACGACGCCATTTTTGATGCATAAGTTTATATCTTCGTAGTCTGTCTGTTATGCAATAATTAAGTGTTAATAATCGAATGCCTAACTTGCTAGATAATACTGCAAGAAGTCAAATTTATCAATCGAAGTATGTTTATTAGGCAATAGTTAATTGTAAATTACATACAATCAGTGTAATTCTTCAAGATTGTGAGTCGTCATCGATGCCTGTTTGTTAGTCCATAGTTAAGGCAATAGTTAATTGTAACACATCAAGATTATTATTGTGAGTCGTCATCGAGGCCTGTTTGTTAGTCAATAATTAAGGCAATAGTAATTGTAATACATCAAGATTTTGCGTCGTCATCGAGGCCTGTTTGCTAGGCAATAATTAAAGTGAATCATCGAATGCCTAGCCTGTTAGGCAATACATGCTGCTGCTAATAACCAAGTTCATCAACCAGGCTGTTTGTTAGACAATAATTAATTGTGACTTGCAAATTATCAGCTTAATACTTCAAGATTTGATTCATCATCGAAGCCTGGTTGTCAGGCAATAATTGATTGTGAATTTGTCGTCGAATGTCTGCGCTGCCAGACCGTATCATATTGTCGTCTCAAGATCTCATAATTTTAATTCATCATCGTTCGTCCAACAATAAAAATATAATCATATTATAAACATCACATCAAAAATTCATCAGCTTGTTACAACTCCAGTAATTTATCATCGATCATCCAATAATCAAAGAATACAGTCCACTACTTACTGGAGGCTGTAACATATATAATAAAAAGATTGTACTCAATTAAAAGTAAAATAATAGTTAAAAGAATAGTTATAACCATGTTTTTGAAAACAATAGAAAAGCATTTTTTTTGCTCTCGAACCAAAGTAATCAGTGAACCTCCATTTTTATTCATCTTTCAAATTGAAAAGAATTCATTTTAATACTCACAAAAACCATAGTGAAAATTACATTTTGGACTTTGAAACTAACAAAATGATAAAACCAGTTTTTAAATTAAAATTAAAGAATGATCACGTTATTTTTTTGGTTAGGAATCTAAATAGCTAAGATTGAAAAGTTTCGGCTTCTTTCGAAAAAAAGAAAAGTTTTTTTGTTTTCAAAACAAGAATAAGGAATTTGTGTAAAATAAATTAATCGGTGTAAGTTACAAAAATAGACAATAACATTCTAATTAAATGAAAATTTAATATGAGAAAAACCACATATGAGTTTCCTTTTTTTTGGGTGAAACTGTTCTCATACACTGTATGGTCAAGATTTACCTGTTGATCTTGAGTACTGACAGGCAATCAGATACATATCGAAATTATATCTTGAAATTACATTTTTGGAAATTGCACATTGGATTACATTTTCTGGATAGATATATTTTGAATGTTGGATTCGCACAATTTTTGTCTTTGTATGGCTGGAATTCGGAAAGCAATTGTTGCAGTTATAAATATAAAGAGTTTCTAAACCGAAAACTGGTGGATTACCGTCGGCAACATCATTCATCAATCAAGCGAAGAAAAAAGATTAATCCGTCGTCATATGTATCTACTTTTATTATTATTATATTATTATAAAGCTAGTTTTAAATTGAGGTGATTAATTAAAATAATTTTAGTAAGAGATTCTTTAAGTCACCGCTTGTCGTGCAGAATTTTTATATAATATTTTTTTGTGCTAAATTTTTTATATAATATTTTTTTGTGCTAAAAAGTCCAAATGTATTCAACAATTTGAATACAAACCCAACATGATACTCGGGGAATGAGACCTGTAAATTATTGTTCGTGTATTAGTAAAATTACTTTAATGTTATGTTAGTGAAACTATAAATTATTGTTTAGTTAGAAAAATTTGCATTATCGATCAAATAGTAAATCTAAATTAATATTTGTGGAGTGAAAACTGTAAATTATTGCACGTACAGTATCAAAGATATTTTAATATTAGTTTAAAGAAAACTGCATGTAAAGTATAAAAGTCATATTAATATTCGTTGAAAGAAGACTAAATTATTGCTCAGTTAATAGTGAATTTGAATTACGGTGTAACGTCGACTATATTCGCAATAATAATATTGGAACCAATTTCTATTCTCTTTTTCATTCATCAAAAATATTTCCATATTCCATTTCATTTTTACAATCATAATAGTTTAACAGTTTTTTTCAAATCATACCGAACAGACTCAAATTCAAATATCACAGAATATAAATAAAAGAACGCATTGCTTACTCAGCGCCGTTTCATTTTGCGTTGTTTTTTTGTTAAAATAAGAAATGTTAAAAAATCACATTTTTTTCTAATTGAGTCATTCCATGTTTAGTGCTTAAAAACAAAACACTCTAATATTTCATTGTAAAATAAAAAAAATTAAATTTGGATAATATACCAACATTGTATTGAGCCGATAAGGAAATTGATTAATACAGAAGAAAGTAAGATAATAAATATGTGTTTATTAAAGTGATTTTTTGTTTCAATGAGTGTACAAAAAGGGAACGTGGTATAAACAAACTACCTAATCAACCAACATTCTAGTAGAACTACTTTCGCCAGTTTTCTGTTAATATATCGTTGAATAAAGTTATATCAGTGTTTGAATATTTGGTGATGAACGCCGTGATATAATCATAACGAAAATAACTACTGGAGGCGGCGTTATGAAAAGTCAGTAACCTTGGATTATGATAATAGTGTCATCAAAACAAATTTTCCTTCGCTCTATATTGAAGAAAGTAATATTTGTCAAAATCCAATAACGAATCAGCCAGGGGTCAAGTAGTATTATTATCCCCAAATCAATATATATATATACATCGGTGAATAAAAACATACTAGTTTAAAACATATATTTGGTCATTGCTGAAGGACCACAACCACCACTACATCTTGCTGCAGATCGGAATACAAAAGAAAAATCAGTTGGATGAATGCCAATGATATTCAAATTCAACATTTTCTCTTTGAAGACCTCACTCATCTCAACCTAAATTAAGGTACTCTTATATGTTTATATTCTTGAATTTTGTTTTGTGATTAATATGATAGGCTAGGTACTGTGTTAAGAGATTCCCATCTCTAGTTCGTCCGGAACAAGTATTTCCGGCAAATTTCGAATATTGCTTTCATAATTATTAAAAGTCCAAGCCATAGTGGCACCCTAACAATTGGCTCCAAATCAGGGCCAATATAACAACGGTCGTGTTTAGAAGAAAATTAAGGAAAATTTACTTTCTCGATCGTAGAATAGTACTTCGAAGATAATACTCATTTAGTGAAAACCGTTAATTATTGCCTGTAGTAGAATATCAAATTTCCTTCAAATGTCGTTCAGTGACGACTGTAAATTTTTTTTGCATGTATAGTATCAAATTTACTCTAATATTCATTGAGAAAAAAGCTGTCAATTAAAGCTAAGCATAGAAGTATATGGAAATTAAAAGGAATTTAAAATAAATACAAGAAAAACAAAAAAATTTTTAAATGTATATTGGTTGTGACTTGTATGTCTGTCTGATTGGGAATTATAGAAGAACAAAAGAAAAGTAGGGAAGGGAGTATAGGTCCGCAGATGGATGGTACCACAATGACATTGTGGTAACCGACCCACCTTTTCAGTTTACTTAAATTCAGTTTAACACCTTATGTATCCAGTGTACATTCATACCATACATTGTATTATTATCCAATATCATATTTTAATTATTATGTTAGAATAAACAAAATTTAATCGAATGATTTCTTAATTTATTTAAAAGAAAACAAAAGTTTTATTTTACATTGTATGATGGATTTATGTTTCACCAAAAATGCAAGAAAGCGTTTTTGGTCACGTTGTTTTTGATTTGAAGAGAATTTTGAAAAAAGTTGGTAACGATCAAGAAAATTAAAAATCAGTTGTTGTGTGGTAACCAAGAAAGCAGTAGGCTCTTGGATTCTTTTAAATATTCCTTAAGAAAATCTTTATATAAAAAAAGGGAATTTTCTTTAAATTACTGTGGAAACTTTTTGTATTACTTTAGAAAATTTAAATAAAAGTGAAACTTCAAAAAAGTAAAATAAAATAGATGTGGAATTACTTGTTTTATTGTAAATAGCACAAAGTGAAAACGTAACGGAACCAAGAAAATTAAGAGTTTATTTTACAACACAATACCTTTAAATCTGGTGAAAGTTATAAGATATTTTGGGAGACAATATATTTTGATGAACAGTCTCGGAAGTGCCTGGGGCACAACAACATGGTTGATCTGTGATACTTTTGATGTTTTAATGGAATTACTTATGATCAAGTACGGCTTATCCTAGATGTGTGGTATCTATCTATTTTAATATTTTAATCGTACCGACACAAAATCTAATAACTATTTAATCATAAGAAAACACACAGTTTAACTTCACAATAAAACGTTGTGACGTCAATACGAAGTAAAATTTAAACAAACTTATTATTGATTTTTATTATTTTCAAGTATACATGCGTTTTGTTTCACTTATAGGGCTATTCTGACAGTCGTGTTGTATCTAACGTCATATAACTAACTAATGTTAACTAATGTTATATCCCTTTTTGCTTGGGTTAATAACTCGGAACACCAATACAAATTTTATAACCCTTAGTCTAGGGTTGAAGATTTTTAGTAATTAAAGCTACTACTCTTTCTTTCAAATAAAACATTGCTTTATTTATTTAAACACTTTCTTGTTTGAATTTTAACAACTCTCTTAAACTCTCATTGACACTTAAATCTTAAATCGTTTCTTAACTTACACTAAAATCTTAAATCATTTCTTAACTGACATTTAAATCTCAAATTCTTAACTGACACTTAAATCTTAAAACTGGAGAAACACCTAAAGATACCAACAGGAATTTCTGTCAGTTCTATTGTAAAACTTAAGTTTGGTACTAAGGTTACTTGTTACTGGCAGCTATCAGGAGGCTGTTGGTGATGATTGGTGTGCCGGAGTTGCTCAGTCAACATTTTCTAAAATATTAATTAACGGAAGTGCTGACAGTAATTGAAAACAATTTATGTCCACATTGGGTTTCTGAAATGACGGCACAAGAGAAGGATGAAGCTAAACATTACTTTTATTCTCAGACTGGCTCTCCGGGAGTAACTGGATGTGTCGACAGCACACATATAAAAATAATAACTCCAGCCAAAGTTGAGAATAAAAATTTATATTTAAATAGGAAAGGAAACTTCAGCTTAAATGTTATGTTGGTAAGAATTCAATAAACTTAATTTTCAATAATTAATTCAATAATTTCAATCTGTAAAAAAAAATAATGTAGACATAAAAGTTCAATTTTAGTTAACCATGCGTTCCACTAAGCACTCAAAACAATTACGCTCACGACCCGTTCGACTTGCTTCTGAGCGTTGTAATTGTAAACGAAAGTGGAATGGATAATGTGATCGTTTGAGGTGTTGATATAAAAAATACAAATGGCGAATTTGAACAAAGTAGAAGCTAGAGGGTAGGTTACAATTTGTAAGTTTTGACAACAAACTTTAATAATTATGTGCACACACATTATGCGTGTCCGTATTGTTTACTTCATTTATATTTAAAAAAAACAATTTAATATTTCATTTAAGTAAATGTAAATACGATCAAATAGTATATTACATACATAGTGCTGTAAATAGCATTTTGCGAGTTGAATGTAAGCATAAGTTTTTGTTAATGAAAAATATTGTTTTGTAAAATTGTTGTAGTTTGTGAAAAAAAATAATAACTTTCTTATAGGCAAACAAATTAGATGAATCACTAGACTCAGGTGAATTTTATAAAACGGTGAGAGAAAGACTAAATGGCGGAAGAACTAAGGACCAAATCAAACTTAAATTTGAAAATTTAAAAAGAAACTATCGAAAAAGCCAAAGTTCAGTTAGCCTTGAAGAAATGCAACAATTGTGGGGTCATAATAACATGTTTACGGTTCCAGAAAACTGGCTGTATAGAAATGAATTTGATTAAAACTTTACTTTATTTTGTGTGTTTATTTTTCGTACATAAGATGTCAACCTTTCTATATGTTACATGTTATTGTTATATGTTATATGTTATCAACACCTCTGGAGTTATATGTCATATGTTATTCCAAAAATTCTTACAAAATCAAAAATTGAAACTTTTTCAAAATTCTAAAAATATATATAAAATTCAAAAATTCCATTTTTTTTTTCAAAATTCTAAAAATATTCCAAAAATTAGAATAAAATCAAATATTTAAACTTTTTCTTTTTCAAAATTCTAGGAATATTGCAAAAATTGTAACCAAATCATAAATTAAAACTTTTTCCAAAATTCTAAAAATATTGCAAAAATTATTACAAAATCAAAAATACAAACTTTTTTCAAAATTCCAAAAATATTTCTATAACCAATTCAAAAATTTCCATGTCCAATTTCATTTTCAATTACATTTACGTCATAAAAACTGGTAACGCCAATGCATTACCGTGCTTAGTTTTAATAAATACTTAAGTTGATTTGAAATCCAAGTACATTCCACATTGATGGAATTGATTGTTTAGCTAAAAAATGAAAACCAAACAATAAAAAAAACACATTCAAGATTCTGATTAATTCGAGAAAAAAACTTTAGAAGCTTCAATTCGTATTAAGGAACTGGGTCTTGATCTGCGACACAAATGATAAAATTAAATTGTAATAACAGTTGTAAGAAAATTGTAATAAATAATTTAATCTGTTAAAACAATCATCTGTCAACTTTCATTGTCATTTCGTTACGTTCGTTGAGGAAAAAATCGTTACTTGTATCGGTGGTAATTTTCATTCCATTGTAGGTTCTGGTAACCGCCGGTGTCATGTTTTTAAGCGCTTTGGTTCGTCAAGTTGATAGATGACATGTTATAAATGTTTTACTTTGTTAATGCTAGTCCCTATTTCGCTTTTTAATTTTGGTCTGGAAGGTTTCATACTTCCAAACCAAAAATTATTAAAGTTATTCAATTTATAATGTTTTGGTTATGTTATTAGATCTAATTTAAACAATTTCTATGATGTTTAGTCGTAAGAAACTAATTTAATGTAAGGCTGTAAAGATAAAAAAATAATACTGTTTAGTAAAGTTCAATACTAGTGTTCTTTTAAATTGTTTTTTTTTTTGAAGTGATACATCATGTAAACTGTATGCTCATGTAGCAAGTTCTTTTCAGATTTAATGGGTAATGGAATATAATAATTAATATTTGTTTTTCTTTTTTGTGTCCGATGTGGCTGGAGTATCAACATTAAAATAAAATATAGTTTAATAATCTGCTATTGTTCGTCGTATTCCCGACTAGAAATTAGATCAGTATAGGGTCCGATCCGGATCAGGATTGCCTGAAGACTGATCAGGGATGAATCAGGCCTCCTGATCCGGACATGATGAAAAATCGTCACGCCATATAGGATCCGTACAGGATCCGTTTAAATGATCCATGCCGGATACATTTCAAAGATCCATTCCGGATCCATTTCAAAGATCCATTCCGGATCTATTTCAAAGATCTATTCCGGATCTATCTTAAGGATCCATGCCGGATCCTTTCAACAGTTTCATGTCCGGTCTGGTCAAGAGATCCATACCAGATCCGTTCAAAGGTTTAGAATTAATTTTGTTCTTAAATATTAATTTGACATTAAATAAATGAAAAAAATATTACCATTTTTCCTTAATTTTGTTCGTAATTTCAAGTACACTTCAAATGCTTATAAATTTAAACACTCAGAAAAAAAAGATAGCTTATTTAACGTAAAGTATATGTAAATTTAACTGAAAATGACGTACGAATTGAGCCAGCGGAGGCATAAGTAAACTAAACAAAATTGACTAAGTAAAATCTACTTAAAAGCATGTAAAACATTTTGCGCTGTTACGCTACTATTATGCTACCATCTTGTCTCACCAAAAAAATGAAAAAATTTAGTTTTTTTGCAATTATTAATCGTTTTTTTATCAATTCAAGGTGAGAGAATTTTATACACGGCAATGGATTAACAGCGGTTAAGAAGGGCCCTGTAAAGATAAAATGCTATTTATTATTAATATTTATTTTGGACTTAACCCGCATTCGATCCTCAGACCTCTGTGTACAAGGCAGCAGCATTAACCATTCGTCTATCTAAATAATTATTTACATCAATTTATTTATGAATATTATGTTGATGCTTAAGTTTAGGACGTTCGAGGGTTCGATTCACAGACTGACCACTATTTATTTTTATTACATTTTTATTATTTTTTTAAAATAACATAAAAATGATTCCTTTTTATTCATAAAAATTCAATTTCACAGCATTTCAATTTATCGATACTGTAGTTATTTTAAAATTATATAGACCTAAACATTTCAAATTTATTCCGACAATAATAATAATGTAACTAAGGTAACACAGAAATAACAATTACAGTCGAAACTCGATTATCCAGGATCCGATTATCCGTAAACCTCTATTATCCGTGATTTTTGTTGGTAACTTTTTCAACCGGGGTTTAGATTGATTAACCCGATTTTTTAATTATTTTACCGTTAAATATTGGTAATACTTAATATTGCAGACATTATTTTTTTTATTTTTTTAACGGCGTTCGTGCTCCATGTAAGAGCGTTGCCAAGCTAATCAGCTTTGAATATTCACTACGGTCATTCGCAACAGCGACATAATTACTATGGCAGCCGAATTTTTGAAGGTCGTTTATTACGTCAGTCTCCCATTGTAGTCGTGGTCTACCTCGCCCACTCCCTGGGGTACCAACGTACATTTTTCTAAACATTCCAGACTGTGAATCGGCTAGTAGAGCATGCCCAAACCAAGCAATCCTATTAGAACGGATACAGCCTATTATATCAGGACCCTCAAGAAGGTCTTTGATCTCAAAGTTATATCGGGTTCTATACTTTCCATCGTATGTCTTAAGTGGACCAAAAATGTAGCGTAGGATCTTACGCTCAAATACAGATAAATGCGATTCGTCGTTTTGTGTAAGGGTCCACGTTTGTGACCCATACATCACAACCGGTCTAATCAATGTCTTGTATAACTTGAGCTTGGTGTTAGTTGATACATACGGTGATCCAAGGAGAGGTTTAATTGAGTAGAAAGTTCGATTACCTGCTGCGATTCGAGCTTTAATATCTGTAAGTATGCTGTTGTTTGAGTCAAGCATTGATTCCAAATATTTAAAAGATTCAGCTCCCTCAATTCGATCATCGCCGCACATCAAATCTTTCTTCTCAGCCTCTCTTGAAACATTCATATGTTTGGCTTTAATGTAGTTAATTTGAAGACCAATTTTCTAGCACCACTCTCAAGCGACTTAAAAGTTTCACTCATAACAGCTTCACTGCCTGCCTGAAATCATTGAAGAGTTAGTGCACATGTAAGTTGAACTCTCGGCACTTTTCCAAAATCATCCTTATCGAGAAATGTGCATCGGTGGTATCTCGACCCCGCCGGAAGCCACACTGATACTCACCAAACAGTTGTTCAGCAGAAGGATTGATTTTTGATAGCAAAATGTAGGAAAAGATCTTATATGCTGTGCAGAGTAGAGCGATTCCTCTGTAGTTTGCACATAGTAGGCGATTATCTTTTTTATGGATTGGTATCAGCAAAGCTGTGTTCCAGTCCTGTGGCATGGTTTCAGTCCTCCAAATCATTTGAACAAGTTCAAAAAATCTTAGGGTTAGAGTTTACCACCATGTACAATCATTTCGGATGTTATAACGTCGATACCAGGTGCTTTATTGCGTTTTAATTTTTACAGCGCCGCTTCGAATTCCTCTTTGGTTGGTTTGTCTACATATACCTTTGACGCATGAATAATCTTTGCTTGACACCCGACTTGTTGCTGGTCACTTAAGTTGAGAGGATTTTCAAAATAAGCGGCCCAAGTATCTAAAATATTTTTAAGGTCTACTTGAAGCTTCCCATCTTTGTTTTGAATAGCAGTCGATCTAGTTTGAGGGCCCTTCTTTAAGGTTTAAGCCTGTTGAAAGAAGTTTCGCGATTGATGTTCCTTATTGAAGCTTTCAATCTCCTCACACTGTCTCTTCCACCATTCTCGATTCGTTCTTCTACTTAGTTTTGTAACGGCTTATCTTGCCAGTTTAGAGTTCTCCTTCGTAGACCTGGTGTTGCGTCCTTGTAGACATTTCAGATAGCAATCTCTTTTGTATTGAATAGCGTCAAGGCATGCTTGATCCATCCATGGCTTCTGGGGGTGGTTCTGTGGTCGTCCAAGTATTCCTTCAGCAGCGCTTAAAACAGCATCTTTGAGCAAATACCATGACTTATCGACGTCTCCATTAATGGTTTCTAATTTCTCCAATGTTTCGGAAATATTGTTTTGATATCTCTCTTCTGTTTCAGAATTCTTTAGTGATGAGATGTTAAAACGTATCCGTTGATTTAATTTCGGAATGCTTGGGTTTGGGAATTGAAACCTTATTTTAGCACATACAAGAAAGTGGTCACTTCCAATGTATGCACTTCTAAACAATCGCACGTCCAGAACGCTCGAAAAGAAACATGCTGTAACTAGCACATGATCAATTTGATTTCGAGTGTTTCCATACGGTGAAACCCAAGTCTGTTCATGAATCGATCGGTGCGAAAAGAAAGTGCTGGCAATTCTTAAATTATTTGATAGTGCAAACTCAGTCATTCTCTCACCATTATCATTCGAATTCAAATGTAGACTGTTGGGGCCCACCCCATTTCCATAAGAGATATCTCTTCCAACCTGCTCATTAAAGTCACCAAGAACCATAATGAAGTCACCAAGAACCAAAATGAAATATGTACATATATTTGTGAATTATGAATTATTATTTATATATGAATTACTAAAAATACATAGATATGTTCAAAATTATTATGAATATTGTGTACTTCTTTATAAAACTGAAAAATTCGATCAACCGGGATTTTCGATTTTCCGGGAAGCCTCCGGTCCCAAGTGTCCCGGATAATCGAGTTTCGACTGTATATATATGTCAAATTCTTTTTGCCAAAACATTGTTCTGACATTTTTTGCTCTCAGATCAATTTATTATTTGACATTACGTGTTTTATTTGGTAAAAAAAAGTGAGTTTTCACCCTAAAAAGATTTTTTTGAATCTAGATTTTTAGCTATAGAGCAAAACATAAAATACAATAAAAAGAAATACATATATCTCTCAAAATTAGTAAACAAACAAAACGCCACGCCAAAACGTAAGAACATGTGCTGCATAAATTGACAGCTATACATATGTAAATTTTACTATTATTTTAACTAAAATTTACGCTTTATATGACTTTAATACTGGAAGTCATACGTAATTTTCAAACTATGAAAACGTAAATTTAAAGATGTCTTAGTAAAAAGTACGTATCATATAAGCAATTTTCAACATACTTAAGTTAATCTCTTTGGGTAAATAGTGGATTATATATACGTGTGTGTATAAGTATGTTTAGCACTATTTGCCATGTAAATTTAGCATTTTTCGACGGTTATGTTTTACAAAATTGTTAAGTATATGTAACGACCATTAGGTAACTTTGTTTTCATCTTTCAAAATTTACTGTTTCAGTAGTAAATTTATTTTCAAAAATTTTACAATTCCAATTTTGCTTTATTAACGTGGCACAGGATAATATTACTTAAATTATCAATACTTTGCACTAGTAAATTTTAGAAAAACGTACGTTATGTTTACAATTTTGGAGTTACTATAGCGCATAAGTAACAAACTCATCGTTTTTTTTTTCTGAGTGCAGTAAGTTTGTTAATTATTTCTTATTTTTATTTTATTTAGTCCAAGTTTTGGCATTATTGATGATTTTTCCAATGGTATCATAAAACTCTTTGTCACATAGGCTCTTATCAAGGTATGGATCCAAGTTTGGATTCGAAAACTAACTTCACCCATACCTGCTTTAGATCACTTGTCATATTTCAAATAGAATAATTTTTGATCAACATAATAAGTATTTCACCAATTACTGCTAACAAAAAACATTTGGAAATTCGAGAGCAAAGAGGAGATGCAAGATAAAAATTTAAATTATATGCTTTAAGGTTAATAAGCAAGATCCCTCACAACTGTAAGTTTGACAATGCTGTTTTCGATTCTACAATAAATTTGTACTTATAAGTACAAAATATTAAACAATTAAATAGATTCAGTCTACAGTTAATTATTACAGTTAAGTATATTATAATTAACTTTTAAAAAGTTATTAAAAATTCGTGAAGAATGAGAAAATTTTTTGCACAAAAAAATTTTAAGTACCCGAGCAGAAATTTGTCAGGGCTGTAATGGATAGGCTGGGCTAATGTCTGAACCCAGTATATTATAGTCTCAGATTTATTGGTTTTCATTTTTTTTTATTCACCTGTACCGCGCGTAATAGTTTCCCATCCATTCACCTTCAATAGCCGTATTTTTATAGTCCCCGTAACCCGTAGTTCCTTATTTTTCCTAGACCCCATTTAAATTTTCAATAGTTGGACCGACCATATGTGAGAAAACCAAAAGATTTTTGCACTGATTACGCTGGTTTGATATGTTAATTAATCTAATATAAGATTGGTTGGTTTTAATTAATTAATAATTATCTTTAAAGATCATCCATATTTTTATTTTACAACACCCTAAAAATGACGTGCGCTATGGTTACATTCAATATACTATTAAAGTTTGAATTCTCTAAACATCAACCGTAATTAAACAACTAACTTTTTTTGAACCCTAAGTCGGCTGTGCGTATTTTTCCAGTCATCAACATTCAACGATTTAATATCTCGTTTTTGTTAAACATTCTATTGTCTTATTTTCTTTCAAAATGATTTTTCCGTTTCACTATAATGTGATTCTGGATTATAGTTTTGCATTTGATTCATTTTGAATTCAATGGTGAATGTTGTTGATGTGTCGGAAATATTTTGTGTTACAACCTTGTCGTTGTGCAATAGTATCAAATAACGAACGGTTTTGTGTAATTTTGAAAAATTCCCAACAATTGAAAACTTGATGGAAATTAATTTCCAAAACACCGTATTCGAGTTTTTTCGAGACAAAAATTTTTGGCTATATAATACGGCTCTGTCAATTATTAAAACCTCTTAGTTTATTACATTTGCGTGGTGATGGTTATGGTCACATAGTCATTCCGTCCGGTTGACTTTTAAAAATCATAGTGCAAGTTATTTGTGAGTTTAAATTTAAAACAAAAAAAAAAATTTTATATGTTGTGTGCCGTTCTGAATCATACAAAGAAAAAAAAATTAATGAATTTGTAAAATTGTTAACGCAAAAAAAAAATCTTTATATGTTTGTGTTGTGCCCACTATAATAATGTGCCGTAAAATCAACAAGCAAAAAAATTGCATTAAATCTACGTAGTACAAAATATTATAATCAATATTAAATTTGGTGAGTGCCAATATTTCCATTAGTTGAATTTGTTTGTATTTAGTATCACTGAGTTAGTCCAATTTAGTCAAAAATTTATATGTGCAAGTTAAAACAAATTGATATGTTTTGTGACGTAACGAAAACTGTACGCGCGCTATCATCCTAATGTTAATTATTTTTGACATAAATGTTTTAGTGATAATTAAATGGAATTATTGTGACTAACTATTAAAATATATATTTTTTTGTGGAATATATTTTGTATCCACGTATTTCTCTTAAAATTTAAGTAGAACAATTGTTATTGAATGTTTCTACTCATCATTTTTCTTCAACAATATTATCAGATAACGTTTCTAATCAACGCTTTATCCATCGAAATTCTCCAACGTGACCAGCGTACCAATGGAAGGCTGATGGAATCGGAATAGGAGGTCAGGAATTAATCGTGGGGTGAGTACACTCAGTTTGTTTTTTTTTATTTTTTTTTAATTAAGGTGGGGGGTGTGAATGGGTGTAAAAGGGCGTGTCAGAGATTGAATCGGGACATGCTAGTCGTCGAATGTGTGGGTGAATGTGTGACGTGTGAGTGTGTGGGCGTCTGAGAGTGAATGTAGGGGTTGGGCGTGGTGATCGTGGATCTGTCGCCAGAGTCTCCATTTTTCCACTTGTATTTCTTTCCATTTCTGCAGATTTTCGTAAATAGCGTACATTTCTGTATTTGTGCTGAAGTAGCAGGTATTACTCTATCAAACCCGCGATGGCTGAGTCTTAGTCGTGATGGCTTTAAACTACTCAAGGTACGCTTCCTGCTATGCCACTCTCATTGGTTCGCCACTGAGAAAGCGCTTCATTACAAATTGGCGCCCAACGTGGGGCTCCTCTAAGGGTTTCTACAGTGATGTAGGACCCTGGAGGAGTCCCTCCATGTTTACACAAAATTTGAAAAATTTTTTTTTGAAAATTTTTTTTCATGTTAATTTTCAAGTTGCACCCAACAATAGTAAGAGACTCTGGCGGCGTGGAAGCAGTTCCCTGCTTCACACGCGCAGGAGCGAAGGAAGTCTGAGATTCCTCAGACTTTCCTTCGATGGGGTTTTGCGTCCCCACGCCTCCAGCTACAACTCTCCTTTTTGTATTTTGATAACGCAAGGGTGAGAATGGTTCTTCGGAATCATTCTCAATGGGCTTTACAAACCCACGGACCCTAGTAACGGCTGGGTTTCTTACTGGCACGGGGAATGCCGGGGGTGACCGGGTGCCAGGATTAGATATTTGTGAAATGGCGTATACGCCTATCACATCCATCCTGGTCATCTGGCCATGCTCTGGGTTCGCTGTGACAGTGAGATTCTCAGCTGGGCTAACTGCTCCATAACGTTAGAGTCCCCTCCCTGGAGCGTTAGCACCCTATGGTCTGAGTTGTCCGGTTCTCGCGAATGATACTGGGGAACATCTTCTAAAGCAGTTCGATATCAACTGCTGAGGGAAGATGTTCGCCCAGCCTTCATGTCGCGAGTTAATTGGATTAACTCAGATCATAGCACCTCGCCCGTATGTGTTGGTGGTGTGGATCGCAGTTGGCAGGTGTTGATGATCGAATGGTGGTCCAGAGGATTTATCTTCTGGCCATCCCGTCAGCACTTGTCAGCTGGGTGAGATCCCATCAGCACATACCCCTTCTTATTCCTTTCCCACCCTACCTTTTCCCATCCTTTTACCTCCGCTCTTCTTCCCTTCTCCTTTCTGATTTCCCATCCTTTAACGTAGCATAATTTTACTTTTCTTTGGTCCCAAACAAACAAAAACATCTTAAAACAACAACAAATAATGAAAGACCGGCGATCACCCCTTCCAGCCCCATGTGTGGTGAACTTCCCCCAGGATTGGTCCGTCTGTCCTCCGTCCACAAATAAATAAATAACAAAAAAAAAAAAGGAAAATAAATATTTATTATTGTGTAAATAGCAAATAAATAAATATAATAATAAATAAATAAATAGAATAACCAATAAATAAATATAATAATAAATAAATAAATATTTAATAAAGAAATAAATAAGTATTTATTAATTAAATAGTTAATAAATACATAAGACGGCAAAACAGCTGATAATATTGGGAACTAAATTTTTTTTTTCAATATATTTTAGATGCCAGCACAAAAAAATAAATATTAAACAAATAGATTATACATCAAGAATACGTATTTAAACCAAATATAGGAATTAATAATATATCAAATAAGGAAAACGAAGAGTATTCAACTCAAATAAATAAGCATCAAGAATAAGAAAATTATAACGGAAAACCAAAAATTTTATTCACCAATTTAAAGCTAACCTGGATAGAAGACTACAATTCGATTAATATTAGGTATAGATTGTTAGATTTAATCTTGTTTGTATATTTTCGTTTAAGGCATGATAGGCTAAGTTTTTTTTGTATTTTTGTTAAATTTTGAAACACATTTGCTTGTCGAACCGGTAGGCTTGCCGCTCTCCATATTCTTTTTTTGTTATTCGTTAACTTTCGAGTACCGGGAACCGCTGGATTTGCCCGAAATTGGATCCAGACTTTTTCGATATTTCCACCGCTTTCAATAGTATAGCATACGCACTTGCTCTCAATATTTCATTTATTTATTTTTAATTTTTTTATTGTAATCCACCGTCAGCAATAGCATAGTTTATTGATTTTCTCTTCCCCCTCCACCTTCTCGCAATTGGTCAGATAACGCGCAGCTGTTTGAGGTTTGAATAACGGAAATTCCATATAGCTCTTTGAATTCTGCTTTAATATATTTGAAGTAAATATTGTAATAAAATAATTTTATTTTTATTAATAATTAAATTGTTTATTTGGCTTCAGCGCTCGCATTGATAGTGTATCAATTTTCTTTTCGCTCTCCATATACTTGCCTTTATTGGTCTGGCCCTGTGCGGCGGTTTGAGTATTCATAATGTCTGCCACTGATAAGATTGACGTTCTGGATAGGTCCAGCTCTTGTGCTGTTTGTCAACACGAAATAGTGCCGGCCGACGTAAAACTTCTCACTCGGTGTAACCATCTCTTTCATGACATCTGCCTCAACGACTGGTTGTTGCAGAATCGCACCTGCCCAATTTGTCGAGCCGCTTGTGAGCGTGCAGAATTACAGAGGTTGCCTCGAGGGATAGATAAAAATAATTATACAATAGTGCCACCCCCCACCGCGACCTGTGACTCGATCTGTTACCGCAGGTTGGCAACGTCGTTCCAGTACCGGAAATCAGCCCTCGTCCACGCCTTTGGCAAACCGTCTTCCACCATCTCGACTCGCCGATGAAGTGCGAGTGAATATAGCTCAACGATCTCCCATATATGGTGCCGCTGCAGCGGAAGATCACGGTTTTCAGGAAGCGGTAAATGCACACATCGATCAGGAAATTTCGAGAATTAATCACTCAATGATGCAATCACGTGCTCCAGCACCGGAAGTGTTGTTACCTCTAGCACCAATTGCAGTATCACCCACCACCCCGCGTCATTCATCGGTTCATTCAAATTACACGCCAGTAAATGCGTTTGTGCAAAATAATGTACCAGCACCACCAATGTTCGCTGAACCTCATCCTGCTCTTGCTCCAGCTAGAATGAGAACACATCTCGATCAGCACTCTACCACAGTTAGAAATTGGAACGTAACGTTCTCAGGCAGACCCGATGGTCTGGATGTTGAAGCATTCATCTTCAGGATAGAGCGGCTGACAGAGATGTGTTTAAATAACGATTTTACTATTGTCACCCGTTGTCTGTACCTGTTATTCACAGATCGAGCAGCTGATTGGTTCTGGAGATATTTTCGCCAGAACCGACAGCTTATTTGGACTGACTTATGTCATGCTCTTCGAATAGAATTTCAGGACAGGCAGACGGACGAAGAGGTAAAGGAGCGGATGAGGGCCAGGAAACAGCGGCCCACTGAATTGTTTGATGAATTCCTACAATCAATTTATCGACTGGCCGATAAACTTCGGGTACCGATGTCGGACGCAGAGTTGTTATCCTTGATACGCAACAACTTACGATTGGAAATTAGAAGGGAGCTACTATATGTTACCATTTATGGACTGGAACATCTGCGCCAGCTCTGCCGTGATCGTGAAAAATTATGGGCCGAATCAATAACCAGACCACGAGATTATAATATTAGACCATCTAGACCGGTGTCAGAAGTGGACTTGGATCGTGAATTCTCACAAATTCAAATTAGCGAAATGCCAACTGAATCACTACCAATTGCATCCAACGAACTCGCGGCAATACAGCCCGCCCCTAATATGAGACGAATAACCAGTTCAACTATTTGTTGGAACTGTAAACGACCTGGTCACCGGTGGCACGATTGTCGTGAATCACAGCGTTTGTTTTGTTGGGGATGTGGAAAAGACGATGTGTTATGTCCTAATTGTGAAAATTGTCAGGGAAACCGAAGGGGGGGCCAGAATCCCAACACCTTTTCTCGCTCCCAAGACCTGTCTTAGATTCATCTAAGACCAAATTTAATTTGTCTCCTGATCCTTCAAATATTTCATCTACCAATCCCAATAACTTATTAGTACCCGATACACGGTCGAACCTAACCTCAACTTCCAATCTGATAGGACACCCGTTGAATACTACTTCAGTTACATTAGTACCCACTCATGATACTGATGTGAAATTATTGAAACGAACACCCGATCATACTGAACCACCTCCATTATGGACCAAAATCAAATCGTTCCAACAACGATTGAACGAATACCTGAAAGTACGCTCAAACATATTTGTCGATTCATTATCATCTTTGAAAATTCCATCGCGCTCTGCGCTCCGTTCTCATATTTATTGGCAACAACGTCATTTGTTTAAAACTAAAACCATTTCCTCTATTGTGAAATTGGACAACGATGTGAGATCTTATGCCACAGTGTCAATATTGGGTAAACAACATACTGGACTGTTGGATAGTGGAGCGTCCTTGACTGTAATTGGTGGTGATTTTGCTAAAGAAATCGTACAGACTCCAGACCTTCTAACTTATTCGTCTGCCGTAGTTCGTACTGCCGATGGCCAAAGACAGAAGATCTTGGGGTTTGTAAAAACAAAGGTTTCATTTATGAACCAAGTCAGAACCCTGGACGTCTTCATTATCCCGTCTTTGACTCAAAATCTATATCTAGGTATAGATTTCTTTAACGCTTTTGGTTTGTTTAACCCGATATTTAACCTACCTACATTTTCGACTACGGAGTCAGGAATTTCAGAATTGTCTATGGACAATCAAACACGTCTACAAAACACTATTCAGCTTCTACCATCATTTTCAAAAATGGGTCTGGGTCGAACACATTTGTTGGAACACGTTATTGATGTGGGGACTGCAGCTCCCATCAAGCAACGACACTATCCAATATCGCCCGCCATTGAGAAACTGATGGGAGAAGAACTGGATAGGATGTTGTCTCTGGGTATTATAGAGGTTTCAAACAGCCCATGGTCAAGTCCTGTGGTCTTAATTCGCAAACCTGGGAAGAATCGTCTTTGTTTGGATAGCCGAAAGGTCAATACCGTCACTAAAAAGGATGCTTACCCCCTTCCACAGATAGATGGAATCTTGAGTCGTCTGCCACAGAGTAATTTCATTTCCAGTTTGGATCTGAAAGACGCTTTCTGGCAGATACCTCTGGAAAAACACTCCCGAGAGAAAACTGCGTTTACGGTCCCAGGGCGGCCATTGTACCAGTTCGTAAGAATGCCTTTCGGACTGTGCAATGCGCCGCAAACGATGACTAAATTGATGGACCAAGTAATTCCTCCTCATCTCAAGTCGTGCGTCTTCGTATACTTGGATGATCTTCTAATAGTTACAGATACCTTTGAGGCCCATCTTAAACTGTTAGAAGATATCTCCCAGTGTCTTAGACGTGCGAACTTGACGATAAACGTGGAAAAAAGTAAGTTTCTCTTGCCGGAGGTAAAATATTTGGGATATGTTGTGGGAGGTGGTACGTTGAAAATTGATCCTGATAAAACTCTAGCTATTTCTGAATTTCCTACACCGCGTACGTCCAAACAGATTCGACGTTTCCTGGGTATGGCGGGTTATTATCGCCGTTTTATATCTGATTTCTCTGCTATGTCCTCTCCAATATCAGATTTGTTGAAGAAAAATTCTAATAAATTCGTATGGACACCCGAAGCTGAAATAGCATTTGTAAACCTCAAAAATGCTCTCATCTCAGCACCAGTCCTCATAAACCCCGACTATACTAAACCCTTTACTCTCCAGTGCGACGCTAGCAACGACGGTATAGGTTGTGTATTAATGCAGTGTGACATGGACGGTATGGAACATCCCATAGCGTACATGTCCAAAAAGCTAAATTCTGCGCAGCGCAATTACTCCACTAGTGAGAAAGAGTGTCTAGCCGCCGTACTGGGGGTAAAGAAGTTTAGAGCGTATGTCGAGGGTCAGGCCTTTAAGATCATAACTGACCATGCTTCATTAAAATGGTTAATGCAACAAAAAGACCTTTCTGGTCGATTGGCTCGTTGGAGCTTGAAATTGCAGGGTTACGTCTTTGATATTGAGTACCGAAAAGGAAAATTAAATACTGTTCCTGACACTCTATCAAGACGTGACTCTGTCGATATCATTTCTGAACTATGTCCAGTGCCTGAATTAGATCTTAATTCCCCTTTCTTCAACACTTCTCGATATTTGGAGTTGGTAAATCTGGTTACCGAAGCAGACGGTACATTGCCTGATCTGAAAGTAATTTCTGGTCGGGTTTATAAACGATCGGCTTGTTTGGATCTTGACATTCCTTCAGAGGGTGAGGTCTGGAAATTGTGGTTACCTGAGGAATACACTGACGAGTGTATTGCAAGGGCCCACAATCCTCCTACCTCATCTCATGGAGGTCTAGCAAAAACCTTGTTTAACATTCGAAAATTTTACTATTGGCCTCGTATGTATACCCAGGTTAAATCGTACATCGGAAATTGTAAGACCTGCAAAGAAATCAAAGCGACTAATGTTCCACTTCGTGCTCCCATGGTTTCTCAGATGAAAACAGAACGAATTGGTCAGCGATTGTATATCGATATTCTTGGCCCTTATCCTCGTTCAAAGGCCGGGAATATCGCTATTCTGGTAGTATTAGATCATGTTACTAAATATCCATTTTTATTTCCTTTACGGAAACTAACTGCTGAACCAATTTGTCATCTATTGGCTACCAATGTCTTTCACGTATTTGGTTGTCCCGAAGTTATTGTGTCCGATAATGGGACGCAGTTTAAGTCTAAACTATTTGAAGATTTCTTGGCGAAGCACGGAGTGAAACATACACTACTAGCGTTATATTCACCTCAAGCTAACGCTTCGGAACGGGTAAATAGAAGTGTTTTATCTGGTATTCGAGCCTATTTAAAGGAGGAGCATTCTAAATGGGATCTACACTTGAGCGAGATCGCTTGTGCACTACGTTGTTCCCTGCATCAAACACTTAAATGTTCCCCATATTACGCAATGTTTGGAATACCTATGGTGACTCATGGTTCGTCATATGAACTGCTGAGACGATTGAATAGTCTTCATGATCCAGGTGAAACGATTCTGCGACCTGATCATCTTAATAAGATTCGAATTCGAATTCTTGATTTAACTGCCGAAGCGTTTGTCAAAAGTGCTGAAAGATACAATTTACGTGCTCGAGTAACTTTGTTTAAACCAGGTGATACGGTGTTCCGAAGGAACTTTATTTTGAGTGACGCCGGTAAGAAATTATCTGCTAAACTTGCACAGAAGTTTATTGAGACCAGAGTAATAAGGTTGGTAGGTAGCGCTGCTTACGAACTGGAGGACCTGGTTTCTAAACGTAGAGGTGTTTATCACTCCAAGGACATTCGTGCCTAACATCGGCAATAATTTTTTTCTGTCAGTATGATAGTAACTTACGTGCGTGTTTCACCGCCATGGTAAGTCAAGATTATCGACGACCATAAAGTATGAGGGTAGTTTCATCTTGAATTCACAGTTCAGTGAGTGTGTATCAACTTTGGTGTTCGGGTCTTGGTTCAAATTTTTTTGTGTAGACTATTTGCCAGCGAAAATACCGTGATCGATTGTATTGAATGTGGTTCAATTAGTTGCTTTGAACCTATGTGAACAGTTTTTTTTTCTCAGCCTTCAGAGTCACTGGGACGGAAGCGTACAACAGTGTGGCCCGGCTAGCTCAGTCGGAGAAGTATGAGACTCGTGTTAGTTCAGGTGTGGGTTGCGAGCCTGCATAACGTAAAAACGAAATTGTGTCGGACGTTTCATTAAAGGAGTCGGTCCAATGGTGCTTTTTCTTTTCGATCTGTAGCAGATTGAATAAATTTTTTTTGTGACTTTAGAGTCTCGGGAACCCCCAGATCTGCCCGAAATTGGGTCTGGAAGAAGTTAGTTATCCACCGCTTGCAATAGAGTAGAATACTGATTTTATCGATACCCCTCCAAAAGTTTTTTTTTTAATCATAGATACTTTGTTACTTTGTTTCTGCTAAGACTGGGTTTATAATACCGATCGATTTGATTGCTAATTTGTAGAATCTTGAAGTGCCTCACCATACTAAGGTGGATGTACAAGGTCTGTTTGCGACCAGTCTAGTCCTCTTTTCAACTTCTTTTTGGTCGTGAGTGCTCTTCCAAAAAGCACTTGCTCTGTAATGGATAGGCTGGGCTAATGTCTGAACCCAGTATATTATAGTCTCAGATTTATTGGTTTTCATTTTTTTTTATTCACCTGTACCGCGCGTAATAGTTTCCCATCCATTCACCTTCAATAGCCGTATTTTTATAGTCCCCGTAACCCGTAGTTCCTTATTTTTCCTAGACCCCATTTAAATTTTCAATAGTTGGACCGACCATATGTGAGAAAACCAAAAGATTTTTGCACTGATTACGCTGGTTTGATATGTTAATTAATCTAATATAAGATTGGTTGGTTTTAATTAATTAATAATTATCTTTAAAGATCATCCATATTTTTATTTTACAACACCCTAAAAATGACGTGCGCTATGGTTACATTCAATATACTATTAAAGTTTGAATTCTCTAAACATCAACCGTAATTAAACAACTAACTTTTTTTGAACCCTAAGTCGGCTGTGCGTATTTTTCCAGTCATCAACATTCAACGATTTAATATCTCGTTTTTGTTAAACATTCTATTGTCTTATTTTCTTTCAAAATGATTTTTCCGTTTCACTATAATGTGATTCTGGATTATAGTTTTGCATTTGATTCATTTTGAATTCAATGGTGAATGTTGTTGATGTGTCGGAAATATTTTGTGTTACAACCTTGTCGTTGTGCAATAGTATCAAATAACGAACGGTTTTGTGTAATTTTGAAAAATTCCCAACAATTGAAAACTTGATGGAAATTAATTTCCAAAACACCGTATTCGAGTTTTTTCGAGACAAAAATTTTTGGCTATATAATACGGCTCTGTCAATTATTAAAACCTCTTAGTTTATTACATTTGCGTGGTGATGGTTATGGTCACATAGTCATTCCGTCCGGTTGACTTTCAAAAATCATAGTGCAAGTTATTTGTGAGTTTAAATTTAAAACAAAAAAAAAAATTTTATATGTTGTGTGCCGTTCTGAATCATACAAAGAAAAAAAAATTAATGAATTTGTAAAATTGTTAACGCAAAAAAAAAATCTTTATATGTTTGTGTTGTGCCCACTATAATAATGTGCCGTAAAATCAACAAGCAAAAAAATTGCATTAAATCTACGTAGTACAAAATATTATAATCAATATTAAATTTGGTGAGTGCCAATATTTCCATTAGTTGAATTTGTTTGTATTTAGTATCACTGAGTTAGTCCAATTTAGTCAAAAATTTATATGTGCAAGTTAAAACAAATTGATATGTTTTGTGACGTAACGAAAACTGTACGCGCGCTATCATCCTAATGTTAATTATTTTTGACATAAATGTTTTAGTGATAATTAAATGGAATTATTGTGACTAACTATTAAAATATATATTTTTTTGTGGAATATATTTTGTATCCACGTATTTCTCTTAAAATTTAAGTAGAACAATTGTTATTGAATGTTTCTACTCATCATTTTTCTTCAACAATATTATCAGATAACGTTTCTAATCAACGCTTTATCCATCGAAATTCTCCAACGTGACCAGCGTACCAATGGAAGGCTGATGGAATCGGAATAGGAGGTCAGGAATTAATCGTGGGGTGAGTACACTCAGTTTGTTTTTTTTTATTTTTTTTTAATTAAGGTGGGGGGTGTGAATGGGTGTAAAAGGGCGTGTCAGAGATTGAATCGGGACATGCTAGTCGTCGAATGTGTGGGTGAATGTGTGACGTGTGAGTGTGTGGGCGTCTGAGAGTGAATGTAGGGGTTGGGCGTGGTGATCGTGGATCTTTCGCCCATGGCGTCGCCAGAGTCTCCATTTTTCCACTTGTATTTCTTTCCATTTCTGCAGATTTTCGTAAATAGCGTACATTTCTGTATTTGTGCTGAAGTAGCAGGTATTACTCTATCAAACCCGCGATGGCTGAGTCTTAGTCGTGATGGCTTTAAACTACTCAAGGTACGCTTCCTGCTATGCCACTCTCATTGGTTCGCCACTGAGAAAGCGCTTCATTACAGGGCTCAAGTAAGTCCCTGATCAGGTTTGCCCTAACCTGGATCAGGCATTGGTAGGACAGCCTGATTGGGCCCTGATCATGAGTGTAAAGCTTTTGCCCTATCAGGTCCTGATTGGGATTACCGGATCAGACCCTGATTGGGATAATCGGATCAGGCCCTGATTGGGATATCCGGACCAGACCCTGATATATATTTATATACTATATACATAAATTAATCAAATTAAAATAAAAAAATTACAATGGAAAAAATTAAAACATACATACCACCTTAATGACTATTATTATAGTCTTTCAGCCGAGAAGCTATAACTAAAACATACATGAAACGATTTTAACTATATATTTCTAAAATGGATAATACTCTAGTGAATTTTAACCAATTCAAATTTCAGCTAGGGGTCAAATACGAGAAACCTGATCCGGGCCGGATGTATTCAAATAAGGTAAACCCTAAAAGGTTATTCTAAATCAGGCCCTAAACAGGCCCACATCAGCTTGCTCTAATAGAGATTGCCCTTGTAGGACTGACCAGGCCCTGATCACGATCTGACTGTATTCAGGTTTTCCCTAACTAATTTCTGCTCGGGTAAATGTACTATTATGACGTCGATAATATAATCAAAATAATAATTCAGTTATACCATTAATAACGAATTTATTGTTTAATGAGCAATATATTATATACAGAATGGATCAGGTAAAAAACTAAATTTTGTATTATTATCCAGTTCAGGACATCGGATAAGATGAGTTTTTTCGATCAGAAACTGATCGTATGACTGGATCAACGGATAAAGTACTGCACGCTGATCAGTAACTGATCAGATAGCCGGATCAACGGATAAAGTACTGCACGCTGATCAGTAACTGATCAGATAGCCGGATCAAGGGAAACGGTACTGTACGCTGATCAGGAACTGATCAGATAACCGGATCAAGGGAAACGGTACTGTACGCTGATCAGGAACTGATCAGATGGCCGTATTACGGAAAATCTGATCCGGATCTGATCATAATCCGGGTTCCCTGAACTAATTTCCAGTCGGGTTATTAATTTGGCATCATCGAAATATAATTTAATAAGCAGCCATTGTTCGTCGTATTATTATTTTGGGATCATCAATGTATAATTTTATGGTCAGCCATTGTACGTCGCATATTTTTATCAGCAACATTAAAACAAAATACATATTTGATGTCAGCCATTGTTCGTCGTATTAATAATTTTGCGATCATCAATACATAATTTTATAGTCAGCCATTGTACGTCGCATATTTTTATCACGCCCTGCCAGACACCCTTAAACTTTAAAGTTTAAGAGTGTCTGGCACGGGGCTTCCACGATAGTAAGTGTCTGGCAATAGTTGACGTGACTTCTAATACTATCCCGAAGAATATATAAAAAAAATTAGCTTTTATACTTTCACGAAACTTTGGAGGTCCCTTTGGAACCTGCTCCCTGCCAAAGCCACTATGATCCAAACTTCATATGTCGCTAATCGTTCCTACCTGAGTAGGGGGAATGCGCATAGAAACTTTCAGCTTTTATAAAATAACGAAGGTCTGGCAGTCACGGGTTCTCGGTCTATCAGTTTTAATATTAAAAAAGAAACATAAATACTTGTTGAGTTGCTTTTTTATACAGAATAAATTCACTCAAAATGTTCGTAATTTTTACAGAGCCCACAATATCCAATTTGAATGTTTTTATATTTAACCTTAACGCTAAAGCCGCAATTAGACTATTGCAGAACTCTGCAATATTTCTGCAATAGTCGTGCAATGGTAGTGTGTAAAATATTCATTGCAGAAAAGTTTGGCAATGAACTCATTGCAAAACATTGCAATGAGTCATTGCAATGTTTTGCAATGAGTTCATTGCAAAACTTTTCTGCAATGAATATTTTACACACTACCATTGCAGAAATATTGCAGAGTTCTGCAATAGTCTAATTGCGGCTTAATACACATTAAATATTCGTCTACAATACACAATAGCAAGAAAATATGGAATGAAGTAAATACTAAATATGTATTTGTTTTAAAAAAAAATCGTTTTATGTTCGTTTAAAAATCAGAACATAACATTGTATATTTTCGATATAGATAGACAAGAGCTCGCAGAAGAAAAATAAATTTGATATTTAAAATAGTATATTAAGAAACTAGTTTCATAATCGACGATTTTATCGCACGCAATCTGTTTAGAAAACGACCCGCGCAGCGGGAAGTTTTCTAGAGGATAAGTGCGATAAAACGTCTTATGAAACGAGTTTTTTATACTATTTTGCATTTTTTGTCTTGAAATTTTAAAAAATGTGTATTTTATTAAAAAATGACCAATGTGACCAACCTTGGAAGAAAAAACTTTGCGTATCGTAATGAAGGTAGAGTTTGCACGGTTCTGTTAACCGAAAACCGAAACCGCGGTTTCCAGCTTATCAAATTGTAACCGTAAGCCGCTGCTATAAATCGCGGTTTAAAAATGACCAATGTGACCAACCTTGGAAGAAAAAACTTTGCGTATCGTAATGAAGGTAGAGTTTGCACGGTTCTGTTAACCGAAAACCGAAACCGCGGTTTCCAGCTTATCAAATTGTAACCGTAAGCCGCTGCTATAAATCGCGGTTTACGGTTTTCAACAAATTTTATATTTTAATTGTCATATTAAATTTATTTTCTATATTTTCTGTCTAAATTTAATTTATGTGTTGTCTACTGATTCAAAGAGGATGCTAGCAGTAATTGGTTTAAGGGTTAAGCTATAACAACTAAGTAATAATTTATAATAGCTACTTTAATTTTGAATCAATGTAGTAATTAATTTGTGATCTTCATTTCGTTTCATATTGAGCCAAACACAAAATCAACAAAAAAAATAACTTTGTTTATCGCTAAATTTGAATTTGTTGATTGGGTTAATATTAGCTGCATTTCATGAGACCGTGTGATCCGGATCCGCTTAAGTTTGGGAATATTTTACAAAAATTTCATCTACGAACAATGCCAACAATAGAGCTAAATGTAAGAAAAGTGGATCAGATGCGTGAACAATTCTAAGGATTCTACGTCTGCAATGATCAACCACATGCGAAATGTTCATACAATTTCTTGTAAAAGACCACACGATTCTGACACAAATGTTGCTTCAACAAATCTAATTAGAAACTCACACAAAAAACATTAGTTTATTTTATGAACAAAGCTTCTCTAGATTGTTGGAGAGTTGGCCACAAAAGACGGTTTTCTATTAGAGGTATTACAAGGTCAAATTTCATAAGAAAGGCAATTTTTGATAAAGGCGTAATCCTCACACCGAATCTGAACGCGTTTTTTCGGTTTCAGATAACTTTAGTCGTAAATTAAGATCTCGCCTTAGCGATCATTCACTTAAAACTAATCTTATTTGATACAAGAAGAAATATATTAATTCAAGTAAATATCAAGCATTGAATTGAGCACATTATAATAAAAACCAAAAACCGAACCGTAACCGCAGGTTTCTACAAATTGAAAACCTGAAACCGCGGTTTATAAATTTCCGTTTTTTTGGCAAACTCTAAATGAAGGCCATTTCGATACGCATTTGGGTATCGAAATGACTTTATTTTAGACGCAAAATAGAAAAAAAAATTTATTCTCTTCCATTTCATTATATCAGCTTTATTTATATGTTTTTTCGATAATAATAGTATGTATTATTGTATTGTTTTCTAACCTATAGCCTAATGAACTTAACCTATTGTTTAATGAAAATTTTCCTATAAAAAAATTATCACTATTCAATTGGTATGATTTCAATTGGTCAAATTGTTTTGATTTCATTAAAATTATTTGCAAATTTTAATCACAATTGCTTTGATAAGTTTTATTCAAAAATCAAATTTTAATTTAAATTCTCTTATTTCGTTTAGTTGAACTTGGTTGATTGTATGAGAAGGACGTTTTTTATCATCAGGGTTTTTTTATTAAGAAATTTGATTTATCAATTAAAACAATAAAGATTTATTGTTTTAATTGAAGAAAATGTTTTTTTTCTATGCGAAAAGTAAACTCACTAGTGTAAAAAAATAACAAATTATAGTTGCTATGGTTTTTCATATAATTTTACAAAGTATTTAAGCAACGTAACCATGAAAAAATAGAATATAAATTTTGAATGTTTTGTTGTCGATTTATAACTTTATAATTTATAGTAAATATCGATTATATATTAGTATCATAGAAAAAATTGCATTTCCTACGCGAGATAAAAACGTTTTTCGTTCGTAAACATGTCTCACTCTACGCTAGCGCGTCTCGTGAACAAATGTTTACTCACGAAAAAAACAATGTTTTCATCTCTTGTAGGAAAATATACTATGCTTTTTATAATACACAAACAATTCTTTGTCAGAGAATAAAGTATTGTAATCGATTCGTGAATAATGAATTTTATTCTCTCGCAAATTAAAATTCTCGCTCGTGCCTTGCTCAAATTTTAAACTTTTGCTTGAGAATAAACTACTTCATTATTCACTCATTGATTAAACTACTATTATTCGCCTATGTATTAAAGTGTTCCTTTATTACTGTGATTTGCGGCCTTAAAGTGTCACTTTTTAGCCATATATTTTGTTGTCATAGCTACGTCCAAAAAAGTAAAAAACATTTGTATTTGTTTAAATTCTATAAAAAATAAAAAACTTTATCAAAGCAACCCAACGGACGTAAGCTATTTTGGACTTAATGTGGGTGCAAATCTCGGCTAGCGCCTCGATTTGCAAACTCCACATACGTCCAAAATCTTTAGCTTTACGTCCTAGCATCATATGGTACTATTGCTTTTATATTTTAAATAAGAAAACAGAGGAGAAAGTAATGATCATCACAATTGACATTGTACTTAGAGTACTAGAATACGTAGTAATTTCTTTTTTAATTTATGTTTAGAATGGTAAAAAATTACAGATCTAATAGATATCCTTTTCCGCTATTTATTTTCACTAGTTGTCTAAAAAAGTCAAATCAAATTTAAGAGTTTTATTGATTTGTTTGGTATAATTTTTGGTAGTATATGTTTTAAACACTGCAAAACTACCTACCTCAGAGCAGTAATAAATTGTTTTGTTTAACCAAATATCAATAATTTAAATTGCGTGGTAATTTTCCTGAATTTGTAAGAGGATTCAAAAATTATTTTAATATAAAGACATGGAAGAGACGTTTTGCATCATTAACGATTTGAAGGCAAAATCTTTTGCCGGGCGAGCTATCGATGAAAAAAATTGTATTTTACGAAACGGAAAACCTGTACCGGAATCACCAAATATGCAAACCAAACAAACTAAACAAACCAATTTCTTTTTTTTCTTTAGTATTAGTTTTTTTGGGGGATATTTGATGTACGTAGAAAGAGATTATTAGGCTCATATCTGTCATCAGTTCCACATACAATTACTGAACACGGCTCTCAAGTATGGAATTTCGGTTGACGGTCATGATGGTCAACATTTATATTCCTTTACTTGCAATAAAACTTACCTTTAAATAATTTCATTCACTTGCATCTGTCACTTGACTCATTTGCGAACGCTTACCAACTTTGTGCTGCTTGTTGTCTGCTGGGACTCGGCGTGTCTCAATTGGGGAACTTTTACAGCGAGACATGACAGTTTACACGATATCATTATAATGCAGCTGGTCAACAACACTCTGGCGTTCTACAATCAAGAATTTGGATGAAGTGGATATTAAGTCAACATAAATGCAATAACTTAATTTTTTTTTTGAACATCTATAATTCGCAATTCTTTCATAATGGATATACAACATCAGCAATTTTTAACATCTTTATTTTCATCATGGTTACACAACATCTACAATTCGAACTTTTTTTCATCATTTAGCGTCATGCAAAAATGCTAAACATCTGGTTGTCTTGGGAGAGGCATTCGACTCATTAATTCGCACAGCTAGTATCTGTAAACACTAATGATTGTGTTCATATTTTCTTTCCTTGATTCTCGATAAAAAAGCGTTTTGCTTTTTGATACTAGCTTAACGAAACTTTCTGTTATGACACAATCCATCGTGTTATCTAACCAGTAGTATTTATAAGAGAGTCTACACCCCGCTCCAGAACGAGTTCAGGTTCTGTATTGGTAGATTGAAAAAGATGTATGCCTTGGTAGTGAGATTCAACGATCGACGAACAGTCAAGGATACATTCTCTTCAGTTGCCACACTGTTCTATTTTTTCTCTCCCTTATAAACTGACTACTTGGTAATCCTTAAACTCAACATCCGTAAATGCATAGAACAACAACTTAGTACAACGACAATACATTACCTGGTTCATTATCAATACAATTAATTAATCGCGTTGCTACAACAACACGTCGTGTTGATTCATTATCAATTTCTTTTATATTATCTCGGTTAAAAAAACTATCAATCTCACAATTAGCATCGCTTAAATTCGTAAACATACTTCTACTTTGTTTTAATCAAACAAAAGTAAAACTCATATAGTTGTAATTGCATTTTTCTATTTTTGTTGATGCTATCAGATACAATCTCATATTGAAATGTTTGGGATTGTAATAGTAGTAGTTATCGTCTGTTCAATTAAACTGTTAACGAATTGTTGCATTTCGTGGTTATTGTCATTTCATTCTCTTTATAATTTTTAATAACTGCAACGTAAACAAACACAAATTAGTTATGGTTGTCTGTTTCTATTCCTGATCGACGATAATCAAATGAAACAGAGTTTAAATGATATGAGTTTTGTAATGCGATTGTTGAGACAGTATGATAATGATCGTGATTGATTTTTTTTTTCTTTTGAAAAGGGATAATAACACAACAACAGAGAGAAATATACAAAATTTTTGAATGACCATCTCGCTTCTTCTCCTTTGTTTAAATTATATTTATAGAAGGCATTTTAGCATAATTAGTTGTGTATGATTTTATTCGTAAAATCAATGAGTGCGAATTTTGATTTAAAAACGAAAAATTGTTTTTTTTTTTCGAGAGTTCATGTTCGTCTGAATTGAACTAAAGTTTTAGTTTTTGTGTAAAATATTTTGAAAAAAAAAAAGATAACGCGTTGGATACGGTATGATTAAACTCATTCGGTAAATGGATAATCGAAAAGCTATCTAAAAAGTTCAGCCCGCGTTCTGAAATTATACCAAACACAAATATTTAAAGAATTTTCTTTTCAAAAGTCGCGATAAAATTTGAATAAACGAAAAGAACAATGGCGCTCAAAAAAGAGGAAGAAATTACTACTATTAAGAGGAAGAAATAACTACTTATCTTCCTTATTTTTGGAGTTGATTTCCATTGAATTCAAACGACGTAGCAACAGTTTCTTGAGTTCAATCAAAGAAAACAAAGACGTGTGAATTTCTCACAGCAAACTTCTTTGCATTCTGTGGAGCCTAGGAGAATAGAAATTAAAGCACTTTGGCTTAGTGAAATTGGAAACCAGTAATAATAATAACCGTGGCAGGGATCGAAATAACCTTTGTGACAAACCCGGTCACATACGATACTGGAGCTGTGAATATTGGTGGTATTAATATTTGAAGAAAGATCTGGAAGTTTGATGTTACATGAGACAAGCTAGGGCGAAAGTCTCTGCCTTCGCGGAAATATTGGTGGGAGATATAAAGACAACGTTCAACTTGAAGAAATACATAAGATAAGTTCTCTTTTACATTTATTTTTTTTGTTATTATATACCATTCTCTTATAAATACTTATATACAAATTCTAAAATACGAAATGGTCAATATGACCATTTAGATAGTTTTCATTTAGAGGTTTTTTTTGGCCAAGGACCGTACGGCTTTTTTTCTTCTGGGGAAATTTGATGTACGTAGAGAGAGATTATCAGGCTCATATCTGTCATCAGTTCCACATACAATTACTGAACAGGGCTCTCAAGTATGGCATTTCGGTTGACGGTCATGATCTATTGCTTGACTCACTTACCAACTCTGTGCTGCAGCTTGGGGGTTGTTGAAGTGCCAGGACCCGGTGTGTCTCAACTGGGGAACTTTACTGCGAGACATGTTAGGTTATACAATCTTAATACAGTGGACCAACAAACCTTTGGCTTCATCGGTCAAGAATATAGGATGCAGATGAAATCAAACAATTCAAATACAATAAATGAATTTTTTTATTACAAAATACTACATACATCATTTTCAAATTCATGCATCATGGTTGTACAACATCTACAATTTCATTAAATAAGTTTTTTTGTTTAACGCTCACTTAAATAATCAGTTGCACATATAAAGAATCTTTTGATCACCCATCCAACCTGTATTTTTCTGATTACGCATCATCTGTGTCTGGATGTTGTTATTATTACATTATTTTATTGTTTTGATTTGATATATATATATATACAAATCAAAACAAATGAAATACAAATGTAAAGAAATAACAGAATTATAACTTTTCTTTATTTTTGCGTTTGAATGAGAAAAACAATACAAATGATATTTAGGCCAGTAATAATAGGAGAAAAAATTAGAAAAAAAAAAAAATAATTCGTTACAGCAAACTGACAGCCGCATATTGTAGAACACGATATTGTAAAAGAGGAAAACATAAATCGAACCAACAGCTGCTATCCGGGGGGGAGTGGGGTGGGTTTTTAGGGGTTGAAGACAGTTTCTCGTGATTTATGGCTAAACCGTGCATCCTATCAAAAAGAGTTATATGTAAAAGTTGTTGGAAATAAAAAGATCTACAACTTTTGCACGGACCATTTTTAGCCTAACCTCAAAACTTTTCGAAAAAAATGCGAAAAACCGATTTTTTTCTTTTTTTCTTTGACAAAAAAAATTTTGCGAAGCTCAAACGTTGACAAAAGATACCTCTAGTTATTGCAAAAAGGCAGTAATTTTTTCGGAGGGAAATATTTAGACGTTGTTGTTAAATTTCATTTTTTTCAAAAAAAAAAAACCAAATTTTTAACTGCGATTCCTCTTAAAACTACGCCTCCTACAGAATTCTGTTTTGGTTCACTTACTCCTTGTTACGTTTACTTTTGATAAGTGGTAAAAAAAGGTATACTGATATGGAAAAAATGGCGCTAAAATTGAAAAAACCGAAAAAATCGCTTTTTTCGTGGTAATTTGCATATTTATCGTTGAATAATTGTTACTAATTAATAAAATCATTTAAATTTTTATGATTACGTAAACCACGATCATTTGGAAATACATTTATGAATAATTATATATACTTTCGTTACTTTTAGTTTATTTAGGTAACAAAAAAGTAAATTTTATTTTTCAAACATATCGATCTCAAAAAGTACCTTTTTGTTTTCTTTCATGTTTTTTATATTTTACAGATTTGTTATTTACTCAAAACATACTAAGCCTAAGGACAATCGTTATTTTTTGTTTTTGAGAAAAAGACATTTGAATATAGTTTGATTTTTTTTTTTACTTTGTGCCATACACTAAAACCAAGTTTACTGATTCTATTAAGCTTTTTTTGGTTTTAGAAGGTACTAAATGAGGCTTAAAGAAGGTACTAAATAAGGCTTTTTTGGGTTTTCTGAAGGTTTAATCTTTTACCCAAAATATGCTCAAATTACAGACAGACGTTTTGTTCGACGATCAAAACCCATTCGAATATTTGCTAGCAAAAATATGTCAGTTGCAGATTTTGCTGAAATTTATCAAATAGATAGTGAATTTTCTTTTCAATTACAATGAAAAATTCATATTAAATTAAAACATATCATATATTATAAACTAAAATAAGTATTAAATATTTTAGAAAAATGAAAATTCTGCCAATCCGATGTATCTTCGAAATCAAATTGCTCAAAAACGGCTTTAGCAATTTTATCAAACTTTTTTTTGTTTAATAGGTGATTAGTTAATCGTTTGAAAAAAAATTAATTAATTGTTTTTGTAATTAATTTTAAAATTAAAATATTAAAAAAACTTTTTTAAAGATGGCGCTTGGGTTGAAGATCAATTGGAATTTAATTTATTTTTTTTTTGTAAAAACAGTTCTATCCTTACTCTAAAATATTCCAAATTAACAAAGAGGCTAATATTCGTGTTCTTGAAATAATTAATTTTAAAGATTTTTAGTACGACTAAAATTGTAATTGTTGATTTTTTCTTCGAACAATTTCTATCAAGATCGAAAACGAAAGCATATTATTATTCATAAATGTATTTCCGAATGATCGTCGTTTACGTAATCATAAAAAAATTAAAATGATTTTAATAATTAGTAACAATTATTCAACGATAAATATGCAAATTACCACGAAAAAAGCGATTTTTTCGGTTTCTTCAATTTTCCCGCCATTTTTTCCATATCAGTATACCTTTTTTTACCACTTATCAAAAGTAAACGTAACAAGGAGTAAGTGAGCCAAAACAGAACTCTGTAGGAGGCGTAGTTTTAAGAGGAATCGCAGTTAAAAATTTGGTTTTTTTTTTAAAAAAATGAAATTTAACAACAACGTCTAAAATATTTCCCTCCGAAAAAATTACCGCCTTTTTGCAATAAATAGAGGTATCTTTTACCAACGTTTGAGCTTCGCAAAATTTTTTTTGTCAAAGAAAAACAGAAAAAAGAAAAAAGTCGATTTTTCGCATTTTTTTCGAAAAATTTTGAGGTTAGGCTAAAAATGGTCCGTGCAAAAGTTGTAGATCTTTTTATTTCCTACAACTTTTACATATAACTCTTTTTGATAGGATGCACAGTTTAGCCATAAATCACGAAAAACTGTCTTCAACCCCTAAAAACCCACCCCACTCCCCCCCGGATAGCAGCTGTTGGTTCGATTTATGCTCCCCTCTTTTTCAATTTCGTGTTCCACAATAACCCGCTGTCAGTTTGCTGTAACGAATTTTTTTGTTGTTCAAATACTATTTTTACTGGCCTAATTCTCTCGTAAATGTTTTCTATTTTTTTGGCGCTTTAACAAAACTTGTTGTGTGTTTCAAAAGAGAAACGAATGAAAGGGACGCGTAATAATGAAACACCTTTTGTCCTTTTTAGGTTAAAATTAAAATAATATTTAAACAAGCACATTTTTGTTTTTGTTGGTCAGTACGATTTAAATATAAAAATCATTAAGTACAAGTTTGATCTGAGATCCAAAATTATAAAAAATCGATCAGTACGCCTTTTTCATATGGGTGAAAACTAAAAAATTATTAACTAAACTAAAAACTAAAAATTATTAACTAAATTAAAAACTAATAAAAGTTAAAAATGCCTTTAGAATCGGAATTTGGTATTCTAAAATACAATTCCTTTTAATAAAAATTTTTGATAATTTAACATATGATCAAATTATACGGTCAAATATGATATTGCGTTGATGTAAAGTCGATTTTCATAATTAAGGAAAGTTTATTAAATATAAACTCAAATGTTGTAACTTGAGTTCACAAAAAAAGGGTGAATGAAATATTTAATTGCTAGAAACAAAAAAAATATATAATTGTTCATTAGTGTTGTAATATTGTTTTATAAAAATAAAAGAAAGAAATATTTGATTAACGAAAAAAAATATATAGTTTTAAAAAGAAAAATATAACTGAAAAAAAAGGAAATTTATGTTCGTTGTTATAAAGAAAAGTTTATGGAAAATGTTCGGTGTTGTCCTCCGTTTTCGCACTCCTCATATATATATTGTTATTAAAAAGAAGAATAAAGAGAAAATTTAGCGGTTCACAAGAGTATTTGATCATAATAGCCACGAATTAAATGCTTTGTCTCAGGTCGATAATAACTACAATATTGAGGTAAATAGAATATTGAACGAGTTTGTGGAAAATCTTGAAACTTGTGGAGGACATACAAGGACGAATGTCACTTGTAACCTTGGAGAATCAACAATCAGCTATATTAACGTAAGGTTAGATTTTATTTTTATTTGTATTTTTCATTAATTCAAATTACTTAAATTTTATTGTGAATTATATTACGACCAAAATGGTCTTATAAATTAGTTTTTTTAAATATTGGAGATCTTTCTTCGGCTAGGCCGCATTGAGCTTTGATAAATATAATACCCCGGATCATAACTGGATTCTTAGACCCAGTCATAATAAATGTACTTCAAAGAGACAAACATTTACTCGACATTTTAATATTTCCAACTATAAGTCAACTGAATGGTTGACGGGCAGTTACTTTTAAATAAACTGTTTTGCTGGCCTTGTGTGTTGTTTTATAAACATTCAGAAAAGTCGGTTTGGGGTTCTGACGGATTTTCGGATTTAAATCATTTAAGCAGTGGGATACAAAAGCATGAGAAAAGCAGAACACACATTACGAATACGTTGGCATTTAAAACATTTGGGACCATAAGATTAGATTTAATGTTAGATGAGCAACGGCATATTTCTATACAGAATCACAATGAACTGGTTAGACGCAACAGATTTTTTTTTTTAAAAATGTAAATAAATATTGTTTGTTTATTGGGTAAACAAGAACTCGCATTTAGAGGCCACGACGAAAGAATTAATTCAGTAAATCGCGGTAATTATAAATTCGCGGTAATTATAATAACAAGGAATTAATTTATTTTATAGCGGAGTTTCATGAATCTTTTGCTCAGTATTTAAGAGAATCCACCGTATTCCAGGGAACATTAGTTGGTATTCAAAACGACCTTATTCATGGTATTGGCAGTGTTAGGGTACAAGCAATTGAAACAGAAATATCCCAAAGTAAGTTTGTATCGATAGTGTTAGATGAAACGACTGATATATCGCGAAAAGCACAGAGTTGTCAGTTGTTTTTCGGCATGTTTTAAATGGTGACATTATTGAACGGTTTTACGAGTTCGTTGATGTGAGCGCCGATAGATCTGCAAAAGGTTTAGCCGATCATGTCATAAAATATATTAAACAATTGCAAATAGAGAGTAAAATAATTGGGCAGGGTTATCCAGAGCAATGCATTCAGACGGAAGCTATGCGATATGGGAAAAATTTCGGAAAAATTTGTTAGGCTGAAAGTGTTAAAAAGTAGTTCAGTTCAAAACACATAAACCTAAAACTAAATTCGTTTGGTCTCTTAATTAAAAACGACCTTTCATATTTTGCAGCTTCACCGGATGCAATCTGGAGTTGTGATTGTTGTGGACGATTTCCGGTTGAAGTGAAATTTCCTTTTTTTTAAAAAAAAAATTGAAAATTTGATTTCATATTTAAAGAAAAGAGATTGTCCAATACGAAAGACAAGCGATGATACCTATGAAATGATACCTAATCATTCGTACTATTATCAAGTGCAATTGCAAGGCTTTATATTCAAATCAGTTTGTAATATTTTATATTTATTCGCTAACGGCACAACCGGTAGTTGGCGCATCGGTCGATTAGTGAAAACGGGATTGGAGCTGTCAAACCCAAAATAAAATGGTTAGCACTAGTAAGTAAATTAAATTAAATCTATAAATATAAGTTATTTGAAGCACTTTCTTTTGGTTTTTTATTAGAAAATACGAGCTTCATAATTTCTCTAATTAAAATTATATAATAATAACTTAAAATACTTCAAATACCAGAATTTATTAGTTTTTAATGTCGTATTTTTTTATAGGTTAAAATTTCGAAATTGAAAATTTGTGGAATTACAATCGCTGCAATTTATAATTATTTTGGTAAAATAAGCCGACCATTTGTAGAAGGGGAAAAAATTTATTAGCCAACATGTTATTCAAATTGGATTTATGGAAAATCGTAACCAAAACATAATCCATATATTTGGATTGGTTTTGCAAACGTCTCAGCCTTCCTCGAAGCCTCATGAGCAAAATATCTATTGGAACATAGATAATTATATTGAAAAGGCAATTTGTTCTTGCAAAGCAGGACTAAGTGAGAGGTGTTGCTATTTTACTTCATGTTAATAGGTAAATATATAATATTTTTCTCAACACAAAAACAAAATTAACAATTTATTTATTTTTAGTACGAATTCTCTGAATCGTCTAACTTGTAATGATTTTAACAGAAGTGGGGATCGCAGCGAGCGGCAAAATATAGACATTTATTTGAAGCACGAAAAATAAAAGATTTATGTTGCATTAAAATTAAAGAATTTGACATACCAGAAATACATCAAGTAGAATTATCGAACAGAAAAAGATTGATGGAGGCTTGTTCGGAAGTTTCCATACATAAAAAAGGCAGACATGAACCAATAAATAGTTTAAACTCATCAATTCAAGGTAATAACAATAATCTGTCTCTAAAAATTGTTTTCGCACCAACTACATGTATTCAACTCCATTACCGAATTACGTGGATGTAACCTTAAAACAATTTTACAATGAACATGTTTGTATTGACGCTGAAAAATCAGAAACAATATTTATGAGAACAATTATGCAAAACAATAACTTTTGGTTAATGGAGTGGATGAAAAGGATAAATGCTAGTTCCGCATATAGTCTTTATACATATTTTAATTCAAAAAACCCGAACTGGTAAACTAAAGCTTCAAAATATGTGAATCGCAAAAATTTTCGAAACCAAAATATGGAAATAGGTAAGCAAACTGAAATTGAAGTAAGACAAAAATATTAAAATATATTTCAGACACCTATTTCTAATATGGGTTTAGTGATTAATCCAGTTACCCCGTGGATCAGCTACAGCCCAGATGGGTATGTCGATACTGAAAACAAACTTAAAGAAATTAAAACAGTAATAAAAGGTACCAAATCGCCGTCTTATTTAGATAAAAATGGATGTTTAAATAAAAAACATGCATGTGCATTTTTATGCACAAGTTCAAATTGGTATGGCTGTGATGAATTCCGATACTTGTTACTTCATAACGTGCTTTCGGGAAAATGGCAAAATGAGTATAGAAACGATTCAAATAGATTTGGAATATTTAAATAATCTGCTTCTTATATTACGAAATATTTATTTTGAACATATTTTACCAGAAATTTATGATAAATTCGAAGCTTCGATAAATTAAATACTAGGTCATTCAATAAGTCCGTAGGATGACACATAGATGGCGTTACTAGAATTTTTTCCATATGATTTTTATTTAGTACTAACCTTCAAACGATACGTGTATAAATTTGACAGCAATCTGACTATTTATTCGTGAGTTATAGCATTTTGTGTGAAGCAACTTTTGTTTTTGAAAAAAAATGGAAAAAAGTGAATTTCGAATTTTAATAAAGCATTGCTTTTTGATGAAAAAAAATACAGTGGAAACCAAACAATGGCTTGATAAACATTATCCAAACTCTGCTCCATCGAGACAAATGGTAGAGAAGTGGATGGCTGAATTTAAATGTGGTCGTACCAGCACAAAAGATGCAGAGCGCAGTGGACGCCAAAATGAGGCTGTTATTCCAGAAAACATAAAAAAACTCCACAAATTGGTTATGAACGATCGCAAATTGAAGGTGCACGAAATAGCTGACATTGTAAAGGTAGCAGATGGTAGTGTTTTTACCATTTTACATGAACATTTGGGTATGCGAAAGCTCTGTGCAAATTGGGTGCCGCGTGAGCTCACAGTCGACCAAAAACAACAACGAATCGATGCTTCGGAGGAGTCTTTGGCACTGTTAAACCGCAATAAAAGGGAATTCTATCGTAGATATGTGACAATGGATGAGACATGGCTTCACAATTACACACCAGAATCCAAAAGACAGTCAGCTGAGTGGACAGCAGTCGACGAACCGAATCCAAAGCGAGCAAAGACGCAACAGTCGGCCGGTAAGGTGATGGCGTCTGTATTTTGGGATACGAACGGAATAATATTCATCGACTATCTCCAAAAAGGAACCACCATCAACAGCGAGTATTACTGTGAACTTTTGGATCGATTGAAGGCTGAAATCGCAAAGAAACGGCCACATTTGCAAAAGAAAAGTGTTGTTTCACCAAGATAATGCACCGTGTCACAGATCGATGAAAACGATGGCAAAATTGAATGAATTGGGCTTTGAATTGCTTACCCACCCACCATATTCTTCAGATTTAGCCCCCAGCGACTTTTTCCTGTTTTCAGATCTCAAGAGAATGCTTGCTGGAAAGAAATTTAAGTCCAATGATGAAGTAATCGCTGAAACTGAGGCCTATTTTGACGAGAAAGAGAAATCGTACTATAAAAGTGGTATAGAAAAGTTGGAAAATCGCTATACTCGTTGTATCGCCCTCGAAGGCAACTATGTTGAATAAAAAAATCGAGTTTTGTCAAAATGTTGTTTTTTTCTTACTTATCCTACGGACTTATTGAACGACCTTAGTATATAATATGAATTTAAAGTAAACTAAAGACTAGAAAAATAATCAACCTAATTATATACAAAATATTTTGTAACGGTCGTCCTAATTCTAATTAAAACATTTCAAATCATTATAAAAATTTCCATTTTCCATCAAAGGAAGTCATAGTCATAAGTCTCAATTTAAAAAGATTCAAATTCAAAAATATTTGATTCAGCGAATAATAAACTTCGTTAACCAAATAACATCCAAAAAAAGAACCCACACTGAAATTGAACGAAAAACGAATATTACAATTGGCAACACCTATTCGTTGAAAAAATGAAATGAGATTATAATAAAATGCTGTCATGGTTGATGATCATTCATTCTATGTTTGTATATTGAACTACCTAAAAGTAGTTTCTTCTTAAATTTGTACAGATAAAAAAATTAAAATTACTAAGAAAATTTGTAAAAATATTGAGTTATTCCATGTTTCATCTCGGAATGAGAAACAATAAATTTTAAATTGTGAAGAATAATAATAATAATAGAAAAAATATAAAATGAATTTTTTCCATGTTTTTACATTTAAAGTTATAAAAAAAAACATGAACAGTGGTAAATTATAAAAAGGAAAAAATAATAATAAATAAATTAAAACAAAGGAAAAATAATAATCATATTTTGAATGGTTGAATTTTTTTTTGACCACTAAACAATGGAGTCCATGTTTGACTCACAAACAAATTCAATTTATTTGTAAAAATTCGATGTTTGATTTGATCATAAAGCAAAAAGTCTGCCGTGAATTAATTTTTTTGCTAAAATTAATAAAATTAAAAGAAATTACTAATAAGTGATAATGCTTAATTATTCTTAAAAACAAAAAGAAATACATATATGTTTAAGTAGAAGATAAAAATTGGACAAAAATATAATAAATTTTCTCAGAAACAAAACTATAAAATTATTATTGTTGTTACATAACTTTAATTTAGAAATAACTAAAGCTTTTTTTTCGTGAAAAAAAAAAGTTATGAGATGAGGAAAGGAAAGTATATAAAGAAAATGACGAACGAATGTGGGGCTGTTAGTTGGAACGCCTAATTTTGAGGAATTAAACAAGTTGGGAGATTCGAGACGATTTTCACCAAATATTAAAGTATTTGTACATACATATACGTGTGCTGGAACGATACAACCAGTTTTTTTATTATTATAAATCGGATAAGGAATATAAAGATACCAAGACGGAAGTCGATTCACCTTCCAGTTCAGCCATCATCGAAATATTTAAAGTAGTAGCTTTCATTTTATGTATATTATTTTTTAGAACTTATATTTTTGTCTCAGGATGATAGAATAAGGAATTTAAATAAGAGATTCTCAATTCATGATTGGTCATGGGGATAAGTCATTTCGAACATTTCTTTCTTTATTCGTTAGCTTTGTTAATAATAATAATTTTTTTGAATATAAAATAATTTATTGTCGGGATAAAGTCCAAATCAGTACAATTTCATTCTAACTGATAAAATGAATTTATATGACTGAAAATTTCTGAAATAAAATTAAATATTTTTAAGAAAACGCAATATTTATTAAAAAGAAAAGAAACTATTTTATTATAAAAAATATTTAAATAATAATATAATAAATGAACTAAACTAATTTTTTTTGTTTTTTAATTATTTATCTTAATATTTATCAATTGCCATTATTGGATTTGACAAGTTGTTACGCTCGAGGTTCATACTTTGTGTATTGTAAACAACACAAAAATAATAAATTTCATGACATCGGAAAATTCATAATTTAGTCAAACCAAATTACCTGAATCAATTGACTACTTCTTTCCATATAATATCTTTGCTTTTGTCCCGGGGGTAATTCAGGTAAACAAAACTAGCAACACTACCTATATGGTCTATGCGCATTTTTCAAGTTGTACCTACGAATTTTAAAACATCAATTAATACGTTGTCTCATTTCTGATGGTATAGTTGTTAATTATGAAACCAACTAATAGAAATTAACTTAGGCAATGTTTAGAAGTAAGTATAATGGTACATTTACCTACTTGGATTATATAACTTCACTCATTAAATTTTAATTAACCATCTGTCATCTGTCAAATTCATGCTTGATCAGCTGTGATATGTATTTTATTCGTCCAGTCAGTAGATTAGTTTTCTCAATGATTGCCATCTAGTGGGTAGAATTTACTGCTAAATCAAATTTTGTCTTAATTGACAATGCCGGAAGTACTGCCGAACGAAAAAAAATCGAAGAAACCGAAGAATATATATCAGGGTTGATCAGGAATAATTGTCAGTTTGGTTGTTAGCTTTGAACAAATAAAAAATAACATAAATTTACTTGAAATTAGAAAATTTTAGATTTAATAAAAACTTTCTTATGGATGGTTGTGTACAATAAATTATAAAGTGGAAAAATAAATTGTAAATAAAATTAAAACTAAATTCGTTCCTTATTGTGATAATTAATGTGAGTTTCGTAAACTGAGGGTATTAGATTGTACAATTTAATAACAACATCCACGTCACAGCCGCCATTGAAAGAAAAGCAACCAAACTCGACATTCTGAAGAAAAACTAAATTCTTGGATTCTAATTGTTTATGAGCATCGCCAGTGCTACTGAAGGAAACAGAAAAATTGAGGATTGAAGCAAATTTAAGAGCGAGAATTATTGTTTGTGGCTATACTCGTGCTAACTGTCGAACCACTTCACCGACATGAATCACCCGATTCTACCAGGATTTTCAGTGAAGATGTGTCTTTAGATTTAATGTTGGGAAGGTAATACGTTTATGATCCAGCTTATTCAACGTTATTAGGATACAAATTTTGAAAGTTAATGTCATCCATATAAGCAACGAGGATACTGCCGATAATATTTGTGTATCAAGATAATCACCACAGTAAATATATAAATTCTTGGAAGTCAGTGTCGTCGGCATATAGTTTTTTTGAAAATTAATGTCTTCAGAATATGTTCACATCAACAACATATAAATATTGAAGGGTGATATTGATTGGTGTCAGTAGGAGTGTGATAATTTACAAGCCGGAAGGGAACAAATCCAATTGGACGAAAAGCCAACCATTGCTGCCGACGGATGACAACTGTGCGGAATATTTTGTAAGTCTTCTTTTCATTATATTTTATTGTTAAACGGATTCTTCGATGCTGGTAGAATCATTAGATTAAAAATTAAATCAATAAATTGGACATGACTTTCATGTGTACTTAAATAAAATGTAACGATCGCAATAATCGCAAAACAATAATAAAACCAAATTCATCTTCGTTTTCAATTCAATAAAAATGTATTTCATTAGTTTCCATTCATTTTCACATTAACAATAATTTAAAATTTTCTAATACTTAACTGCTAGTTAAATTTCAATTGTACTATAAAAAGCAACGAACGTACTAAATTTTTATTTCCAATTCTAACAAACAGATGTCGTTATTAATCTTTATTGAATTTTCTTTTAGTATTACCCGAGCTAGTTTGACATGATAAGATGTCAAAAAGAATTAACAAAAACACATTTTTGTTTGAAAATATGGTCATTCGGTTTTTGAATCTTAAAATAAAATGTTCAATTGAGTTTGTGAAAACATTACATAAAACTAGATTCATTAATGTGTTAAGATATATGTGGGCTTTTTTTAAGTTAATTGCTAATTAATGTGATGTGAAATAATACAAGTCCATCAATTACAAAATATTATAAGTCAAATTTACAATGAAATTATCATTGTGTTATGGTTGTAAACATTAATAAGAATACAATAAAAAATTTATTATGGCCAATTGTGACTTGTAATTGTCCATTTTATAAGAAGTTAACATTAATGAAAATGCTTCATCCTGTGACACCAGATGTTCTTGGTTTTCGATATATATAATACAAATCTGGATTATCAAAAAGATGTCAAGGTTTTTGATTAATAATAGCAACAATAGTAGTGGTGCGTAGTTCCAAATGGATATTCTATATTTCAAATCAGGAATTAAGCAGATATTAGCTTAAAGGAATTCACTGGGTACCCGAAATAATATCTCTGCTTATTCAGAACGAAATTCAACAACTTTGGAGCGTGGTATTGCAACTGGTGGAAACAGCATCAACAACAGAATATAAAATAAGGTTTTTATTATTTATATTATTATGATTACTATTTTTTCGTTAGATTTTTGTACTTATTAATTTTTTTTTTGATGGAAAAATAAATTCCAGCTATAAGAGATTTCCAAAGTTAAGTTTCGTTTGGGGATAAACGGCATCCCGGGTAAATTAATTTAGTTACCAAAGGTCCAATTGATATACGTGGCGCTTGAAACAAAGACTTTGGTTTTTGTGGTTATTTTTTATATGGGTTTAGTGATATTTTGTGATGAGTCATATTTTTTTAGGCGCAAAAATAGATATTTTTATTTTTGGCGCAATATTATTATGGAAATTTTTGAAAAAAACAATTTTTTTGGTTTTTGTGTTTTATAGATTTTTGATAAACCAGTTTTGGATTTATTATAGGTAACCGTTTATATTTTGTGTAAAACCAGTATTGGTTTTTTTTTCTATATTAAATATTAAATAAATAAATATTTTACAACTATTTTTGATGATGATGCAACTATAATGCAATTAATTGTGATATCGTCGAATTGTCATTGTTATACGTGGCTCCGTATCAGGGCCTAGATGGTTATATCTGTCGCCGAACCAAAAACGGACCGGGGGAATATTTTGGTAATATAATACCGTGATTACGGTGGAGTTTTGTTACCGTTAGGTACGAATTTGTTGTGTTATTTAGAGCTATTTTCGGCGCGAAAAATATTTTTTTTTCATTTTTTTTCATGTATTTGGGCGGTGTCAACCGGTTTGGTTGACTTCGAACTTGTTTGGATAAGAACCAGTTGGGTTTTTTTTATATGTATATTTTTCTTTTACATATATATTAAATATATATAGAATTTTTTCATTTTTTTAATAATTTTTAAGAATTTCACAATTTGATAAATTTAAAAGGAATTTTTGAGAATTGAATTCAGCGGTAGTTGCAATAACGAATTCAAATGACTATTAAATGCTGCACAGGTACATTTAATTTTGGGATATATAAATATTTACTTGAAGAAGACAAATAATAAGCAATTCTAAGACTTATTAGAATTTGAAAGGAAATTGTATTCTGCTTTCGCATTAACCTTTTGGTCTTTGAGTTCTTGGTAGAGCCAGTGTTAAAAATACCATTATTTGTTTTTCTCTAATTAAATATAATATTCTAAAGATTAAATTCTAATTCTAACATTTAATTTGGTTTTTACAATAGTGTAGAATTGTATTTGGATTAACACTATATTTCTTACACTCAAAAATGCACACAGTCAGAAATTTTGGCTCGTTTAGGAGCAAGCGTCGGCCGGGGCCAGGAGAGTTGGGTCAGGCAGCGGTTAAGCCGGGTGTGAATGAGGTAGATGAAGTAATGCATGAGATTGTGAGTGAAGTGATGAATGTGGTGAATGAGAGGGAACAGGAAAAAAATGAATGCAGAACGGAATGAGAAAAGGAATCAACTATATTTAGAATTGATGGATGACATAGCGAATGAGCAGTATGATGAATGGTTGGATGTAGTGATAAGTGAGATTGTAAATGAGGAAGTGAATGAGTTGGCGGATGGAGTGATGAATAAGGAGATAAATGAGTGGGCAGATGAGGTAGTGCATGGAGTGGAGGAAGTGGATGAGATGAATGAGGAGTTGGTAGGAGAAGTGGTAGTTGATGAAGTGAATGAGTGTGTGGATGAAGTGATGGATGCGCGAGAGAGATATCGATTGAGGAGGCTAGAAAGGGATAGGAAAAGGTGGAGGGAGAAAAAGAGTAGGAGGAAGAAGCAGAAGGCAGCGTGGTTGGCCGAGGAGGTAGAGTTCTCGTCAGTCATGCACGCTTATGCGGAGATATTGGCTGAAGAGAACGCTATCTCTGAGTCCAATCACAGGGGAGAGAACCCTCGACGGTGGTTGGGACCGCAAGTGGCCCCGGGAAATTGTGTGCATCTTTGAAATGTATTTTGTTCTGAATTTGGAAAAAAACCGTTTTGGGGCAGTAATTTTTTTCGGAGACTGTTTTTTTATACTGTCATTGTACATAGTGTATATAGTAGGTTAATTGTTGTATAATTGTACATATTTGTACATATTTTTGTATATAGGAAGCGGATGTAGTGGTTTGTGTGGAGTGTTATGTTACAATAGCACCAACGAGATGAAATTAAGAAACCAAACCGATGAAACGATTTAGCCATTTGAACTTTTTGTGAGTAGCTTTGGCAAATATTATACATTGATAGGAATTGGATAGTAGATCATACTTAAATATTTATACATTAATAAATTAGATCTGGAATCTGATGCTCGTTTTAACGGTGCATTTTGGCCTGCGTGAAATAAATACATGATTTTAATTTCTTTACCACTAATGGTTATAATCGGTGGAAATCCTGTTTTGGTTGTGGTAGATTCGAACTATTTTTAATTTCGCGATGAAAATATTGTACATTCCACTACAGTTGAGCGTTTGTTAGAATTAATTGATTTTTTTTTGGGTGTTAATTTTTTTATTGTTGTGTAATGATTACAAGTGTGTAATTGATAATTTCTCTCAGCGGTACCTCTAACAAAGGATCCATGGGGCTTATCTCCTTAACATAATTATGTTCTTAGATCGCCTCTGTCCATTATGGACATGCGATCGAAGTTCATTGGTTTCTTCTCTTCATTTCAGAAGGAGTTTTCTGGTGATAAGGGAGTGACTACTGCTGGTCTGTACTTAGGTACAAACCAGTAGTACCATTCCCTGCACAGAAGCTTCTTTAACGAAATGAAGAGGAGAACCAATCATTTTTTTTTATCAGGATCGAGGCTTCACCTCACACAACTTCAACATTTTTCCACTCTTACATTTAGCTTGCAATAGACAGTTTTCATTAAGTTTAGGATTTGAAGTCTGGTGTTCGGGAGCGTTCTTCGACTATGGCATTAGTTTAATGGTAATTTATTTTTAGGTAGAACAACCGCAGCTGGGTCAGTAGAAATGGGCCTAGAGTCTAATCGTGACAGTTGCGATTGTTTTTGTTAGGTTGGGGAGATACTGTTCTGTAGAATCTGGTCGTTAGGGGCTTTTCTAGTCGGTTCTCACATGCATTGTTGGAGTGGGCTCGCGAACGCGATAATTCAAATACTAAATAAAATGGATATTGTAGCCATACTTACTTTTATGTGTCTCCAGACGAATCTAGATTTTGGGAATCTCTTATTATATTAAATAAAAATAAAATAAATCAAACAAATTTTTCAAAAAATTAAATAAATAATTTTTATTAAATAAAATAAATTTTCGTAAATTAAATTTTAGGTAACTAAATAAATTTTTTTAAATTTAAATAATTTTAGGTAATTAAATAAAATAAATTTTTTATTAATTAAGCAATACGTCAAGAAATAAATAAATATTTTTTATTTTTTTTAAAAAAATAAATCAATATTTTGAACTAGGACGTTGCATCCAATAAATAAACATCCTTTTTGAATATTTTTTATTTTTTAATTTTTTTTTTAAAAATAAATGAATATATTTTAGGGGTGCTATCGTCAATAACTAGTTTTAGGTATATATAATTATTTCAGTAGATCTGAAATTAAATAAATAAATCATATCTCTACATGTATAATATTTTAGGAATTTCTGTAAAAGATTCAACAAAGATTAGCTACGACGGTGGTCTTTCCTTTTTGTTCCTTTACAAGTTTGTTTTTGCAAAGTTTTTTTGGGGCGTTCGTTGTTTTTTTCGTTTTTCATTATTTTTTTTTTCATTTACAGCGCACTAACTACATTTTTTTTTTGTTAATTGGTTTTACTATTGTTGGTGATTGCGAGTTTATGATTTTGCGGGTTTTACCATCGAAATCTCTAGCGTCTGTTTTCTATACACCAAGCCTAAGTTTTTCAATATATTTTTTTTATAAAATTAAATTTAGTTGTTAGAATTATTAGTTCTCATAAATTAAACATCTATTCTTAGTTATTAGTTATTATAGTTATAGATTTAATTTTCGGTTTTTAGAATTTAAATAGGTGTTTAATTTAGGATTACTATAGTTATTATAATTTTTTTTTTACTAGTAATGCACTCATACGCGATCCCCATATTCGTCTTTGGTTTAATGTGAGTTACAATTTCGAGGTATTGATTTGGGTATTATTCACACTATAGAGTGAGGCGGATCCAAATCATTACCTCCACATTTATCATCATATTGATCTGCTGACGTACGTGTACATATCTCGTATGAGTCCATTTTAGTTACCACCATTTTTAAAATTATTTTTTTTTATTGCGATTAATTTAAAAAAATAGGATAAATATAGAAATAGTTATTAGAATTTCTATTATTAGTTTAAGTTTAATAGTGCTTTGGTGGTTTCTGACGTAGAGGGGATGGCGACGTTTTTGTGATTTCAAGAGTAAAAATCTTGGTTTTTACCTTGAATTCATGGTGTAACGATCGCAATAATCGCAAAACAATAATAAAACCAAATTCATCTTCGTTTTCAATTCAATAAAAATGTATTTCATTAGTTTCCATTCATTTTCACATTAACAATAATTTAAAATTTTCTAATACTTAACTGCTAGTTAAATTTCAATTGTACTATAAAAAGCAACGAACGTACTAAATTTTTATTTCCAATTCTAACAAACAGATGTCGTTATTAATCTTTATTGAATTTTCTTTTAGTATTACCCGAGCTAGTTTGACATGATAAGATGTCAAAAAGAATTAACAAAAACACATTTTTGTTTGAAAATATGGTCATTCGGTTTTTGAATCTTAAAATAAAATGTTCAATTGAGTTTGTGAAAACATTACATAAAACTAGATTCATTAATGTGTTAAGATATATGTGGGCTTTTTTTAAGTTAATTGCTAATTAATGTGATGTGAAATAATACAAGTCCATCAATTACAAAATATTATAAGTCAAATTTACAATGAAATTATCATTGTGTTATGGTTGTAAACATTAATAAGAATACAATAAAAAATTTATTATGGCCAATTGTGACTTGTAATTGTCCATTTTATAAGAAGTTAACATTAATGAAAATGCTTCATCCTGTGACACCAGATGTTCTTGGTTTTCGATATATATAATACAAATCTGGATTATCAAAAAGATGTCAAGGTTTTTGATTAATAATAGCAACAATAGTAGTGGTGCGTAGTTCCAAATGGATATTCTATATTTCAAATCAGGAATTAAGCAGATATTAGCTTAAAGGAATTCACTGGGTACCCGAAATAATATCTCTGCTTATTCAGAACGAAATTCAACAACTTTGGAGCGTGGTATTGCAACTGGTGGAAACAGCATCAACAACAGAATATAAAATAAGGTTTTTATTATTTATATTATTATGATTACTATTTTTTCGTTAGATTTTTGTACTTATTAATTTTTTTTTTGATGGAAAAATAAATTCCAGCTATAAGAGATTTCCAAAGTTAAGTTTCGTTTGGGGATAAACGGCATCCCGGGTAAATTAATTTAGTTACCAAAGGTCCAATTGTTATAAAAATAATAGTGATTTTGACGTGGGAGCGATCTCGCTATGGCTCACGTAGAGGTTCCCAAAAATAAAAATATGTTTTCTCTAAATTGAATAATCCCACACAAATTTATTTGATGCCATCGGGCTTATTGGTAATGAAACCTGGGCAGACTGATCCAATCCCGCCCAAAATCTAGGTGTGGTAAGCCCATGGCACGTGGCACAAAGTTTGTCATGCAAGCAACGATATGGATAATGTCATTTACATAGGGCAACATGTTGTAATCTATTTTATCACTCAATATAGAATAAATTTTTATACGCTATATAATTCGTTCAACATGAACTTTTGCAATCGAAATTTCGGCATTATGTATAGCTTCTTCTTTTGGAAATTGTGTTCCACTGGAACTAAAAGATGGTCTGATTAATTTTATCCCTTTTTGTGCCACCTCATCTTCCATGGCAAAACCTTTGTCGATCATTATAGAATCCTTGAACTATTTATCAATTAATTTGTCCGAATTGAAAATAAATTTATCAGAGCTTTTCCCCGAATATGCATCCGTTACATGTGATATTAATCCAGATGGAGTCAAACAAACTAAAAATTTGATTGAATTTATTTCCACCTTTATAATGGGAATACGTAGATATACGGCAATTTGTACATTTTGTAAATTGTATTGCAACTTCTGTGCAATCTAAAATCGCTCTTACGCTGGCAAATTCAGTTTTGAAACTCAGAGGTATATTTCTGCTGATTTCATCAATAATAGGGAAATAAAGCACGCTACGCAATGCTGCTCGAATGTATGGCAGCATGGTTGACAAAATCCGAGATATAATTCGACTTGACATACCAAATAATGATGATAAACATATCAGGGAAGGATTAGTTTTCAATTTTATGAAAACCAACACTATCCTTTCTAATAGTGAAAGTTTATTTTGGTGATTATCTTCATAATAACTGACCACACAAGATTCAATCGATTCCAGTTGAACAAACGTGGAAATTCCAGTGCAGGCATTAAGTAAACTTTCATTTTTTATAAGATCCATTATATTTATTGATGGTATATGGTCTTCAATGGTATTGGCTTGTGTGCACTTATCGCAAAATTCTATTTCAGCTTCGTCGATGTGAGCACCAAGTGATGGGTCTACTGCTAAGTGTTGTGATGGAGACACAGAGACCGAACATTCTTCATTCGTAGCTTCATGTTGAAGATTATTTTAAGTACAAATCATCGTTGATTCCTCTATATTTTGATTACGTTTTATTTTTATTTCCTTTCGTTGACTTGACTTATTATTAATTGTTTGTTTAGTTTTACATACGGTTTCTGGAAGATTTACGCTTGGGATCGCATGTTTTAAAAGTCGTCATCTTCCGCTGCCAAAAAAAAAAACAAGAAACAATATATTAAAATTAATGTATCATACTTTACGGACATTTTATAAAATCAGAATCCAGAAAATGATTACTGCAAACCTTGTAATGTTTAGATATCTTCTTCGCATTTCGGCATTTATGTAACCACACTTTTTTTTGTTCTTTATCATTTGGAAACGAATGTAAAGACACACCTTTACAGGCTCTAGCAGCACAACCAAATACACTGCACGAATTATTACTGTTAAAGTTATATTTTTTTATATCTTTTTTAATATAATTCAATTCCATAATTTATTTATTATTAAATTTCAAAAGTGCTGTCTGAATAATCCATTAAAAAAATTCGATTTGACGTTTCTATTCCCGGTTTCAGTAGTTGAAAATCTCAAATATAGACGTCGACACTTTTGTCGCCGTTCGCGAATAGTAAAAATAACACAGTTATGCGTACAGTTCCTACAAATTTTAAGCTCGTGGAGGAACAGATTACGAAATGCAATTTATTTTATAAAAACTTTATATATCCAGAATTCATTGATAGCAAAATATTTTAGTGATAAAAATTATCAAAAATAAGGCAATAATTCTTTTTTGCCATTACAATAAAATCACATAGGAAGGCAGAAAGTAACGCAATGAATTTATTTCTAATAAATTCATTACGTTACTTACCCTACTTAGATGGTTTTATCGAACTGAATTTTTGTTCTCATCACAAACAGAAACCGAACAAACCTACTTCTGAACGAGAGTAATCATATACAGAGATATATACTCAATTAAATCTTTTTGTTTTTACAAATAAAGAATTTTTTTTATAAATTTTTGTTAATTTCAATAACTATTGGGAATTGGATTTTTTTTTGTTGTTTTTTTTCTTGGTGTTTTTTTTTGATTTTCCATATAGATTTTCCATATAGATATTGATTTTCCATTTTCCAATGAAGCGTGGTGTCCTTTCATGTCGAATGATGAAAGAAAGGAATTGGCGGATCCCCGTCGAGGGATGGGTCAGCTTGCTCGCGCGCGACTGGAACCTTATGTTCCAGCAGCGTAGGAGGAACGTGATCCATCTGACGACGGGGATTTGAACCAACGCCATCCATAGGTATCGACTAGCAGTCTCCTTGGCCGTGGTTATCCGGGATCAGTAGGCTATGGATCCGGCTGTTCCGGAAAAGGTGGTTCCTGACCCTAGACCTGAGTCTGTAATGACTGGAGCACGAAGGAGGATGTTGGCTAAAGGAAAACAAATTATGAAAAGAAGTGCGCTGAACGGATAGCCATGGCCAAAGCACGCAAGGATTTTGAGAGGATGAGGGCAGCGACCACACAATCTCACCCAGAGGAAGATTGAGGTTGTCGTTGGCTTCATCCCTCAATAATGGTACGTTTAAAAAAGGATCCATGGGGGCTTCAACCCCTTAACAGTTTTCGTTGGTCGTAGGTCGCCTGTCTAGTGGACGTTTTGTTCAATTGAATTTTCATTTTAGTTTTCCTGCCCAAGATTGGATGCAGCTTCACTAGGAAGAGTGTCTTGCAAAGGAGAATGATGCTTGGTAGTCAATAACTGACAGACAAGGAGCATTCGTCAGCGCTAAGCACTCCTCCATCAAAGTGAAGTTGTATCCAAATCTCCACTCGGTTGGGAAGAACGAAAGTTCAACCCAAACTCCCTTCACCAATTTTAATGGACAAAAGTTCATCCAACACCGCGAATCAATAGTAATGTCTTGTGCTGAAACCGGATATGGGGGTTGGAACTCGTGGTTTAGCAATGATATTAGCGTTAATATTTCCTTTCTATTATTTTTAATTTTAGGGATGAAGATACACAGCATCTGGGTTTTTGATAACAGATAGTTAGGCTGAATTTTAACCAGTTGCTGATTCTCTTTCATCGTTCGGGAGGTATCAGAGAGTAGATTTTTTGATTTTAGACCTCTATGATCTCTGAACTTCATATATCATCGCTGAAGAGATCGCGAGTTCGATCTTCCTCTCCGTCTCTTCTTCTACAATTTCCTTCCTATTTTTTATATACAGTATTCGGCATTTGGGCTCTCTCCCAGGGAGAATCTCTACCTTAATAAATTTATAACAATTATTTTTATTAATTAAATAAATAAACAATTATTTTAATTAAATAAATAAATAAACAATTATATTTTTAATATATAAATTAATATAAATAAACACAAATAAAATTAATTAAATATTTTTTTTTTAAATTAATAATTCTACTTTTAGAATTTTTTTTCAAAAGATTTTGAAAGGACTAGTCAATAGAATCACACATTACGTGGACCGTGTTAACCGATTGAATGACGAACAAGAACTGGGGACTGACTGCACATACGCTACAAAGCTCCTATCCACAGCTTTTAAAGTAGTCACCGCTCTAATAATACAATCGAAGGGAAGGATGCCCAGAACTGAAAAAGTTTACTTCAGTTATTTGTGAGTTGGTGGAATTTTACATGAAGCAGGAATTTTGAAGATATTATACTTGTCGTTGGAAGGATATATTTTGGATGTTTACAGTTATAATACTACCACATCTTACAGTCATATTGCTACTACTATTTAAGTAAGTTTTTCTTTTATATATATATTCTTTATTAAATTTTTTTTCTTTCTCTGTTATCATCATAAATTTAATATTTTTTTTTTCTGTTTGGATAGGTACATTTATATGTACATTTTACCTTTCATTTATATTTCCATTTTTTTGTGGTTATCGTATAAAAAAAATATATGAATCATTAAATAACCTAATTAGCGATTTTTCTTGGGCCAGAGGTCTTTTTTTTATAAATAAAATTATCCTGGCATAACTGTATCAATACAGCTAGAAACACAACACAGGCGAAATACGTTACGTTAGTAACATTAGAATACACAGCATACAAACATTTCAAACACAACCACAGCGATAAACGAAAAAGTTTTTTTCGTCGGAGAAAATTTAGATTCTATTTCTAATATATCGTCAGGGATGATTATTGCCAGATATCAATTTTATTTTTATTTGGCTGCAAGGGTAATTTTTAATGTTTTTGTGACTGACCAACTGAAAAATATGATTTTATAGTGTTTTCGCGTTTCTGAGGTTGTAATCCTTTAATTTTGAGTTGTCAACTTAATTTTGAGTTTATGTTCAAAGTGTTCGCTTCGGCTTTATGCATTTATATATTTTCATAATTTTCGTTTTGGTTTTTGTTTTTAAAATTAGTTATTAGGAGTTATTAGTTAAAAAATTTTATTCATTAGTAGAAATTAGTTAAATATTTTTATTGTATTTATCATTTTAATTTTTTTATTGTTATAAAATACAAAATTTAATGATATTAAGTAACCAACTTTTAGATATGATCTGCAAAACAAAATGGAAGAGTCTGCGCGACACTTTCAAGAGAAATCGCAGAATGGAACCATCCGGAAGTACTGGAGGTGAAGCTTCCTTAAAAAAAATGGAAACATATGGAGTTGCTTTCATTTTTGAATAAGATCTCTCTTCTCTTTAGTAACAAAAACCTTGAAAATTGAGTCATTTTAATTAATATTTGATAATTTTAGGACTAAGGGAACTATGAAACGGAGAACACAGAAAATGAGAGCTTGGATTTGGATAGTCCTGAGGGTAGTTGCAGTACGGACGAAGTTCCGTCTTATGTTCGGTCACAACAGCCACCGAAGAGGAGGAAAACATTATCAGAATCGTCCTTTGCAAATGAAGAATTCTGCGAGTTTTTAAACTCTGCTTCAAAAGCATTGAGCAACGTAGAAATTTCTTGTTTAGGATGTATGGCGCTTTCCCCATACATCCTAATCAAGAAATTTCTACCACGACAATGATATTTTCGGCTCTGGCAAAAAAAATCGAAAGGGCGAATTTATCTGCGAAAATTGTTCGAATGGCAAAAAACAAAGTAGCAGCAATTGTTGATGAAATTTTAAATACGTATGAAAATTAAATTTTAATAAAATTCATGTTAATTAAAACGTCTTTTTATATTGTCTCTTTCCATATGTTTAAATTTTTAGAATTGCTAGCATAACTAATTATGAGAGATACTAGTCGCAACCGGGAACAAAAGAATCGTTTTTTTTATTCGATTTTGAAAGTTTTGTTTTTTTATCGAATAAAAGATCTTTCAAAGAACATACGAAACACCTGTAATGAATCTTGTCGAACCTTATATACCACAAAGCGCAAAGCTATTATAGAACCACAACATCCAAACAAAGAGTTTAATAACATCCATAATATAAATATTTTTCTAGCTAGATAGGGGTGATAATTTGTATAAAGAATCTATTTAAATTATATTAATACGTAAAATAATTATTAATTAAATCAGTCAATTGATTTGTTTATTCTTTATTTTACAACAAATTTATTTCATCTTACATATTTTGATTATTAAAATTATGATAATAAAAAATGTGAACCCATTTAACGATTCATTTGTTGCATCAAGTATGATTTAAACGTATCTCGCAAGTCGAAAACTTCACGGGACGACCGGTTACCTATAAAAATTCTACGTTGTTGTAATGCCGCACCCTCGTCACGCCATCTTCCAGGCACTTCGATCCCATTCAATATACTATCGACATAATCATCAGGGCAATATTGGTCACATCTTTGCAGCATTAAAAAATTATGTAGCACTATGGTCGCCAGTACAACTTTTTGTGCGTTTTTTGGGAATATATTTATTGTTGTTCCCAATATACGCCATCTATTTGCCAAAATACCGAAAGTGTTTTCGATACGGATTCTAGCACTAGACAATTTCTTATTAAAAATTTCTTTATCTTCCGTAAGAAATTCACCGGGATAAGGACGCATTAAGTTTTTCTTCAGCGGGAATGCAGCATCACCTACATAATAAGGAACCTCTATTCCACTATTGGGTAAAGTTCTCTTCTGGAATATCCAGTTTTCCTTCTGCCAGCTGCTTTCCAAATCCACTCTTTTGAAATATCCTCGAGTCACTTTGGCTTCCATACGCACCAAAATCTATTACAGTAAAGCAGTAGTTTGCGTCACATACGCCAAGAAGGACAATGCTATGGTGTCCTTTGTAATTATAAAATAGCGAACCACTGTTTGGTGGGCATCGGATGTTGATATGCTTTCCGTCAATGGCTCCTAAGCAATTCGGCATACCCGTTTTACCATTAAAATCACTAGCAATTTTCATCCATTCTTCTTTATTAGGCTTAGAAACATATACAGTGTTGAGCTCCCAAATCGCATCGCATGTGTCTAGTATTATTTCACGTACTGTTGATTTTCCTATTTTGAAACTCCACGCGAGCATTTGTATCGGACATCCATGAGCAAGATACCTAAAGGAAAATAAATGCCATATAAACAATATGTAGACCAGATATAAAAATATGTATTATATTTTCTTACATAAGCGTTAAAGTCAGTCTTGCTTCTACGCTAATTGGAGTTCGGCGCGAATGCTTTTCTAACGTATCATGTAGGAGGTTTAATAACACGTTGAAATGTTCAATATTCATACGTGTTGCTTTATGTGCTTTATGTTGCTTTATGTTGCGTTATGCTCTGAATCATTATCTTTTATTTCCAAAAGACTTTAGTTAAAAAAAACCGTATTCATTTCTATTTAAATTCACTGGTCTAACCCACCATCGACGTCTAGTCGATTTTGATTGAAAATATTCGTAAGCAATAAACACACAGTACATGCTACTAATAATTTTTATAATTTTTAAAATTTGGATACAATTATTTTCGGAATTCATTTTGACAAAAACAAAATATTTTAGGTTATACTTTAACTTTGTAATTTTATTTTTGACAGCTTTTTACGCTGACGTCTTGTGGTTACAACAGCGAAATTGTGGACGTTTTTTTAACGTCCGACGTTATCGCCCGTGTTGTGTTTCTACCTTAAAGTTAAAACAAGATTTTAACTTTAATATGAAAAACACAATAGTTTGAGTAATATATTGATAATATTACATTATATAACAAGGTTAAGAAGTAAGCTATTATTGACCGAGAACTTTTAGATCCTAAGGCGCGTAGCGCCGAGGGATATAATGTTCGAGGTCTATATTTGTCTTCTCAATCGAGGTATATATACAATTTTTTTAACTACTAACACTAATTATCATATTTGCCTTGATTAGATTTTGATATTAATCATTTTCCAGTTCATTTTTTAAATATCTTAAAATATCAAGTAGCCTGGAAGTTTAGTTTCATACAAATAAGACGAAACAAAGGAATGCAATTATTATTTGTTTGTGTTTTTTTATTCATTTCAATTAAAAATAAAAGAAAATTTTATAAGAAAATTAAAGAGGAGAACTTTAATAAGGAATTCGAGAAAGGTCAGATAAATAGTATATAAAGAAAATTAAATTAAAGAATGAGCAGGAGGAATTTAATATACCAATTGTGAATTCTAGGGCTAATTATTGATACTATTTAACAAATATTGAGCAAGACGCTAGAGAGCAAAACGTTTTACAATGGTGTCATGAATGGTGTTAATGGTGAAATGAATGTTGTGAATGAAGAAATGAATGATGATTTAGAATTGAATGTGGTGAATGATGAAATAGAAATTCCCTTAATAATTTTGAGAGATTCGCTCAAGTGTGCTTTGAATGTCATTCCAGGTAACTTTGATTCGTATGTTAGTGGTGCTTTGGATATGAGTTGTCATTTTTGTCATGCCAAACATTTTGCAAGAGAAGTTACTTCAAATAATAATGAAGCGTTTTCTTTGTGTTGCCATAAAGGCAAAGTCAATTTTCCTCCTCTTTCTGAAAATGCATTTTTCTCTAATAGTTTCGAAGGATTGAATTCAAATGATAATGCTATAAAAAACGTTCTAAAAGTTTTCTTTCAAGTATTCGTTCTTATAATTCTGCATTTGCAATGATCAGTTCTGAATGTAATATAGCGGATTTTACTGCACATGGTATTTATCATTTTAAAATTCATAATATTTTTTATCATCGTACTGGTGCTTTAATTCCTGCTTATGGTCGACCTCCAATGTATGCACAATTATATTTTTATGATGTTGATACTGCTGCTAATATGAGAATGAATAGAAATGCCAATGTATGTGAAGTTTTTCTTATGCGTGAGATAGGTTTTGAGTTAGATCGTGTGAATCCTTTTGTTCGTTCTTTTAAATCAATGCATGAATTTTGTGAAAGACCTGAGAATGTTACTGCTGATGTGTCAATGGTTATAAAAGTTAACAGAGAATGTGATATTTGTCGTTTTAATGATGCTGTTCAAACTGATGTGGCTGCTATTTTTAAAAATGATGATGATGAAGCACCTTTTGAAAGAAATATGATTGTTTTTTCAAAAAATGCAAATGAAATTCGTTCTGTTTCTGTTCACGCGAATATTTAGAAAAGGCAGCATACATGCATATGGGTTTAGAGTCCAGGCAAGTCCGGGAACTTGCCTACCAGTTTGCTGTGGCAAAAGATAAACGAAATACTCCTGAAAGCTGGCATCAATACAAAATGGCTAGTATAGGGTGGTTGAGATGTTATCAACAACGTTTTTCAGAACTATCCCTACGAAAACCTGAAGCAACTAGTTTAGCCAGAGCTACCAGTTTTAATAAGGCAAATGTTTCTAATTTTTTTGATAATCTCGAAAAAGTGCAGAAAAGGTATAATTTTCCACCTGAATCTATACACAATGTCGGCGAGACCGGGATATCGACGGTAAATAAACAAAGAAAAGTGCTAGCACCGAAAAAAATTAAGCAGTTAGGAAAATTAACTTCTGGAGAATGGGGGATAAATAATAACATGATTGCCTGCATAATGCAGTAGGAAACTCAGTACCTCCTATTTTAATTTTTCCTAGAGTGTTTTTTAAAGACAATATGCTTAAAGGTACGCCTCCAGGTTCTGTCGGAGCGGCAAATCAATCTGGATGGTCCACAGAACAGATTTTTAGACAATATTTAGATCATTTTATCGCCTTTGCGAAACCTGTCCAGTTGTTATGCCGCAATCTGACGTGTTATCTAACGAGTTCAGGTTCTGTACTGGTGAATTGAAGAAAATGTATGCTTTGGTAGTGAGATTTAAATATCAACGAACAGTCAGAGTTCAGAGATACGTTTCCTTCGATCGCCACACTGTTCTACTTTTTCTCCCTTATAATATAACTACTTGATATTTCTTGGTATCAACATCAGCAAATACACATGACGTCAATATAAATTAGCACGACCCTCACAATTCGTATTGCTTAAATTCATAAACAAATTCTTCTACTTTAACTCTGTTATAAACAAACAAAAGTAAAACTGATATAGTTGTAATTGCATTTTTTATTTTTGTTGATATTATCAGATACAATCAGATATTGAAAATGTTTTAAATTGTGATGGTAGTGGTTATCATCTTGTTCATCTAGAAATTGGAATGTTAACGATTTGTTGTTATTTCATTTTCTTTACATAATTTTAATAACTGAAACAAAACAAACACAAATTATATGTGGTTGATCCTTCCTTTTGTTTATAATTTGACGATCCCAGACTGGTTTTCGTATTGAAATGATAAAATTCCTTTGTTTTGGGAAATGAAATGGAACATTAAGAAGTATACAAATTTTGAATAATCATCTCCCTCACACCCTTTCGTTTAGATGATATTTAAATGATACGTATTACATATTTTGAAAAGGTTAGTTCGATCATGAGTTTAAAACGAAAAACTTATTTAAATTTAACAAAAGTTAGTTCGATTATGATTTTTTTTAAATCATAAATCAAAAATTTGATTTTTGTTCCTTAATTAAAACATAAAACTTAAAAAGATTTGGCATTACGCGTTCGTGAGTAAAACAAAAATAATAATTGTTTTCATATAAAATCGAATTTTATGAATTTGGAAAGTTGAAAATAAATTTTTGTATAAGTAGTTGAGGAAAATAAACCAATTTCTTTTTTTTGATAAAGTTTTAATTATCTTGTATATACATAATATTAGTTGTGATAAATTGATAAAAATTGAAATAAAAATGAATAAAAAAGGAATAAACCAAATGTTATGCATGTGAAAAAAAAATATATGTTGTTTTCTGTTGTTTTTGGTGAAACAAAGGAGGAAGTTACCTGTTTGATATATCTGGATAAAGAAAAATTGCAAGAAAAAAAATTATCATCAGTGTGGTTATTTGTTTTGGGTGGCTGGAGGAGTCGATCAATTAGAGAGAAATAAAAAAAAAATCTTTCCCTAAGGTGATGACCTAGGAATTCATTCTTTTCATCGTAATTCCTAGATTTGGTTTGGGACACAGGAAACGTTACTAACAAGTTAAACCTGGAATCAGCTTTTTTACTAAAAATGGATGAAACTGTTATCAAATTTAACTTAATCAAGATACAACAGAATTAACTCAAAACCATAAAATAAAACCGCAAGGAATTTTTACATATACATATATAATAGCATCAAGTAACTAGATCTTGTGTTGGCTTTTCATCAAAACACCAATTACGATTACCTTAAGATTAGATTTTATTTTTATATTATATAATTTCTACTAAATTCATTGAATCTTTTTATTATTGTTGATTATATTATGACCAAAATGGTCTTCTGAGTTTGTTGAAATAGGGATTTTTCTTAGGTTAAGGTCACATCGCCCTGTTCTTATTAGGATTCGTATCTCGGATAATAACGGTGTCATTAGACATCGTTATACAGTTTTACTTACAATGGATAACCATGAAACCAACATTTCAATTGAAATCATTGACAAAGCCTCAGACAACGGTATAATTCTTTTAACTCTGCTTCCACATACCTCCGAAAATTTACAAGCTTTAGATAGGTGTATTTGGACCGTTTAAGTCGCAGTACAATAAGGCCAAAAAATATAATCAAAGGATTTGAAGTTACTGGCATATGCCCATTTAACAGGGACATATTCACAGATGAAGCTTTTCTGTGTTCATTTGTCACTGATCGTCCACAAAAATCTGTTGTTGATACCACAGCTACATGTTTGGAGCAAGAACCGCTTGTAGAGGATATTGGTTTTTCTCTGGCACAAGATATTCCTGGAGAACAAACTATATCAGAAGTTTTGATACCTGTTGATTGTTTAGAAAATGATTACCAAGATCAATGTCGTGACTTACTTTTGGAACAAAATTCTAGACCTCAAAACGCTGCTACTTCTCCAACATTCGAATCTTTACGTCCTTTTGCAAAGGCACCGCCGAGAAACACATAACAACGTGGAAAGCAACCAGGCAAAACAAGAATACTTACTGACACGCCGGAAAAATTAGCTATCCGAAATGAGGCTATCATAAGATCTGAAAAAAAAGAGAAACACTGAGGAAAGAAAAGAAAAAAAGAAAGCACCAAAGAAAAAACCAGCGCCTTGTGAGCTGACTTCAAAACCGGGTCTTAGTACTAGAATGCGTGTAGGATGTAGAAAATATAAGAATACGAAAAAGATGCTAACCTGTTCTATGTGTGAAGGACGGTATCATCAGAAATGTGTACCTAAATCGCACAAGGACAACTTCGACTCGGATTATGAGTGCAACTTTGTTTGCCTAAGGCGTTACAAGGTAGACGATGATGATGATTCTGATGATAGCGACGATTCTGCCAAAGCTTTATATACAATGAGTATAAGTTATACAACGAGTATTGTTGTTCTAAGAAGCAATAAAATTGTTATTAATTTGTATGTTTTGATGAGCCCATTTTGTTGTTGTTTTAAGAAGAACTAATTGTTTTTGTGTTTTTTATTTGCTTTGTGCGAACTCACAAATATTTGAAAGAACAAAGTTTTTGGTGAAGGTGAAATTTGTATAAACAAAATTTTGAGATAAGGTGAAAATCTTTTTAATTTTTATGTTTGCTGGTTATAAATATATATAATATATATGCTAATATAAATATTACTTTGGCACTTAAAAAAACTTCTGTAATAAATTGTAGTTCCTTCTGAAATAATTTGTTATGCCTACTGTCACAATTTGATGATGCTAAAAAGCTATACCAAATTTTGACGTTTCGTTATGGTGAATATAAATTCCAAAAGACAAAATTTTGACAATTAATAGTTGTCTTCTGTCATTATTTCGTCAGTTCGCACAAAGCAATTGTGCGAAATAATGACAGATGACAACTATTAACTGTCAAAATTTTGTCTTTTGGAATTTATATTCACCATAGCGAAACGTCAAAATTTGAGGTCTGTGCAGATGGCTGGGAACTTTTGATTTCTTAAAATTTTATATTTTATTATGATTGTAGCTTGATTGGGAGGAATGAGGAGGTCAATTAAAATGATAGTACCTCTATAGTTTATGAACATTAATTATTACGTTAATTATTATGAACAAAACAAAATTGGGTTTCCAGTTAGCCGGTCATCAATAATTAATATTGATATTTTTCGGTAAATTATAGTTGATAACAATTCGAAATCGTTTGGGAGGAAGAAAAATATAAGTTTTATTGATTGTACTACCGTAATTTATTAACAATTTTATATAAAACTTTTTGATTCTGAACCATTGACAACTGTCTAAATTTGCAAAAAACGCCGATGTTCCCCCTTACAGAATAGTTTCGAAGCTTTAATCATAAATGACTGCATTACCGACTGAAAACATTTAGTATTAAATTTATAGAGAACTGTCGATGGATCTGGCGGCAAAAAATGTAAACCGATATGGTATATAACAAATTTTGACATTCGCATTTTGTATGAAGAATGTCGTGAAAAACGAAAAAAAGGTTGGTTTGTATTTATTTTTTTTAAATTAAAACTATATATAATTTCATAAATTTAAATTACATTCAATTGGTAACAATCTAATCTCTTTAACATTCGGTAAACATATTAGCTGAACAAACGTGATGAGTTACAACTCGCGGTGAATAAATCAAGAATTTGTATGTAAATACATATAATAAAGAGGTTATGTTATTATTAGTTTGAATGTTTAATGTAATTATTTACTTAATTAATCATTATTGTTCTCAAAAATATTTATGTTCAATTTTAGATATCAAATAAGAAAAATGTCTTTTAATATTAAAAAGAGTCGGATTAATAAAAAATCATTAAGACACTGCGGAGTGCCGCAGTGCAACAATTATTTGTCAAAACAAATATCGATGCACATGATCCCAAAGGAAATATTAAATTCAAAATCGGAACTAGCCAAATGGGCAAATGCCTCGCGGATGGGTAAAAAGTTCCCTAGGTTTTTTATGATCTGCAGTGAACATTTTGAAAAGGGTTAAATTTTAGTGGCAATATTAAGTGGGAAGAAACGATTAGCGAAGGGCGCTTTTCCAAGTTTGAATCTTCCTGTGTCTTCAATCTTGACTGATAAGCACGTACATCAAACCCGGGAAAGAAGATTAGAAGCTCGTACAGCGAGGGTTAACTGTACTATAAATGATGAGTATGAAATTGCATCTTGTTTATTTATCACATTCTAAATTACTTATAACATAATACATACTGTTTTAGGGTAATCGAAAATAGTATCGAATTAGTGCCAACAATTGAGTTTCAAAGAGCAGCAAAAGAATACTGGTCCATCGGCATTCAATGCTCAAAGCTTATGCAGGATAAAACTGTTCAAGTCCGCACAAATTACATCTATGATATAACAACGATGTGGGACACAGATAAAAAATTGTTTACCATGACTGGCATACCGTCGTTGAAAATTCTGGATGTCATGATAAATATGTGCACTAAAATTAGACCAAATGATAATTGTGTAACTGATTTTAGAACAAGAATTTTACTTACGATGCGTAAAGTAAAAACGAATTGTTCGTTTGCAGATATAGGGATTTTGTTCCAAATAACTGCTGCGACAGCAAAGCGTTTCTTTGCTGATATAATACAGTTATTAGCTTTAGGAATGAAAGGGCTAATACACTGGCAATCGAAGGAGCAAACTATAAACAATTTGCCGAAATGTTTTCGAAGTTATCCGAACGTAAGAACTGTTTTGGATTGTACGGAATTCAAAACGGTTAAATCTAAGTGTTTGGAATGTAGAATATGTACTCATTCTCATTACAAAGGTGGACACACACTAAAAGTGTTAATTGGCGTTTCTCCTTCTGGCGCAGTGAACTACTTGAGTCCTGTAGTCACTGGAAAATCTTCAGACAAGGCGATTTTTAACCTTTCTGATCTGGTTACGAAACTCGACCCGAATGATACAGTGATGGTTGATAAAGAGTTTTTGATCGCAGAAGAGTTAGCTAATGCAGGAGTGGAACTAATAAGACCCGATTTTATGTATGATAGGTTTTCAAAATCACAGGTGGAAAGGTCAACCAAAATCGCGTCAGCTAGAGTGCATGTAGAGCGACGAATTGCTCGATTAAAGCAAATGAAGGTGCTGTCAGAAAAAATTTGTTCCAGCATTACACCGTACATTGACGATATAATGATTGTTGTGAGCGCCCTATCTAATTTATCGAGCCCAATTTTAAATGATGATAAGTTCAAATTCTACACACAAATTCTACTTGAAGCCGTATTTTTCATTTATCAAAGGCTATCTATAAACTAAAAATAAACCAAATTAAAAAGGATCGAGTCAAAATGTCGCAAAATTTTGCTGAACTTGACTGAAATTGCTTTTTAAAAAGTTCATTTAATAATAAAATATTTGATATTTAACATAAAAAAAAAATCTGAATCTAAAAATCGCCATTTTTATATTTTTCCTTCAGAACATAAAAAACTGATTCCCGACAGTCATATGCACAACGAATTTTATCTCTAAAACAAAAAATATAACTAGTCCTAAACTTTCACAAGTGGTTAGATATAAAATAAGCTTCAATTTTGTTTAAAAAAAAAAAAAAAAGGCTATGCCATCTTTTTTTCAATTACACCATTTTTTTCTTATGTTACACCCATGGTATAACGAATATAAGGTATTCTTGACAGCTAAGCGAAAATTTTGTGTGACGTCATCCGGCGTAAATATAAAGAAACAAAAAATGTTTTGATTTGATAATTAGAGAAAACATAATTTTTACGTTATGGTTTTCCTTTTTTTTTTTCATTAACAATTTGTTTATTAAGTTTTCTAACTCTAAAGAACATTTTACAGGGTAGGAAATTCGACGTCCACGCCATGCTGCAGGGGTAATGCAGACAGAATTAGGTTGGTGCATCGGAGACAAGCAGAGAAAAACTGCTTAGTCTATTACGCTACATCACGGCGAATTGGCGCCTTAAAACTTCTTACAACCTTAACATCATAACAGAACCATTAACGAAAATTTGGGTTGGGACTGAGGTTAATACCATCACTCCGAAAAAAAGCTTTGTTAAATTTGATAACCAAAAAAAGAATACCAGACACTAACAAAACAACAGAAGTTTTACCTGGACGTGAGAAAGAACCAAACTACCGAATCGGAACGTGAAACGTGTGCAGCCTGATCGCTCATGATGCTTTAATAAGCCTAGAAACAGGGGCTGAGAGGCATAGGATGGATATCATTTCTCTGCAAGAAATTAGACAGCCAATAATCGGAAAACAAAACTCGAATAGTCACTTTATGCAGTAGTGGTCATTCTTCTCGAAATGAATTTAGTACTGATTTCCTTGTTGGTGCACGCATACAAGAAGCCGTGTTGAAATTCATCCTGGTCAATGAGAGGATTTGCTACTTAGGGTACGCGGTACATAAAACAATATTTCTCTTATTGCCTTGCATGCACCTACTGAAGCTAAGACCGTCAATATTTTCTACATAGCACTGGAGGAGGTTATGAAATCAACACCAACAATGATAATGGTGAGAGAATGACTGAGCTTGCATTATCAAATAATTTGAGAATTGCCAGTACTTTCTTTTCGCATCGATCGATTCATAAACAGACTTATGTTTTTAAACCGAATGGAAACTCTTGAAATCAAATTGATCAAGTACTAGCAATAGCACGTTTCTTTTCGAGCGATTTGGATGTGCGTTCCTTTAGATGTGCAAATATTGGATGTAGCCACTTCCTTGTATGTTCTAAGTAAGGTTCCACTTTCAACGATCAATTCAACGATCTTTTACTCATCAGAGTATTTAAAGGTTTGTCTTTTAAAGTCCAATCATTTTCAGTGTAGTGTAAGGAACAAACTATCTTATAATAAATACGAACATTTTCTTTTTCCACATGATTCTATCCACTACAAATTGATTTATTTTTCTGGAAATTAAAAAACCTTATGTTTTGAGTATGATTTTTCACATTTGTTGAAAACTTTAACAGGTTTTAACGTAGTTCAGCATTTAAATTTGTATATGTTTTAATAGTAAAACAAATACTAAAGTTTATTAATTAATGAATGAATTAATTTCAATAATTTCATTAACTTATAAATCATACTAAATATATAAATCATACTAAATATATAAATCATACTAAACGTAGTTCAGCATTTAAATTTGTATATGTTTTAATAGTAAAACAAATACTAAAGTTTATTAATTAATGAATGAATTAATTTCAATAATTTCATTAACTTATAAATCATACTAAATATATTTTTAATTTAAAAACAATAGCTTTTCTCATTGATAATAGCAACAAACGTATTATATAAAACTCTGAATGACGTCAATCAAAATCAAAATGGCATCGCTGTCACTCTAGTGAGAATACCTTATTTTCATTTTACCATGTGTTACACCATTAAAAATTATTTCAAAAAATTAACAGTGTACATTTTTAAAAACTTTGTTCTAATACCTATTCAACGACATATCATTTATGAAAATCGATTGAGTAGTTTTTCTACAATCGCTCGTCAAAACGCACTCACATCACAAAATAACAAAAATTGAGGGGCACCCTGTGAAGACCCCTGGTCGAAAAAAAAAATTCTAAGAGAACTTGTATTTTTTATTTATCAAAGACTATCTATAAACAAAAAATAATCAAAATTAAAAGGGGTCAAGTCAAAACGTTGTTGAATCTTCGTGAAATTGCTCTTATATTACATAAATAATAAAATATAGAAAAATAATTTGTTTAAATTTTTTAAAATTACAGTAACGAATCAAATTCAGACTATAATTCAAATTAGCGTAATAAACTTAAAAAATTATCACAAAATAATAAATAAATAACAAAAATTACTTATATCACAAATTCAATTCAAATCACTCCATTAGTCTCATAAAAATATAAAAAGTAATATAATAAACCTTAAATAAATAATAAGTTTTAATAGACTTCATTTCTTAAAAATAAACTGTAAGACGAAATTAAAATAAACGTGCGTTAATGTTGTTATGTAGGACTTTATAAATTCTTCATTTTTTATTATTTTAATTACTTCGTAACTGTTATCGTAACAACTAAATATAACTAAATCACAAATTTTTATGTTAGTTAGAGCTAAACATAACTGAATCTGTCCGTAATACGGATGCCGTTCACGCAACTCATAGTCTTGGTTTATGAATTTTATCCAAGGCAATACTTTAATCAAATCTCTAGCACACATCAGCTTGCCTTTGACGGGTGATTTAATTTCAACCAGTTTCCATTCTTCCCCGTTGTATGCAATACCATCAGGGCTTACTGCCAAAAATGGAAGATCTGGTGAAATAATAAGGCCGCATTCAAAAAACAGACAGTGCTTTTGATAAATAGTTATTGCTATTTTTTCAGCATGTGATCCATATTTCGTAGCTTCATTTCCTTTAAATAGACTATTATAAATAGAATTTAATTTCTTGTCCCATTCGGAGGTTTTGTTGGTTGCATACGTAAATAACTCATAAGAAATACTGGCAGTTATTCTGGATTTCCGCTCAAGGAGCCACTGCGCACAAGTTTGTGATAATGTGGCCTTACAGATTTGCACTGCATCATCTACAGTTTTTTTTAGTGTGGAAAATTCGTTCATTTTGTAATTTTCATATTTTTCCATTAAAGGAACATATGATTTGAGGCCATCATAAACAATAATAAATTTATAAAATTCATTTTCGATAGTTTCCCTAGTATCAGTGGAATTTACGCTAGTCGATCGCACACATTTGTTCAATAAAAATATTTCTGATTGTGGTTGAGCTAAAAAGCAATAAGACACATGTAAGTAAGGTTTTATAAAGTATTTATATTATAAAATATATTTTACAATCTATAAATTGCGATGAAAATTCATTTAGCAAATCGTCGGTTATGGTTTCCTTAATTTTAATTTTACTGCGAATATGGCACATTTTTTGAGCGATGATCCCACTATATTTTTTAGAAATCGATGGCCCAACCTTTCCCCACTTTTGCGTTATTTCGGTGCAGCTTATAGCTCTCAATTCAGGGTTCCTGAAATATTCAAACAAGATTTGAAAATTTAATAAAATATTCTATATATTTTATTTACCGGTTTATATGAAGAAGACATGCTGCTATATGTTTGCACTTACCTCCTTCACCAGCTTTGCAAGAGCACGAACAGTTCCATAAATGAGAAGCTTTAGAAATATTTTTTAATTTAATTTTGTGGGGCTTGGCGGAAAGCGCTGAAGTTTGAACTACCAGACCAGTTATGGTAGAATTCAAGTTCGATTCAATTCCAATCGCTTGGATCCACCCAGCGTTTAAAATCGCCTCACCCTCTCGAATTGGCCTCTCACACACTATAATTTCACTTTAATCTAATTTTAATAATTATTTCACTGAAAATTATAATTTATACATCAAATTTACAATTTTAACAAAGGTTAAAAATTGCACAAATAAACGTCAAAATCAAGCGAAACATTTGACAATAAATTTTTGGTTTCAAAAAGTGTTGATAGATGGCAGTTTTATTTATTTTTTTATCGTTAACTTTTTAAAAATAACTTTCATTTTGAAAGTATCACAAAATTTTTTTGTTTATTATGATTTTTATTTGTTTTTAAAGGATATAATAAAATAAATAAAACATATGAAAATATGTATTTCAATTTTTGTGTATTCCAAATGTATTTTCAGATGCAATATTATGTAAAATGTATTTCAAATAAATATACACATACATACATATGAACAATTATTGTTTTATTTTACGGTATGTATGTTACTACAAAGTACAAGGTTGTCGTTTTTTGTAAGATGTTGTCAGATTTACATGTAAATAAGTAATTATACTAGTTAATAGGGCATTGACCAGCGAATTTGTTTTTGTTGTTTCGGTGAAAAGAAAATTTAGATATCAGCTGTTTCGTTGTTTACATTTTTTAAAGAGACGGAAATATAGAGATGTGTTAGTTTTTATATTTTTATTCACGTTTGATTGAATAATTTTAATTGAGTATGCGAAAAAGATAGAATAATTATGAATTATGAATTACGTGAATTATATTTGAGTCGTTGAGTGTCAGATTGACCAAATTAATTTTTAAATATTTAGTTTATAGTTTTCTATTTCTATAGCGTATTTCTAGCAAGTAGATTTTTACACTTAGGTCACTTTACCGCTCAGCGCTTTTCTCCCACACAATATTATGTCAAAATAATTGACATAAAAAGTTAACATAACATAAAAACATAAAACCAAAAGTAACACGTTGAAATGGGAAAATTGGCGAAAAATAAGAAATATGGTTTTAAAAAACGAGCAAGCGGCCAGCATTGTAATATTTCAAAATTCATGTAAGTTTTGCATGCGTTATTTATTATTATTTTATATTCCAAAATGATTGATTTTCCTTGCAAATTTGGTTATTTTGATTGCATGCAGTTAAAGCAGGTTAAGTTGCAGAAAGTGTTTTAAAAGTGATTTTTTGAACACAAAAATTAATTAAATTGTTAATTGTGTTGTGCTCTTAAGTTTTTAATGCATTAAGGATACTGAAATAATTAAAATCGCATTAAAATATGGAAATTAAATCAACTTTCATTTCTTCAGAAATTTTATGTAATATAAGCCGTGTTCGATTTGACTGATGTAACTGAAACAACTGAAAAATTGTATGCAATTGATGTTGTTTTTTCAGTTGTTTCAGTCAAATCGAACGCACCTATTGTCTCTGAATTTCTTGTATTATTATTTTACACTTTATTGTTATTTTACTCTAAACTAAAGTATTTAATATTGTTAGTTTTTTGTAAATAAACCGAAATAAAAATATCTAAATTAAATGAACATTCATATCTGAAGAAATGAAGGTTGATTTAATTTTCATATTTTAATGCGATTTTAATTATTTCATTATCATTAAAAACTTAAGAGTACAACACAATTAACAATTCAATTAATTATTGTTGTCGAAAATTCACTTTTAATTGCAATCAAAATAACCAAATTTACAAGGAAAATCAATCAATTTTGATTATTTTACATGCACAAATTAAAACAGCTGGTTTGAGCTGTCAAAATATTTTTGGGAAAATACTCTATTATTTAAAAGGAGCAAGTTTTATTTACTAATAGTATCAGTTGAGTTAGAAAACTTTAGGTCTTGCAAGTCAAATTTATTTCGGTATACGAGCCAAATTTTTCGAAATATGGTTTCCAAATCTTTATGTGGACCGGACCACATGTTCTTGGTTTTGTTAAAAATTTTAAATTTGTTAAAGAAAAACAATACGAAAATCGAATCCCATCCAAAACACGAAAAATGTGAAGTGGAGTTATTTTCTGAGAAACTTCAAACCATACCTTTGAATTGAAAATATTCCAATTAGATGAAAAACGTGTTCTAGACAGAGTTGTGAAATAGAATAGTTATATAGAAATTAATTAGTTCTTCGAAATATATTTATTGATTCTGTTTTTTATGGAAATAATGCACTGCTTTTCATTTTTCAATTCATCGAAAGTTTTTGGCTTGATGTAATTTTTAATATCGATCGAAAACATTGTAAGCCGCTTGTGTTTTGAGCACAGAAGAAATCGGATACCTTTTATAGCGCCATTTTTTAAATTAAAACTCACATAAATATACGTGCTACCTAACATGGGTAATATGCGTATAACAAAATACCGAATGTTTTTGCTAAGAAACAAGCAGGCTTACAATACCGGAGGTTTAGAAAAGAACCAGTTGGGTTGCAAAATTGTAGGTCGTATTGGGTTAAATATCGGTTACTAACAAAAGCTGTAATTATTGAAAAGCAGCATTTACGCCGATTCGAGAGGTTTTCTAAGAAGTTTTTTTTACTAATATAGGGTATATTCCATGTCAAACCAACCAGTCACTCAACCCGATCATTTTAGATTTTCATGAAACTCTCTAGGTTGAACACAATTCAGATATTTGAAATTTAAAGTATACAGGTAAGCCCCAAAATGATTATATGCGAAAAATTTGGAAATTTTATTACACAAAAACGTAAAGAGATAAAAAAAATTGGAAAATCGTTTTTTACTTGTATATTCTTGGAGAACAATTTCTGTGAGTTTCATAAAAATCTAAAATGTTCAGGTTGAAAATTAAAGTTTTTTGGTTGGTTTGAAATGGAATGCCCCAATAAGAAAATTTATATTTAATTAAAATCTCTTCCTGTCGTGAAATTCTTTCGTTTGCGGATGAATCGCGTCATTCTGCAACAATCTTAATATTAAATAAATGCCGGTTTTGGACGTAAATAACTACGCAAAAGTTATTTCAAAGTGTTAAAACGTGTGTGATTTAATTAAATATTAAATTATTCGTAAAATAATATAATTTTCTTAATAAAAATAAAGTAGTAAAAGTGTTAAAATTTGTTGTTTATTTTCTTTTGTTTTTCGGTTAAAAGCAACATTGTTTGCACGTTCATTATTTTTATAGTGTTTTAACCCTTTAAGCTAAAGTTAAAGTGAAAAGGATATTTTTCATAGTGTTTTCTTTAGAAGAATCACTTTATGTGATATGTGATAACATTGGTAAGTGTTTTTATGTAATGACTAATGAGTAATATCTTAAACAAAAGAAAATTAGAAAATGGCGTTGTTTAAACTTCTTCATACTTTTGGCAGGAATGCTATTGTTTAACAAGAAGGAATGTTGTTGTTCTAAATGTTTAACAATTGCTACTTTGAAATTGGTACCGTATCGTTTTTGTTACCCAAAGAAAATTGAATATTTGTTTGTTAAACATGAAGGAGTTTTATATTATTGTATTCTGAACAAAGAGAAAGAAAATTTGAGAAAAATTCAGTTTTAGAATTACTTCGGTCTGAAAGACCTAAGTATTACATTCATGAGCTCAAAGTGAAATTCTTACCCCCACTTTTTTTGGCATTTCTCGACGTTTTAGGACCTACTGATTCTAAAAAAGCAACAAAAAAAAATGTATTTCTGTCTGCCGGCCGGCCGGCCGTCATTACCTACGCTGCAGGGAAACCACTGGAGGGATTTCCAAAAATTTTTTTTTCTAAAAATAGGTATACTCAAGAGACAGGTTCGAAAGGACGCTGTGTTTGATAAGTGTGTCAGAAGTGTGTCAAAAAAATCGTCAAGTGTGTCAAAACAAGGAAATTTGCATATTTTTTGCTTAAAAAACGTTCATTTTAAGTGATTACGAGTAGGAACATTGAACTTCGAGAAATCTTGATGGTCGGGATTGGTATGTGAGTCAAAAATCTAGATTATTGCATTATAAGTTTGTCAAAAAAATGTTGTCAAGTGTGTCAAAAGAAAGATTTTTATTTATTTTTTTACCCAATTTTTCGGAAAAAAAAATTAAATTAAAATTTTGTTTGAAATGAAATTTTATTATTATTATTATTTATTGAGAACTATGGCATCATAAGTTTGTCAAAAAAATGTTGTCAAGTGTGTCAAAAGAAAAATTTTTATTTATTTTTTTACCCAATTTTTTGGAAAAAAATAAAATAAATAATTTGTATGACGTGAAAATATATTATTATTATAAAGAATTATGGCATTATAAGTTTGTCAAAAAAATGTCAAGCGTGATAAAAAATGATTTCATTGATTATTTTAGCCAATTTTTTGGGAAAAAAATGTAGCTGTTTTTATGACGTAAATGTAATTGAAAATGAAATTGGACATGGAAATTTTTGAATTTGTTATAGTTTTTGAAATATTTCTGGAATTTTGAAAAAATTATGTATTTTTGATTTTGTAATAATTTTTGCAATATTTTTAGAATTTCGGAAAAAGTTTTAATTTTTGATTTTGTAAGAATTTTTGGAATATTTTTAGAATTTTGAAAAATTTTTAATTTTTGATTTTATTATAATTTTTGGAATTTTGAAAAAATTTTCAATTTTTGATTTTTTATAATTTTTGGAATTTTGAAAAAAGATTCAATTTTTGATTTTGTAATAATTTTTGGAATATTTTTAGAATGTTGAAAAAAGTTTGATTTTATTATAATTTTTACAATATTTTTGGAATTTTGAAAGAAATATGAATTTGTGATTTTGTAATATTTTCTCGAATCGCTAAATTAAAGGTTTTTGAATAGTTTGTTGAAAATGAAATTGGACATGGACATTTTTGAATTTGTTATAATTTTTGAATATTTTTGCAATTTTGAAAAAGTTTTAATTTTTGATTTTGCAAGAATTTTTGGAATATTTTTAGAATTTTAAAAAATTTTAAATTTTTGATTTTATTATAATTTTTGTAATTTTGGAAAAAGTTTCAATTTTTGGTATTGTTATAATTTTGGCAATATTTTTAGTTTTGGAAAAAGTTTGAATTTTTAAGAAATTTCGGAATATTATTAGAATTTAGAAAAAGTATAAATATTTGATTTTATTCTAATTTTTGGAATATTTGGAATTTTGAAAAAAGTTTCAATTTTTGATTTTGTATAATTTTTGCAATATTTTCAGAATTTTTGAAAAAAGTTTAATACTAATATTTGATTTTGTAATAATTTTTGGAATATTTTTAGGATTTTGGAAAAAGTTTGATTTTATTTATTTTTTACAATATTTTTGGAATTTTGAAAGAAATATGAATTTGTGATTTTGTAATATTTTCTCGAAACACTAAATGGAGAGGTTTTTGAGTAGTTTGCTGCAGAGTGTAACTAAAAAGCATGTCCGCATAAAAGTTTTTTGCCGAAAACTATATCAAAATCCTTAACCCAGACCGAAGTCTTGATATCTCAGAGCTGTGAGATTTCAGCCCCTCCATTTTTTACAGATACATATGTTTGAATAATTTAGTAACTAGCAAAAGTAAATTGAATGAGCATAGTCTGTCTAAAAAGCTGATACTGCATTTTTCTTTCTATTTCTAAACCTTTTATAGTTTGGCTGTTATTTCTACGTCAATAGAAAATCAAAAAAATCAATGAGGTCTGACTTTTTTGATTTAAACCAGACTTTTTTGACATTTTTGATTTAAATACACATTTTAATCAGTGTACTAATATTTAACTCGACTGAAGGTGCTTATATGGCCTATATATAAAGTTGTTCTCCATAAATTTGATTGGCCTATTATTTTCCTCTGACGACAACATAGTTTCTTTAAAAAACCCCCTTTGTTGACTAAGCAGAGAGACAACAAGAGACGGTATTACTATTATTATTATTAAATTTGTTTCGGGTTGTATTAGAAACAAGCTCGAATGAATTTTTTTTTAATTATTTCGTCAGGAGATTGGTAGATTTTCGATTTGAAATGGGCATTGTCTTAAGTTGTTTATATTATATCGTTGGTTTGTTGTTTACTGTTGTAATAAAATTCCAAACGGGAACGAGTTATACCCTTCGAGTAGAAGCCAGATTGGAGGACCTATTTTGAATGAAGACTTTGGATGGAATGAAGTAACATACATAACGAACCAATCATGGACTTATCCAAAACATAGTTGGACAGCTTATTATAGATAAACTAAAATAACTCAAAAATAAATATCAGAACTTGATATATATCGGATATTTTGATATTTATATAAATATCATGATATTTGTCAACCTTGATACTTGTTAAACAAACCACGGTAGCAAGCTCGCCTTGTCATATCTTGAAATGCTTTAGGCGCTACGCAGAAATGAAACACTTTCCCCTGGGCATGTAATGTATCTTAAATTAGCTCAACATTTTTTACTGAGCATTGGCATTGTTAACAAATGTTGTAATTTTTAATCAATTCTCTGACGAATACTCAAACAAAAATTGTTTAGCTATAAACCAAAACCGAAACTAAAACAGAATTTTGACGTTTGGAAAAACCAAAACCGAAACCATATGCAAAACATGTTGCATAGTAAAACCAAAACCGAAACCAAAACCAAGATTTATTATCTAGAAAAACTAATACCGAAACCAAAACCATAATTGGCCATTGAGAAAAACCAAAAACCAAGCCATTACAAATAATTTACGGTTTCCAGCCCTGATTCAATCTAACCCATATTGTTGTTGTAAAAACCATTTCAATTAAAATTAAACTAATTAAAATATGAAATCCTAAACTTCCAGACAATTTTCCATAAAAATCACATAAGATATATGAATGAAAAAAAACTATTAAAAGTCATCCTTTTGTTAATGAATTAAAAAAACTACAGACGAAATATGATAAAGACCCATAACAAATTATAAATGAAAAACTATTGAACAAACGAAGCATTTTCCGATGTCACTATTTAAGCGTGAGAAAAATTATTCTAGATATTTTTTATTGTTTTACTACAAACAATTTATGATGCAAATTTTTGATTGGTCGAAACCAACTCAAAAATTTGTAATAAATAACGGTAGCATTATGAAAGAAGAGTTAGTCTATACCGGAGTCTATATCGCGTTATTACTAAGGGTTGAATCGGTACCCACGTCTCGAGTGTAGTGAGTGTCTACTTGAAAATAAGTGTAGAGTTTAGTGAAACTGACATAATTTCCAATAAAGTAAGTTTACCGAAATGAAATAAATATTAAATAAATATTAATTAAATAAAATAAATATTAAATAAATAAAATAAATATTAAATAAATAAAACGAATAGATGAGTGTACACAAAATTTAAGGTACAATTCTCTAAACTTAGAATTTAGTTCCGTGTTACAAATAAATATTCAGTGAAATTAAAACCCACATAGCGTTTTTCATTCAAAAGAAAGTTCCGAAGCCTAGAGAGAGACTACAAATAAACCAAGTAAGTCAACGTTTGATTTTTATTTAAGTGGAAGACTGGAAGGGTGACAGTAGAGCCCGAAGAGGACCCTACACCACGCAGTTATACGTGAACATAGCGAAGCCACGAAATTGGGGTGGTTTTTAATGCTTTCGCAAAATCTTCAACTGATGTCTCGTTAAACGACACCCTTATGACGGGTCCGATTATTCAACAAGAATTGTTTTCTGTTTTAGCTAGATTCAGAAAACATATAATTGCCATTACGGCGGACAAAATGTACCGTCAAATTGGTTTACACGAAGATCAAGATCTTCATAGAATTTGGTGGAGAACTGCAGCAAACGAAACAGTACAATGCTATAGATTATGCACGGTAACATATGGCACTGTGTAACGGTGGACTCATTACAGAGGTACCACTGTATTTTTAGTTTGTTTTCTCTTGGTGGGGGAATTCAAATCGGAGAGAAAAATCAAATAAAAAAGATTTGAAAAACAAATGGATAGTATAATTTTAAACTCGGTTGAGATAAACTAAAAAAATTAAAATGTTCTAGGATAATTTTTGTAAATCGATTAGTTAGCAAAAAAATTTCAATCAGAAAGATAAGTTGCCTTAAGCAAATTTTCGAAATAATAAAGAAATGTGTAACTTGTGATCAAGTAGTGATATTATAATTTTTAAATTACCTAAAATGTGTATCTAAAGATTGAAAGTTTTACAGTTGCAAATAAATTATACATTGTATTGCAAATTTTTTATTGAATTTATTATTATTTTTGTGCTGTTCTTACTAGAAAATGATTGAAGAAACTATTTGTTTTTGGCATTGCTGGTTTGAGTAAGGAAACTAAATATTTTTTAAGTTTGAAAAGTTATGTTCAACTTGTCATGAGCTAAAATATTTTTGCTACAAAACAATATGAGTGAAATCACTAAGTACATGAGTTGTGGTTCAAATAATACAAAATTCTGATAAATAATTCAGGTGCATCGACTAAATTTAAAGAATTGGTCTCAATTTATGAAGTTATATCTGGAATTTGTTAACATTACGATCGATACGATTGTTTAATTCTGGTCATAGATAAATTTAGTTTTCATGTTGGAAATGAACATCAACAGCATGATTCAAAATTTGTTAATATGGTGCTAAAACTATTAGAGATCTATTTTTTCTGTGAAGAATCATACAGTGGAACAACATGAAGACAACATATTAATGTAAGCGTCTTTTTTTTTGCACTTTAAATTGTATAATCTTTTTGCGGTTTTACTAAATTATTCTTTATGTTAGTTAATTAATATTTTCTTTGTGTTCAATATAAAATTCTTGGGATAAGAGATTTTCAAGTGTATTTGTTTGGTGTGATAAATTCAGTGGTCTCAGTTAATTATAGTTTTTTTTGTTGAGCTATCCGGCATAAATTAAATACAATTGTTAATAAAAGTCAAGTATTTATAACTGCTAGTGCAGCTTTCCTCGCTATACGCACTTTAAAGCAGTTAGCTGAAAATGTATCAAATGAGTTCCCGAATACTTCAAAACGAGTGCTTTTAGATTTTTACGTAGATGATTTTCTCTCTGGAGCAGAATCGCAACACAAAGCTGAACATTTAAAACAAAGACTTACAGCACTAATGGCTCGTGGTGGGTTCGAACTACAAAAATGGGCCTCAAATATTCCTAGTATTTGTTATGTCGTCGACTGGTGATCGATGACCCAGTTGTCTAAAATCCTTAGTTTGGTCATGCACTGTATTTTTTTTACGTATCAGAATTGCCTTCGCATAAGATTTTTATGGTCGTTTTGCATTCTGCCCTGGACATATGGTTTTATACTCAATCCATGGTCATCTTTTTCTATGTATTTATTTTTTGGGCTACCGAAAATTTCCTATCAGAAGAATAGTTGTGAAATACTTCGCCAATGTAGTTTCCTTGTCCAGTGTATAATCGTTAATCGCTATGAAATTCGTCAAGTCCCTGTTAACGAATTAATATACATTAAACCCTAGCTCCGCTAATCAATATACTTTTTCTACAACCATTCGTCTGTTGATTGATAATGTTCCCCCCTGTAGTTTTCTATTAATTAATAAACCACTGTAAAACTATTATAGAATCGGTTGTTTATTCTCTTTAATCCATAGTCATGTTAATTACATGTATATTTCTTTCAAATGTTTCGTAAATAGTATCTCTCTTTGAAATATTTTCGCATTTCTATTACAACCAGTATTACTTGATAGGAGAAATAAAATAACGATAATTTTTAATCTCTACAAGAAACTGCGTTATCGATTCTATTATTCACCTATATATAGCAGCTAAAAATCGTGTAATCTCGCTCTTACATATTTCATTTGTCCATTGTGACTGATAGTATTGTGATTTATATAATTGGAACTGTCAATTTTTTTGCTTTGCACCTCGTGAACATGTTAACAAAAATTTTGAGTTCTTTGTGTTAATAGTGATGTTTCTAATCGTTAATTTATTTCATATTTGCTGTTTAATGTTAGCTTGAGTAGTGCAATTTGTTCTTGTGAAAACATTACCATTATTAATTCACGGTGCCGTTGGCGAAAATCATACAAACAAAACGGAATCAGGGTTTGCTATGAACAATTCGTTTATGTCTTTTTTTTCATTTCCGTCTATATTTTGTTTATCGCGTACATTTCTGTATTTGTGCTGGACTAGCAGGATTTCCTACTCGTCCCCATGGACTAGAGCTAGCTTGGGGCTATTAATTAAATCTGGCTAGGTACGCGGCCTGCTATGCCTATTCGTTGTTCTGCAACGAAGAAAGCGCTTCATTACATATTTCTTCATATAATGATTCCACCGAATCTATTAGTATTCTCGGCGTTAAATGGAATATCAAAAAAGATTGCTTTGAAGTATCATTTAAACATTTTCTTGAAAAACCTTCGTATACAAAGCGCTCTGTATTATCAGAAATTGCAAAGTTTTTTGACCCTCTTGGTCTATGTGCACCAATTACTTTTACTGCAAAATTATTTATGCAATCACTGTGGGAAGTTCCCAATTTAGCATGGGGAAGAAGAAATTATTTTTATTACTTAACAGACTATTAAATTATAACATTCATAAAAATTATTCACAATATGTATGACTACTGATTCGCTTTCATTCCCATTCAGACAAAGAAAGCCTTATAGCGTGTGCCCGCATGTTGGAGCCGTCCTGTGTGTGCTTCTTAAAATATATATGTATAATAATAATGTAAATAACATATACAAATTTCAGCTTTGCTGAAATAAAGTAAATTTTCATGAAATTTTAAAACTTTGAAATTTAAAAAAAAAACACTCGGAACCGGAGTAGGTGTCTGCCATTGGATTTTTTAATAAAAAAAGATTGTATACTTTAAGATATTAAAACGGCAGACATGCTGAAATCACGTTTTTGAAGTCAATTTTTACGTTTTTTGACTTGCGGACACGCCCAAAGGAACCATCGGCGGGGATAGTGAATACCCATTTCAACTACGGCAGGTGAAAAATTATACCTAGCATCAATATGGAGTTTGCTAAAATACCGTAAGTCTGGCAGTCACTGGCTCTTAGACTAGTATGGAATATGTTAAGACACATCATTTATTTTTGTATTCACTGTCAAAATAATTTCGTTTTGGATTACTTGATTAAAAATATATATTGAAATATTTAGAGTATAAAGGTCATTCTCCATTAGTCTTTTTTTTCTCGTCTTTTTTATTTTGTGAAGTAGAAGATATGAAAATTATATAAGTGCGAAAGGAAAAAAGATGAAGGCTTTTTATTTATTCCATGTCTTTTTTTTACTTTCCATGACTTTTTTTTTTTTTTTAAAGTGATATACTATAAAAAAGTGTTCTACTATAAAAAAAAAGTCTATAGAGCAAGACTTTATCATGGAAAAAGACGACTTTTACACTGAAAAAATATATTTAAAATTATTATGCAGTCTATGTTGGATACGACATTGTTAAAAATATATAATAAAATTAGATGTTTATTAAAAATAATGGTGAAATGTCACAATTCCAATCCTATAAAATATTTTTTCCATGAAAAATTGTGATATTCGTCTTATTCTCTCTTTAGAAAATTAATCATGGTTTCTCGTTCTATTTTGGCTAGAAAAAAAGATGAAAAAAACGAATGGAGAGTCAGCTCAAGTAATAGAATATAAGTAATAGAATACATGTAATTTTTCATTCTAAACTAAAGGTTTCAATATTAATTACTATAAAAATATTTGAAATAATATTTCAAGGTTGGGTGTATGTTGCATTTTAAATTAATTACAAAAGATGTCACTAAAATATATATCTAAAGCAACTCAACCCTGAACGAAAATAAAAGAGTATAGAATTGTGTGTTTTTTTTATCTTGATCTCTCTCTTAAAAAACTTCGTTTTTACTATAGGTTAATTTAACTTAAATGTCAACCTATGGACTAATTTTAAAATGTTATAAAAATGTATTTGTTATGGTTTTAGCTTATTGGAAAAGGTTCATATTTTCTAAAAATTGTGTTCTTTTAATATTTTTTTAATAAAAAACTAATTTGAAAAGATTTAATTACGAGTCATTTCGTATTTACAGTATTAGCTATGTACGGAAGCCAATTTTCCTTCATTCCCGCAACTTAAATTTGTAAATATAACTTCAATGAAATTTTTTTTTTTAAGTAGCCCATGTTTCCTTTCTAATAAAGAAAAAAAAACATTTTTTTTATCAATATGATTCTCCAGTAATGCTAAAGAACTGAACACATTTGATATGTCATGTCTGTCACAAAAAAACAGGTTTTTTTAATTTTTTAAAAAATAATTGAGACAAAATGCTTGCCACTTTATTTTCTAGATTTAAATACGTCAAAATAAGATATTCATTCAAAATTTATTACAAACTTTTGAATAGGAACTAAAATATTAGAGTTTTAAATTTGTCATGTCTGTCACAATTATCTGTCAATGTAAAAAGAGCTCTGCAAAAATGCAGATTTTTTAAAAATTTTAATACAAACACAAAAGATTTTATTTTGCATTTCCGATAACTTACATTTCCTTACATTTCCGATAACTATTTCCTTCAAAAGTAATTATCCTGATTTTCAAATAAAAAACATAGAATTTCAATCAGATGGTACATCACAACACTTCAAGCAAAAATTTACACTATTTGATATGACACTGAGCGGCATACCTACCAAGTGGAATTTCTCAGCCACATCTCATGGCAAAGGTTGCATTGATGGGATAGGTGGTACAGTTAAAAGACGAATCCGGGATGCTGTAAAGGCTCGAAAAATTGATCCAACAACTTCCTTAAGTTTTGCCACTGAGGCAAAAAAAATATGTCCAAACATAAATATTCTACATGCTGCTTCCATGTGGAAAATAAAAAAAAAACGCTGGACGACACTTGGAAGACAGCAAATAGAGAAATTTACAGTGTTGCAGGCACCAGAAAGCTTCACTCCTTTCAATCATTCCAACCAGGTATTGTACAATGCAGCATGACAAGTGGTGGTCAAGAAATAAAAGAGTTCAATTTTCACACAGGCGTATTAAAAGATATCTGTAATAAAAGTAACTCTGTACAAGCTGTTACAACTACATCAAGTGTTGGAAGTGTTAGCATTGGTCAATGAGTCCAAGTAGATTATGATGGTGAAAAATTTCATGGAATAATATTAGAGAGTTGTAGCGGCTAGCATCTAATAAAATGCCTAATTCCTTCATCAACTCACGGAAGGTTCAAATTCGAAAATGAAAATGATGTTGTATGGTACAATACAGACCAAATTGTTCAGACTATTGACATTGCACCTACATTGTTAAAACGTGGTTATTATAAATTATAAATCATTATATGTTTAAATTTTAATAAATGTTTAATATATAATGAGATCTTAAAGATTTATTATCATTTAGTTTGTTTCTCTTCGTTTTTTGAATAGAATATTCAGAGCTGTCATGTCCGTCACAAATTACCTGTCATGTCTGTCACACGATAAAAAATTTGCACACGAAAAAGTTACTTTTCAATTCTTATATAGAAATACATGGCACTAGATGAAACCCTAACTAATCCCATAAAAAAATCTCACAAATAAATATTTAGAAAATTCAGAGAGTTTTGAAGTTTTGTAGAGGCCACAAAAATGTTTGTCCATTCTCCGTCATGTCTGTCACAGTGAGTTTTAAATTTTTTATTCAAAAACTTTACAACTTAAAATTTGGAAACTTTAGTATGTAATAGCTTAGACATAGACACTTTTGTAAAAAAAAAAATCTTCAAAAAATATTTTCTATATGAAATGTGCTCCATTGTATCTCTGATGTCATGTCTGTCACAAATGAAATTAACCTATAAGAAGATTATTAATCTCTTCAACTTCGTTCATTATAAAGGATAGAAAATAATTTATGCAAACTAAAATAAATAAAAATATACAGTCCACAAAGTTTTTAAATTCATAATAAAAACAAGAGTGGTGAACTGAAATCACCAATTATTCACATTGTGAGAATTTACATTGAATACAAGAATAGGCATTTTAATATATAAATAAAATAAATGAAAAGAAATGGGTGAAATATCAATTTACCAACTGAAATAAATTTAATTAGACATAAAACCCTCCACAAATTTGTTGAACAGTTCATTTAAATCCAAACGATCTCAAAAATTATTGGTTGGTACTACTCACTATGCCTTTGAAAATAAAATTGATTATAAACTCAACGCAACCCCAACCAACAAAGAAATGAAATATGTGCAAAGTTTTAACCAACCGTTTTTAAGGTCGTTTGGATTTTGATCAACAATTTTTAAAGCACGTTGGTTGGGCTTTTGGCCGTTGACAATTATTATGTCGGTTATCAGTGTTGGAAGTTATTGAAGTTTTAAACTATGGTATGGTAGATGAAATTTTTTAGAGTTAGTTTCCAAACCACCGCCATTTCTACCACTATTGTAAACATAATAATGTTCATTGAAAAGGTGAATGACCTAATCGCGTTTATGTGTACCTGTGGTATTATTGTTATTTCTTGATATGGAATAAGAGTTTACGTAAATCGGGTTCAGTGCTTCTAAGTCCGATCTCATATTGTAGATGTTCTTCTTTTCAGCTGTATGTTGATTGATTCCAGTGTCAACCTCTTCTTCCAATTGGGTTCCTTTACTAGAATTTTCGCTTCGTCATAATTAAACGTATGTCTTCTGAATCTGGTTTTCTCTCCTCTGTTTTTTCATCATACTTGTGTTGCATCATTTGTGCTCCCAGTTTCTGGCCTGTCTGTCCCACATATTCAGTAACAAAACAAATTTGGTACCATTCTTTATAATTTTAAATTCAAAATTTCAGTTTAATGCATATAAAAGATATTGCCAGGTAAGCGCCCATTCTAAATTATCAATTGATGTCACAGACAACTTAGTTGAAGTTTTCACACCACTTTTCGAAGGGGATGCCATTAATATTATTGTCTATACTATAACTATTAATGTTAATGGATTAAATATGTGCATTAACCACATGCTTTCAGCTCAACATAAGGAATCTATTGTTGAACATTGGTTGAGAGAGTGGAAACATGAGCAAGTGCCGGTGCCTATAGAGATCGTTACTCCTTATTCAACAGAAATATTATGTGCATCATGTCTGGTATTTAATAATTGTAAACTAGAGACATACATTGACAAATGTTTCTTATGGACTTTAAAACACAGAAAAGGGAAAATGGACTAAGATGTGTTCAAACGTTTATCCGTGTAAGCGCTTCTAATGTGATTAGTTTAGTGCAGTCATGGGACTGTATTAATGGTGATTTACAGTCAGAAGTATATTTGTTCTATATAAAATGTGTAGCGTTATTAATAAACTCTTCCAATATCGAAGAATTTAGAAAAGTTTTTTTGAAATCATAAATGATTTATAGTATTAGGTTGTTCTATTGTTAAAAGCAAAGTTTTATCAGAAATATCTTTTGGTGAAAATGAAGATAATCAATCATTTACCGAAACTGAAAAATGGGTACATAGCATTAGAATTATAGCAGAGACTTCGACTACAGGCTCAAAAATGAATTCGTTTTATATGCCTCAGTTTATTGATTATTTAGAAAAATTAGCTGGCCAGTTTCCTTTGTGGACGAATGTGTTTGATTCGCTGTTTGGAATCAAAATTAAAAACCAGACAAGATAAGACAGCGTATTTTAACCTCAAACAAAACAGAAATAAAACTTAATGTTAATTGAACTAAATAAAACAAAAATTGGTTTTCATGAAAACTGTTACGTCAAGACAGTTATTTTTTTTTCCATTCGACGATACCAGAAAACTGGATATTTAAGTATTGGCTGGATAATTGATTGGATAGGAATGGTACAAGGAGTCTGAATGGTTGGAGTTTAATTTGAGAAAGAGTTGTGCCAAGGTTTGAGCTTTTGGCTGGGAAAATTAATTGAATAAGAGGGAGCTGAATAGTAAATAGTGATTTGGAAGTGACTGAAGAACCAGTTGGAATTTGGGAAATCGATGCAAATTTTTTTGACCAGAAGGATTCTATGATCAACACAACACAAGTAAATTCTTTCGTTTTTTTTGTCTTATTCTTTTTGTTTCTTTTTTTATATTAAATATATCATATATATATAGGCTTGAAATGCAAGCTTAAAATAAATTTTTTAAGAGATTTTCAGGTTAAAAAAAAATCGCCTGAGGCAATTCGTCTACACCCGGCTATTGTTATTGGTGTGTCTTTTGTTTGTTTGTTAAGAAAGGTCCAAGTCAACAGAAGATTATTTAAAATACGTATTGGAGGATCCAACAAAAAAAATTTCAATACATGACTTTATAGATTTAAATTTAAATAACATTAAGGAGGAAAACCAAAGAGTGATGAAAGAGTTAAATAATTTAATTGTTTTACGCCATAAGACTTCCAGATACACTGATGCGTATTGTCCAACAGACCTTCATAAACTATTTAAGAAAAAAAATGAAAGCATCATAAAAGAATATTACAGTTCTTCGATTTGTAAATTCTCGGAAACCAATTTTCAAATAAATTATTCTTTTAATATTCAGAATGAAGAAGAAATCAATAGTAATAAAGAAACTCCAAAAGTACAAATACGTTCACTTATAAATAAAAATTCAACAAATGATATTATGCATTCCAAAAACTTCGACGCATTACAGCTTCATTTTCTACTAAATGGGCTTCACTTACCACCATCAAAAATCGAAAACCAGAATATTTGGGTAGTAAATACTTGTGGGTTCGATGCTATTGCCCATATATTATGCGTAGCAGCGCTAGATATAGAAAGTTATAAAACAAACATTGTTGACACTTGTCAATCTTCTAAAATTCAAAATAAACTAATCTAAATTGCTTATGTTTTAAACCATTTAAATTATCTAAAATTCAAATAAAACTGATTACAGTTATTGTTCATTTAAAAATATGTGAATCTTCTAAAGTTCAAATAAACTAATTTTAATCGTTCATTGTTTTGAATATATTTAAGTTATCTAAAAATCAAATAGATTAATTTAATTTGTTGACACGTTAAAATATTTAAACTGTCGAACATTCAAATAAACTAAGTTACATCGTCTATTGTTTAAAAATATTTTAAGTTATCTAAAATTCAAAAACTAGTTTAAATTGTTCATGGTTTAAAACATTTAAATCATCTAATACTCAATAAATTAATTATAGTTGTTCTTAGTTGAATTAGTTAAAATTATCTAACAATCAAAAACTAAAATAATTGTAATTACTCATTAGTTTATATATCTAAAGTATCGAAATTATTTTTAGTATCACCATACTCTGAACACGAAAAAGCAACATTTAGGTGTTTAAATTATATTTTGAGCAAAAAATAGTTCATGGCAAAATACTGTGTGACTCTGCTGTCGTTTTCAGAAATGGCGCTTTTGACTATAAATGTCATAGCTGATTAGTAAAATTCCTCTTATTCGTTTTCTATTGTTATTCAGTCTAGAAGTTTCTAATCGTCTCTTGTGACTAGTTCTTAAAATAAGATTGTATTTTAGTTCTAAAGTGTGATGTTGTAAAGTTAAAATAAAAGAGTATTTAATTAAAGGTTAAAAAAAACCTAATGATCAAAATAAAGAAACCATCGAATGTGTTATAATTCAAGTCTGGCTTCGTGCAATATGTGTCACCATTAGTATTTACATTGAGCAATGTGTACAACTTTTTAAAAACCATGTGTTATAGATTTTTCTCTCTTGCAGTACATAAAAATACACCGGATGTTCACGAAGTATTTAACAGTTAAATGCCATATCAATGCAGAATTATATACTGTCATCGCTCAGCAGATTTAATATATTATAGTCATCATTCAGCTGCCATTGGTAGGCAGATTTAATATACTATACTCATCGCTCAGCTGCCATTGATAGGCAGACTTATTTAATATTCATCGATTGACTGCCATATCAAGGTAGAATTATTTATTATCATTGCTCAGCTGCCATTGGTAGGCAGATTTACTATATTGTATTCAACCAGATGCCATTGTTGGGCAGATTTACTAATACTCATCGATTTACTGCCACATCAAGGCAGAATTACATAATTTCATCGCTCAGCTGCTATTGTTAAGCAGATTTGATATATTGTATTCAACCAGATGCCATTGTTGGACAGATTTGGTGATATTCATCAATTTACTGCCATATCAAGGCAGAATTACATACTTTCATCGCTCAGCTGTTATTGTTAAGCAGATTTAATAAGTTATCTTCAACCAGCTATCATTATCAACCAAATTTAATGATATTCATCGATTGATTACTACATCAAGGCAGAATTATATTTTCTTCAACCATCTGTCATTGTTAAGCAGATTTAATGATATTCATCGATTGATTGCCATATTTCATCAAAGTAGCGATTGCAAGAAGACGTTGTTTAATTTTGTTGCTGTCAATTTTTTATTTACAATTTTTTATCAAATTCAAATTATTATTTTAATATAATTTTTTAATTTGTAGGGATCAATTAATATTAATACAATACATATTAATAATTTTTGTTTTTCTTTTTGTTTTGTAGGTAAGGATTTTCTAAAAAAAAATATTGAAGAAAAAATATATAGAAGAAAAATATAGAGAAGAAAAATAAAATTATATGGGATAGGAAATACAAGTATTTTACGAAAAAATTAATTCAGATAAGTTTTTCTTATCATTCTGATTTTTATTTGATTTATTTTTATGTAGAACTGTAGATATTTTATTAGTTTCGTTGTTAGTTTTCTTGTGGTCTTGTTGACTCAATAACAGGTTTTAAGTCCATTTTATGTACAGTTGCCTGTCTTTGAGTTACATCTTGTATTGATGTTTTTTAAATAATATTTTGTTTACCATTTCATAATTTTAATTGTCGATTTTAACAGTCAACCTAGACTTAGAATCAGGTTGTCCAGCTATTGAAGTAGTCAATTTCAATTTGAGTTTATTTGTTTTCGCATTACTGTGGTTTTCGTATATATATTTTTCACTAATATTTCTCTATGAATTAAAATGGCAAAATTATCTATCAACTATGCGAACATAAGAGGATTGAATATAAACCTTAATTCAGTCCATCTTTTTCTTGAAAATATGAAACCTGATATTTTGTTTTTAACGGAAACGATTATCAGTGCGCGTGCTGTGTCCTTAGATAAAAACAGATACCTTTGTCCCAATTATGAGCTTAAATCCTCTTTCTACATTAAGCATGGAGTTTGTGCTTATATTAGGGATACTATACCATATGTGAGATTAAATAAATTTGAATTAAATGCAAAATTTCACAATATGGTATCACTAAAATTAGTTGCCCAAATCAAACGCTGTTTGTCTTTGGACTTTACCGTTCACCTAATTCACCTGAGAACTTTAATTTATTTCACGACTTATCTGAGAAGATAGATAGGTTGGTTGAGTATCCTAATGCAAAGTTTATAGTTCTTGGAGATTTTAATGTCCACAATAAAGAATGGCTTACACACAGCTCTAAAACTGACGAGGTTGGTAGACAGACTGAGTTGTTTGCTCTTTATCACAACTTTACTCAAATAATAGACCAGCCAACCAGAGTTCCTGACATTCCTGGTCAAAGTAGTAATTTACTTGATTTATTTTTGACAAACGATCCATATCTGGTTCAATTTAAAATATCAGAACCATTGGGTGGTTCAGATCATAATTTAATCTCCACACAACTAAATATACAAATTCCAAAACAATTTAAAGCGAATCCTCGCAATGTTTGGGATTACAAAGCTGCGGATTGGCAAGGACTTAAAAGTTTTTTTTAGATATTTACCTTGGAAACGCTATTGCCTTACCGGCCAAGACCCAGACATAGCTGCATCAAATTTTTCTGAAACTGTAATTGATGGTATGCGCAGATTTATTCCTAATAAATTGATCATTCCGAAAACTGATCTATGGTTTTCTAGTAAATGCAAAAAAGCTGTAAAAGTTAAAAAAAGGGCTTTTCAAAAGTTTAATCAAAACAAATCCATGAAAACCTTAGACAGTACCGTAAAGAGAGAAATTTATGTCGTAAGTTAATAGATGAAGAGAAACATCTATTTAATAGGAAAAAAGCAATCTAAATTCGCAGAACATCCGACTGGTTAACGCAATTTCTATAAAGCCGCAAAGGCTGTCCAAAGCAACTTTTGTAAATCTTCCCTACCGCCTCTTGTTAATAGAGATATCCCTATCATTGATCCAAAAGAGAAAGCTAATTTGCTTGGGCATTATTTCTTTTTAAATTCTACTTTAAAAGAACCTAATTTCCAACCTAAACCTATTTCTAAAGTTTCTTATAAAATGAGGCGGATAATTTTTCGGAAAAACATTGTTCGAAAAATGCTTTTGAAAATCAATACTAACAAGGCAACAGGCCCTGATTTTATTCCTCCAATTATACTTAAAACATTTGCTAGGGAGCTAGCACCAATCCTCACTAAAATCTTCTATTTGTCATATAAGAAAGGAATTTTTCCTGAAATTTGGAAAATGGCTAGTGTACAGCCAGTTTCAAAAAAGGGCAGTAAGACTGATCCTACGAATTACAGACCCATTTCAATTTTATCGGTAGTTGCTAAAATTTTTGAGAAATATGTCAATTTTAATTTAATGAGATTCTTAAAGTCTTCCAAATTAATTAATGAGAGACAATATGGATTTCGAAAAGGAAGAGCGACGGGAGATTTGCTGTCTTTTGTCACTCATATCTGGAACAAGTCGCTTGAAAACTTTGGAGAAACATTCGGTGTTGCTCTTGATATTTCCAAGGCATTTGACAAAGTTTGGCATAACCTTATATGCAAATTGAGATCCTATGGTTTAGACGAGCAGCTTATATCTTGGACACAGAGCTTTATATCTGATCGAAAATTTCGGGTCAATGTTGACGGTGTATCATCGAATACTTTTTCAACTAATGCAGGAGTTCTTCAGGGTTCCGCTTTGTCACCAACTCTTTTTCTTATCTATATTAATGATTTGTTGGACTCAACGGTTCATCCTATACATAGTTTTGCTGATGATAGCACGCTTCATGCGTCTCATGAAGCACCCAAAATATATACACCATTAGCGCTTAGTGAGTGTAGGTCAAAATTGATAGATTCCCTTAACACTGATCTTAAAACAATTATGGATTGGGGTATTGCTAACAGTGTTGAATTCAAAACAAGCAAAACACAGGTTTGTCATTTTTCTAGGATAACGACACTCAATCATTTTCCATTAACGTTTGGCCCCAAAAATCTTTTAGAGAATGAGTCTGTCAGACTTCTAGGAGTTGAGATTGAAAATAATATGAAGTGGAATTCTCATATTTTTAATCTGGCTAAGAATGCTGTTCAAAAGTTAGGATTTTTGGGGCGATGTCGTAAGTTTTTCGATAGCGAACAACTTGTTTTAGTTTATAAATCTTTTATACGTCCCTGCATGGAATACTGTTCTCACATATGGGGTGGAGCTTACTTGAGTAGTCTCAACTGCCTTGATTCTGTACAGCGTAGAGCTATTAAACTCATTGGTAACCCAAGTCTTACTAACGGTCTTGATTCCTTGCAGCACAGAAGAAATGTTGCTGATTTGACTATATTTTATAAATATATTATGGATGAACGAGCTTCTGAAGAGATCAAATCGATTTTACCTAAATCAGCAAACCTTTCGCGTCACACCAGAGCAAAAGTAGCAGCGCATCCCTTTACAGTTCAAATAATTAGGTGTAGAACTGTAGCCTTCCAACGTGACTTTTTCAACAGAGTCTCTCATCTTTGGAATGCCTTACCTTCCTGGGTTTTCCCTGATGAATTTAATCCTCAAGGCTTTAAAGTTAACGTTTCTAAATTTCTCAGAAAATCTTAATTTGCATTCCATTCTTATCCCTAGTTGGCATGGTATCTTCGGATATTCAGAGACGTTAATTTATAATTTATTATAATTAACACTAAACATGCCTAACTTTGAATAAAAAAAAAAAAAAAAATACCAAGGCAGAGTTTTATATTGTCATCGCTCAGCTGCCATTGGTAGACAGATTTAATAGGTTATTTTCATCGCTCAGCTGCTATTGTTAAGCAGATTTGATATATTTTATTCAAGCAGATGCCATTGTTGGGCAGATTTACTTTTATTCATCGATTTACTGCCATATTAATACAATTACATAATTTCATCGCTCAGCTGCTATTGTTAAGCAGATTTAATAAGTTATCTTCAACCAGCTATCATTATTAAGCAAATTTAATGATATTCATCGATTGACTGCCATATCAAAGCAGAATTATATATTGACATCGTTCAGCTGTCATTGTTATTCAGATTGATACAATATTTTCATCAAGTGATTAACGTACCAAGGCAGATTTATACATTTCATCATCGGCCAGCTGCTATTATTGGGCAAACTTGATATAACAAGTTGCCATTGCTAGCCATGCATAGTTTTTTAAGGAGATTGTGTTGCAGCTCTAATAAATAACCTCGTTCTTCAAAGAAATTATAATACAGTCCACTGCCTTTATTGGATGCTGCTACAAACATAATTCAATCAGAACACAAAATGTTGCAATTTGTGTCAAATTTTTTAAAAGATGGATCTAATAATAACATATTAATTGAACGAACAAAAATTTTAAGGCCATTATACACATGTGAAGCAAGTAAAAGATGTACTTACACGATGTACTTACGTTATACGGATAAATGTAGAAGATTCTATTTTTGGTATATTGTTAAGGCTTCGTATATGTTCCTAAAAACTAGTAAATAAGAATTAAAAATAGCAAATAAGAATTTCGGATTTAAATATTGTAATATTAAAACTTAACTTAATTTCTTCTGTTTCTTGTTTACTAATACGTCAATCTGACCGGTGATGCGTCCTCCACTCAATATTGTAGAAAAGCTATTTGGATGTGTTTCGTACTTTATTTCTTATTAGTATAACAGTTGAGTGTGGAACGTAGCTTCTGTCAGTTGTCAACATTGAAAATATTTAATATATAAGGAAGACATTTGTTTATATAATTCTCTTCTTCGTCTTCGTTTTTCAGTCAACGAGTCTTGTACTTGTTTTTGTGTTGTTAAAATATTAAAATTAAAAAATAACTTATAGTAAATTTGTGCTAGTTATGTTGTGCAATTACATTATTAGTTTTTAATCGTGTAGTCGATTATCTTCATTAAGTTTGTTAACGTAAAATTAAATTAAAGAATGTTCAATAAAGAATAAAAGGAAAAAATTATTTAATTGTGTTCATTTTGTGAAACTGTAGTTGATTGTCTTCATTAAGTCTGTTAACTTAAAATTCAATTAAAGAATGTTCAATGAAGAATAAAAAGAATTGTTTTGTTAAGAATGGTCACTCGGATAAAATAATTAAGACCATTAAGGTCATTATTAGTTCATTATCACTAAAAATTATTGATAATTATTGTTAATTTATTTTTTGTGTTGTTTTTTTTAAAAGATTTAATCTGATAGTGTTCGTATTAATAAAAAGTAAATCAACCAAACGCGCTCTGAATCAAAGTTGTTGTTTTAGTTGTTGAATCAGTAATGGATGCCGATGCCTGCTGTTGAAGTTTCAAAGGTTTGTTTTAGCCTCGCCATTATTAAATTATTGTTTTCTTGTAGATGACACGATCGGCAAGCCATTTTGATCTTTATGAACGTCGTTTTTTTTCAAATGGTAAACTCATCGAATATCATATGCAACTGTTTCTGCGTTCAGCGCTCATTGATTTTCATGTACGAAACATATAATGCTCTACAGTCAACAGTTATTGATCGTTGTATACGTGTAACTTCAGTTCTTCCACGTCATATGTATTTACTTTATGCTCATCGCTAATTGATCTTCAAAAGCATAGTTTTCAACAATTCAACTAAAAGTCATCGAATATTCTAGAATCTAGACAATTATTCTACATTCATCGTTTTTGATGTTCATACTATACAGTTGTTTTACACTCATCGCTTTATATATATAATATACAACTGTTCTACATTCTTCGTTTACTGATCATACATGTAATATACAATACATGTAATATACGACGTCATACATGTAATATACAATTGTTCTACACTTATTGCTATTGATAATTAATTTATACTTATCGCTGATTAATCTTCATATGTATAAACTTCATCCTTTGTGCTAATTCGTCATCGAATGCCTGGTGTTAAGCAAGATTAGTTATTCTACGAATAGTCAACCTTCGGGAGATAATTGATGAACATGGAATGCAGTTGTTCAAATTTCTTGCTCAAAATCATTGATTAATCATCGATTGCCTTGTGTGAGGCAAACCAAATTAAACTTCGAATCGCTTGGTAAGTCTTCAGTTAAAATTATTTTCATCAAATACATTCGCCAAAAAATACAGTCCACTGCCTAATTGGAGGCTGTGCCATGTTGGTCCTTCGAGCCGGATTTTATACAAATTATTTAGCGATGAGCCAAGTGTAACAAAATATTTTCATTGCGCAAATATTAATTGTCCTACCAAAGTTACTACGATGACCAGCATCAGTGTGAATTTCAACACTATACTATCAAATGGATTTGCTTATTTGCAAGATAGCATTATTTTTAAGGAAACAGATAATGTTAAGTGTACAAATTGTAAAAAGCTCGGAATAGAAGAAATGGTTGCTTCTAATCAAGTATTGATTGAACTGTATGTTAGAAATCAACAAAATCCAATATGTGGTCAAATGTGTCTGTTGGACACGTTTCCAACATTCATAAAATAATCCAATAATTACAGGTGAGCTATTTGTCTAAATAATTGCGTATTGCAAAAGATCAGATGGATCATGGCAGGAATTTGATGATTTGGACAACTCTGCAAAAACTATATCTGCAAATAAAAAAATTTTACCGCATGCAGTTATTTACGTTAGAGATATTTAAAATTCAACTATCAAGATAAAAATGAATCGTCATTGCTCAATTTGAATCTTTTATAAACCAATTTGTAATAATTTTTAAGTTGTTTTTGTTCATATGTATAAATTTAAAGTTTAACTAATTGATGGAATAGGCCTCTAGGGGAAACCATGTAAAAAAAACGCGCCTTGCACTGTACCGCAATGGCGGTGTGGAAAATAGTGTTACTTTTTAGTTAATAATTTAAAGATAAAAAAAATTGCTGGACATGTTTAGTTAATTTGATTATATTTATTTTAAGTAATTAGCTTCATTTTTATCTTGATAATTAATTTTAAAATTTGTGGTTTCTATAATTTAATTATATTTAAAGTTTAATTGTATACCAATTATTATAATGGATTAAACAATAAACATAATTTTGTAAGCAATTAGTTTTTTTGTGATATTTATCTTAAGTTTTCAGCAAACACAAATCAACAGACAGTGGGTCTTATTAAAACTCTTAAGGAGCTCTAATTCTTTTCTAATTAAATGTAATACAAAAACAACATACAAATTATAATTTTGGTTCGGAGTGCAGTGGGATCGCAAACTATTTGTTTATAATTTAATGTGGCAAATAGTGCTCAATTTGATACTGCTCAATTTTAAAGAAAGCCAGTGATTCTAACGATAGTGCTCGCAAGGACCCATAATGAGTCGACTTGTTAAAATTTTTTTCGATTATAAAGGTTGCATTTATTGCAGGTGCTGTTATTTCTTCTACTTTTAATAATTTATTTTGACATTTATTGCAACTTATTTTTTTGAAGGCACAATAGCCAGTATAATAAGTGATAGCATTTATTTTAATAATGTCTGTATCGCTTTGATAAATTATTTCGCACTCATCAGGCATTTCCTCATGCTCTGTTCTTGCCACCCTGCCTTGCAATAAACTTTCTTTATGTCTTGGAAACTATTAAACTCGAGATCTATCATAATTCCATCGTCAGCTTTACAATTAGAGTAATCGCTTTGGAATAAGAGTTTTGTGACAATTATATTTGCAAAATGAACACCTATTTCATTGCAAGAAGGTATGTAGTTAAAACCACCTTTACCCCGTAGTTTTGAAAAAAGTTTTCAAGGGCGTCTTGGTTGGTTCTACCAGTTAATATATATTCCACGTCATAAGTGGTAGCTAGATCTTCGATCAACATCAACTGTGCTTTAATCGTTATTTGCAAATTCTTGATAAATTTAATGTAGTTTACATTTTCAGAAAGAATTTTTAAATTTTTCAAGTATATCAAGCTGTCTTTTAAATAATCATAGATCGCATTGTCTTTTCTAAGTGGAGCTTCAAGTGGTGCCCTCGAAAAAAAAATTCGTGAGTTTAAACAATCAAATATATTATTGAACCGTTCAATAAAATTTGCTGTTGATTTAGCATTATTTTAATGTACTCCTAAAATTTCGGGACAGGTTTGTTCCACGGTCTTAATAGCGCAGCATACTGTATTACTGGTATTACTTAGCAGTTGAACCTGATTATACATATTTTAGCCATTTACAAGTCATATTTGTCAAGTGAAAGTAAATTTTTTGATTCATTATGTTTACAAACGAAAGCCAGAATTTATTAGGTGAACAAAACACAACACAGAAAAAAAAGATTAGACAAGTCATCTAAAAATCATCTAAAACAATGATGGATTCTCAGCCTTCTACTATAATTGGGCAATTTATCTAAAACAGATTAGGTGATATCAAATGATCGTATTAAATTAAATGTAGAAATTTCTTCTTAACTTTAGATGAATATTTAGTTTTTTTTCTAATTTAATGTACATTTTCTCTATAGTTTAGCTTAATAGATGATTCTTCAAATAGATAAATATTGTAAATTTTAGCTAGCTAACTAGATGTTCTACCTAATTCAAATTTATTGACTAGATACATTTTCTAATCTTTAGATTACTAATTGGATGTGTTTCCCAATTAAACTTACGAGATTAGATAAATTTACTAAACAATAGATAGATAATTAGATACTTAGTCTAACTAAGATGATCGGTAATATTTAACTGAAATCATCGGCCAGTAGCAGTCTCAAAAATGTATTTTTTGAAAATCGCCGTTGCTGCTAAATAAATTAGTAGTATAGTTAAAGTTTAGCTATAGTTCATTTAAGAAATCTGTAGTACCACAACAGAGATAAAACCTATTGTACGAATAGAAAAAATAAAAAAAAACATTTTGTAGGAATTGAAAAACCGATAGTTGGATTGGAATATATAACTGTATCAAATCATACTTTAAAATATATTAGCATATTTAAAAAGTTTACTCAAAATCCAATATCAGAAACTGATGTTATCGAAGATTGAAATAAATAGGCAATCAAGAGGCCTGCCCCACGCAACTTATCCTAATATCACCCCAAAATTAACCAAGTATTTGTCCTGCCAATACTCCATTCAATTCGAATGTACAAATGTCATAAGCCGAAGCCATAAACCAAACTTTGCATTTATCAATATTTAATCCAAACACAAACCCAAGCGTTCTAGCTAAATCATACTAATATAAACATTCTTAAATAAAAATACTTACAATGTAACAAAAAATCTCTCCATTATCATTTATCAATAACAATGAAAACCATACAACTTTCCTAATCAACGCCAACAAAATCGCCAACCTCTCATTTATCAAAATTTATCCTAAACATATGCCCAAGCGTCTTAATTCAAACATTTGAATATAAAGATTCTTTCTTAAAAGTAGTTGCAATGTAACATAATCTCTCAATTATTAAAATCAATTCCAATCAAAACTCGAACTATCCTATGACACCAAAAAATCATAAACTTAAATGTATATTATTTTAAACTAAAAAAAATATCAAAAAAACAATTGATTGAAATTGAAGATCATTATTTGTAAATAGTAAACAAAAAAAGTATGTCCTTCGATCTTTAAAGGGATTATTTACATGTATGTGTAAAAGAACTTTTTATTTTCTATCATATTTCTTTACGTGTATTTTACTTTTTTTGTTTATTTACAAGTAACAAAATAAATAAAATTTGAAGTAGAAGAAAAGAAAAAAATTCTTTTTTTTATTTTTATTCTAAATATGTGTATTAAATAGATACAAAACAGGCCAAAAATAGAAACACATTTAAAACATATATATCTTATTCATTTGTTAAAATCTCAAATAGAAATTTTGTATATTTCTTTATTTTTAAATTCTCTTACACATTTTTGTGTTAAACGTTATTTCTCTAGTATACTACTCTATGCTTATACGCTAAATAATTCTGTACCAGTTCTACTATTCATGTTAATTTCATAATTTTACAATAAAGAAATTAAAAGTGTATTCGGTGCTAATAATAACAACTAGGAGGGCCCGGCGTGCTTCGCTACGCTTATAAATAAAGTTTTTGCGTAGACATTTTGTTGACGTAGAAGCAATGATTTCAAAAAGTGGTAATGAGAAATGCTAGCATATAATTTTTAATTTTTCTTTTTAAATATATGAATGAAAAATAATCAGAACTCTAGCTGATCAGTTCAGATATATGAAAAATTAGCGATCAAATAAGTTTTCAAGTAAGCTTATTTGATCACTAACTTATTTGATCGCTAATTTTTCATATATCCGAACTGATCAGCTAGAGTTCTGATTATTTTTCATTCATATATTTAAAAAGAAAAATTAAAAATTATATGCTAGCATTTTTCATTACCACTTTTTGAAATCATTGCTTCTACGTCAACAAAATGTCTACGCAAAAACTTTATTTATAAGCCTAGCGAAGCACGCCGGGCCCTCCTAGTAAATATAAAAAAAGAAAAAAAAGTTTTAAGTTTTAAACCATGACCAAAACTACGTGAAAAAGCCTCAAAAATTCAACCGCGCATAACGCCGATTCAGAGTACACAAAAAATAAAAGCAGAAACAACTTTTTTCCTTTCGTCAATACCAACAAAATATCAAAATTTCAGATTTTTCAAAAATCAAAAATTTAAAAATCAACAAAAAATTGTACGTTTTCAAAATAATAGCCCTCCTATAATAAGAAAACAATGAAAAATATTACGCAAATATCTTTATATCAATAAACAAAATAATCGAAATAATATCGAAAACCGTCCTTGTTCAAAGACAAAAGACGACTGAAATGAAAGAAAATAAATTTTTAAGTTTCGTTTTTGTTGTTCGTTGTTCGATAGCTAATATATAAAAAAGAAAATATCATTCATAAAATATCATCATAAATATCATTCATCAAATATCATTCATAAAATCAACATTATTACGCATATTACGCATATAATCTCTTTTATTCCGACGACTCGAAAACCGTCCTTTGTTCAAAGACAAAAGACGACTGAAATGAATGAGAAAAAAAAGTTTCGTTTTTGTTGTTCGCTAATATATAAAAAAGAAAATATAAAAAAATAAAATAAATTTTTAATTTCGTTTTTATATGTATGTAAACTTATAATGCATATGTATATAAAAAGTTTTCCGTATATAATAACTTTTTTATTTATGATCCGATTTGTGTGAATCCGAATCCGATTATAGGTTACACTAATATCAGTTAGCTGTGAAAATTTGAAATGAATCCATCTGCGAATAAAAAAGCCTTAGGCTCCACAAAGTTTTGATCTAGCGTATTAATATATAAGAAGATTTACATTTTCTTCTAATATATAATAAAGAATTAAAAGTGTATTTGGGTACTAGTTTTCTTTGATGTTTGGGCATTTCATAATGTAGGAATGAAAATGCTATGAAATTTACACACTGGGAAGAAAAACTTTATATTAGCTGAATTTATACGAAATAACGAAATAACGGGAATTGGAGCTTAAGAAAGAATTGAAAAAAAAAAAAAGGTTACTGAAAGGAAACGGCGAAAATCATCTCAATTACCATCAGCAATATGCAAGAATTCAAGAATACATACAAATATTAACTAGGTTAGTTTTATTTTACATTATTATTTTACATTTTCTTTTTGAATATCAGTTTCTTTTATAAATTAATTTTTGTTATGGGCTAAGAAAACTAAGTCCAAATAGGAGATTCCCAAAACCTGATTTTATATGGAGGACAAATACTTTCCGGATGCTAAAAATATTGATTGTATTTATATGACAAATAGTGTAGTGGAATTTGCACATACTATAGTCCTTTGCTAACAAAGTTTAGGCATGTTTATTGAAAATTATAAAGAATTTTAAACTAAAGTTTTTGAATATCAGAAGATACCATGAAAACTAAGCTTTGAGAATATAAATCAAGTTTTTTAAGGAATTTGTTGCTTTTAAAACTTTAGTGAATAAAATCGTCCAGGAATCCACTTGAAGATAAGGCATTCCAGAGATTATAAAAGGCTTGTATATACTATAAGAAGCTGGTCGCTATTGAAAAATCAGCTACACATCTTATATATGAACTTTGTTTTTCAAAGAAGAATTTGGTATCAAGTGTTTCTTTGTTGTGAGCTTGATCAGTTCAGGAAACTTTCTATGAAATAAATTTAACACATTTTTTTTTAAATGTAGGTGTTGTAAAGGATGTATCCCAGCAGGGGTTTGACGATTTGGACAACGCTGCAAAAACTTTTTATACATAACAACAAAATTTTGCAACATCATTTTATTTACGTCACAGATCAAAAACACTTAATTTTCAAAATGAATTATCAAGAAGTATAATTTTTGCTGCCTTATAACAATAAAATTTTATCTTGTTTAAATTTGTTTAACAGCTTTATCGAACTTATTTTAAAATCAATAACTAACTCCAAATAATTTTTTGTACATTTTGTAACATAATGTATAATACTTTTTAAATTCTGTTTGTTCATACATATGTTTATATTAAAAGTTTAATCATATTTGAATTGTTTAACTAAGTTACTTATATTCAAACTAAGTTCAATTGTTAATTATTTTATTTTAAAGCTGCAAGCAAATAATCAACAGGCGATTAAGTTTATATTAAAATTTTTTGGAGAACTCTAATCCTTTTTTATTTTAATGTAACTCCAATAAAACATTTACTTCTATTTTATACTTCATCTAAAGTGCTTATATGAGAATGGTATTTCAGAAGTTTTGCAAGGTAAATTTATTTGAGAATACATATATAAATTATCATTTACTACCTTTTGAAAATTTGTCAAGTCCATAAAGAAAAAATACGAACGATAACTATCGAATTATTTGACGTACTGCTGGAAATCGATGCCAAATCCAAAAAATATCAGTCGTTTTTTTGTCAATGTGGCACCAATTTTTAACAGTTTTATTTGGCCAGATCCTGCAAGCCTTGAGCGTTACACCAGAGCAACAAGAGCAGCTCATCGAGTAATAAGATGTAGAGATGAGATGTAGAACTGATTCATTATATCTGACATTGATGTGATATAGAGATCTAGAAGAAAGCTTGTATCACCGCCATTATGAGGAATTAAAGTAAATTAATTTAACAATTGGAGACATATTTTTAAAATTTTGAGATTTTAACAATTTGAGACATATCCTGTAAGGCGCCAAATATTTCTGCCACCCTTCCACTGTTGTCGTCGTCGGTCGCCATACAAAATTTTAACCACGGATTGTTGTGGACGTTAAAGTCACCGACAACAGTAATCTCATAATTAGGAAATCAAATATACAATGCTTTTTTGTAATAATTTGATTAATTTTTTTACAAATCTTAACAAACTAATTAAATCTTTTGTAATGTTATTCTTACAATTTCAAAAGGACGAGATTCGTTTGTAAATCGTCAAGGGTGGTTATATAAACTAAAAATAGTAGAAGTTTCCAAAATAAACATCGTTATAATTCGTAAATTAATTTTTTCTATTTTGCGTCTAAAATAAAGTCATTTCGATACCCAAATGCGTATCGAAATGGCCTTCATTAAGATACGCAAAGTTTTGTTTTTCAAGGTTGGTCACATTGGTCATACAAACGTCAGTGAAAGTTAAAACGAATAATTATATAAATAAAATTATTCTTATTAATTAATCTTATTATTAAAAAATAATCTAAATTAGTGTTAAATATTTTAATTAATTAAAATAATTAGTATAATAATAAAAAAATATCAAATTGACTATATTTTAATAAAATACACATTTTATGAAAGCTAGTTTTGCAACAAAAAAATATATAGAAATATGATGAAACGCAGAGCTTACTATTTTGAATTGAAATTTTTAGAAATTTTCTTTAAAACATTAAAACATAAAAAATATTTTTTAAAATTTCAAGACAAAAAATGCAAAGTAGAAAAAATAGTATAAAAAACTCGTTTCATAAGACGTTTTATCGCACTTATCCTTTAGAAAACTCCCCGCTGCGCGGGTCGTTTTCTAAACAGATTGCGTGCGATAAAATCGTCGATTATGAAACTAGTTTCTTAATATACTATTTTGAAATCAAAGTGAACAGACGTGTTTTTATTATGTAATTTAAAGTAATTATTAAACAAAAAAATAAATATTTAATTGTCATTTGATATAATAACGGAAAATAAAAACATAAGCTAAATAGAATGACAGAGTTCTGTAAAAAATGTGAAGGTCGGTTTAAGAAATCTGATAATGGTTATAGTTTTTACACGTGTAAAGGTGGTTGTGGTGGAGTTTATCATCCAAAATGCTGTGGGCTAAATTCTGCTTATGATGAAAATTTAGTTAACGAAAATGCATTTCTAGTTATAGTATGTGCAGAGTGCCAAGAAAAGAAAGATCAATTTATTAGTGCGATAAACAATGTTCATGTTCTCATTAAAGAAATCAAAGAATCTTTTGCTTTGCAAATAAAATCAGTTGAGAATTTAGTACAAGGTGTAAATAGTATTGAAAGAAATGACGGTAAAATGGTGAATGAAATAAAAAAAATTTGTGCTGATAACAGTAAACAAATTCCAACGTTTGCTGAGGTAGTGAAAAAATTACCGAGCGTTACGTTCAAACCAGTCAATAATATAGATGGTTTGAATGCCGAAAAAGTAATAAAAGATAAAATTGATCCGGTTAGTAATAACATAAGAGTTTCTAGATTGACTAAAAATAGAGATGGTTCAATCATAATTTCATGCGATGATACTGAATCAGCTGAAAAATTACAACTCGTTTGTAAAGAACAATTTGAGATTGTGCAAACACAACAAAGGAAATTGAGAGTAAAAATTGTGAATATATCAGATAAATTAGCTGATCAAGAACTAATCGACAGCCTAAAACATCAACACGAGCTACTTAAAAATAGTGAAATTATTGTTAAAGTGATGTATAAAACCAACAGGAGATATAAACCTTTTCATGTGGTTATAGAAGTCGATGTGGATGTATATAAAGTGTTATTGTCTACTGGAAAAGTAAATTTAGGTTGGGATAAATGCCCCGTTTTTGATGGAATATTCATTAGAAGATGTTATAAATGCTTAGGTTTTGGGCATAAAAGTTCGGTTTGCAATGAAAATAATATTTGTGCTGAGTGTGCAGAGATTACAGAGGACCAACACGTATGCTCTTCAGATAATAAAAAATGTATTAACTGTGTTAAAGTGAACAAGGAGACAAATTTGGGTTTGAATAAACAACATAGTGCTTTAGATATTCTTAACTGTAATGTATATCGAAGGAAAATTCAAGCTGAAAAAAGGAAGATATTGTAGCAGTTAAAAATGAATAATAACAGTGGATTAAATGGGATCAATGGTCAATCAAATAGTCGATCTCAAAACTATCAGTTTATCTCAAATCATAATAACAATATAATATATTTCCAAAATGTCCGGGGAATGAGCTCTAAATCATCTGAATTCAGAAATTTTGTTCATTCAAATAATTATATGATATACGTCATTACTGAAACTTGGTTTTATGATGGTTTGTTGAGTTCAGAATGAATAATATCAGTTGCACTCGTTGATTGCGTATCCACAATTTATCTTGACGAGTCCAGTTGTACTATTTTTGTATTTGTTGAGTTTTACCGCCTTTTATGTTTGTACAAACAAATTACCAAATTATTCCAAAAATGATGCGTTTCCTATTTCACAGCAGAGGTTCAATTATTATATTCAGATGAGATGAGAATGTCCGGGTATAATTTCCAAAAAAATCGTTATTAAATAAAAACAATAAAATAATATTCAAATATTGTTTTATTTTAACAAAATCACAGCTAATTAATATTTTTCACCGTTCACAGGAAAGTTCAAATATAAAGTGAAGATGACTATGCAAGTTTTAATCAAAAGCTTTTAATAATTAATCGAAGCCTTTCTTAATATTTCCAAATATAAATTAAATTTCCTTACATCTATTGTAAAAAAAGGTGAATTTTACTAATTTAATATGATCGAAAGGTTTTGACCTAAGCTAATTGATTATTCTATGATTTGTTGATTTTAATTAGATTCACTAAATCTATATTCTGATAGATGAACTAATATTTTTCTATATTAAATTATTGTTTTTTAATTAGTTGTTGCTTTTGAAGTTGTAATTGACATTGGCTGCGTTTAGACCACAGCTAAATTAGCATTGCTATATGCAAATGACAATTGTAACAACGGTATAAACGCGACAAGGTTATAACTCAGCCAGCTAATTTAGCACTGATAATTTAGCAGTGCTACAATAGTAGCAAAGCTAACTAGCTGCGGTATGAACCGTTTACAATTCTTCAAACGTCATTTTTTTTATATTCCGACATACTTTTTGTCATTTGGGAATAATTTGTATGGTTAGTGTGTGTATACATTTGCAATTTTATTTATTTTTTACTTGTTAAATTTTTGTGTTATGTGTGTTTTGTGTTTAAAAATAGTTTAATTTTAGGAAACTATAATGGAGAAAAGAAAGAAATCGTCCAATTGTCTCCACAGTGAAATAAATTTATTATTAGACATAATGCTCGAAAAAGAGGTTATGAAGATGTTCGATGACAAAAAAACCAGAACATCTGAGATTTATAAAATAATAAGCGATGAATTGAGAAATTTGGGATACGACCGGGATGAATCACAAATACAATATAAATTTGTTAAATTAAAAACAAATAAACAACAATACAATTTGAAACAAATAAACAACAATAAAAAAAGTGGACATCACAGAGAAGACGATCAATTTTACGACAAGATTTCGCAGCTTTTACAGAATCGTCCAGCAGCAGCCTTTCGTGCTAGTGGATTTGATTCAAGTAGCAGTAAGTACTTATTAAACTTATTTATATGTATATAGTTATCTTATTAAACTTTTTTTAAAGTTCACGAACCACTGCTATCTACTAGTAGTACTGAGATTTATGAAGATATCGAGCAAACTTCGTATACAAACAGTAGCATTTCTGTGCAGTCCCCATCTAGTTCAAAGGATAATGGTCCTACATCTAAAAGAGGTAAGGAATCTTCAAAATTCATACATATAACAAACAACATATATACACTATATTTTTTAAAATTTTATTTTTTGTAGCACGTACAAGTTATCGAGCTGTAGTTACGTCACTTACATCCGATTTAAAAAAAAGTATCGCTGATGAAACCAAGAAAACTATTCAAGCTTTGGAGAAGTTGCAAAAGGACGATCAAAAGTTCCAGGTAGAAATGCAGCAGAAGGATCAGGATTTCTTGCTAGAATTATTCAATAATTCTGCAAGTACATCCAATAATATACGTTTACCTGTATATTATACTGATGAATAATGACCACTTGTTTGGACTGAATTGTTATATTATTTTAAATACAAGCATATATGTGATTAATTGAAATATTGTCTTCAAAAAGGTACAAAATGAATTTAATAAATGTACTAGTTAATTTTTATTTACCAAACAGTTCAAATTTTTATTAAATTGGTACAAATTAAATATTTATATTACGTATGTATATTTTCTTGATAAAGTTTGTTCGCTATTGCATTTCTCACTGCTTCTGCTGCTGGCCATAAGGTTTCTATCGGTTCCAAATTGTCCATAGAGCTGTTTATATTACTATTAATTTCATCGGTATTCATCTGTGTTACTAATTCGTCCCTCATGATATTGTGCAACGTACAACATGCTGCAACAACGAGTGGCATAAAATTTGAAGCAATTTCAGAACGGCGTGATAAAATTCTCCAACATTTTTTTAAAATGCCAAAAGCTTGCTCCACTTTGACCCTTCCTCGATTCAACCGTTGATTATATATATATTTCCTCATCTCTAAACCAGTTCCAGGAAAATCTTTCAAAATCCACGGAAGAAGGGGATACGCTGGATCGCCTAGCAATAAATATGGGATATTTATGCCTTCGATGAAATAACTGGATGTAGGAAAAATATCATCATGACGCTGATACAGTTCAGATCCCTTTAGTACCACGGAGTCGTGCACATTCCCCGGGAATTTGCAAGAAATATCTAAAAAACTGTAACAATAATTACGTATTTAATGTTATTAAAATCAACTTGTTTAATTTTAATTTTATATGTACCAATAATTATGGTCAACTACAGCTTGCAATACTATTGATGTAAATCCTTTTCTGTTAATAAAATCTTTGCTACCTTCAAGTGGAGCAGTTACTGGGATGTGGCTACAATCAATTGCTCCTAATATATTTTTAATTCCAGTGATTTTAAAAAATTCTGTTGATATAAGCTGTTCTTCTCCTGAACTTGGCATTTTAATATGAAGCGGCGTCAAAAGCTTTATAATAGCTGAAATTACTTCGTGGAAATATTTATGTACGGTAGATTTGCCAAAACCGAAAACATTCCCAATGACCTGATACTCACTGCAACTTTTTAATTTATATAAGGTTACAGCAACCTTTTCTTCAACCGTTGCTTGTTTTTGGTTACCAGAGAGAGGATTTGGTTTCGGCTCTAAATCTGACCTCAAAGCGTCACATATATAGTTGAATTTCCCGCGCGAAATTCTAAATTCTTGGGAAAACCTTTGATTATTGATTTTTTGTAAAATATCACTTCCCACGTCAGGGGCGCGGTAGTAAGCCTTTAATGTTCGATGACGCGGTAAATATATGTCTAGGGCTCGATTAATTGTAGCAACTAGTTTTCGAACCGTCTGAATCCAACTTTTTATGATAATTCTAAAAGTGTTTTTAATTTAATCATTTAAATAGAGAAAGAAATATACTCGTATTATGTAGGTATATATTAAATTTTCAAAATACATACCTGCTTTTTCTATTTATTCCACTTTTATGCTGTCTGATAGCTCTATTCCGTCGGTTTTTAAATATAATAATTTTTTTTTTCGAACGTTCATGTTTAATTTGTCGTCATTTGACGTTGATGTCCACATACGATATGAACCTTAGCTAAATTACTTTGACGTTTATAGCATTGCTAATTTAGCTGAGGTCTAAACGCAGCCATTGATGTAAACAAACAAAAAAATGGTTTGTTTACTATTTTAAGATAACAAATAAAAAGGTAATACATTATATTAAGCCTAAATTTATAACTAAATTAAAATATTTTGTTTACAGATGAACATTGGAATCTTCTAGCTGGATTTCGTAATATGATAAGTATAGATATTTTCTTCATCGTTGATTTGATTAATGTTTTATTTATTTGTTTAGGTATTGTCATCATACTCCGCCTCGTTAACGACTTAGTCGTTAACCATCATCCTGTTGTGGTAGTTTGCAGATTTTAACGATTGGGCGTTTTAATATATTTTTGGACGTCTTTACAGTGACAACTCTAACATTGCCTTGATCATCTGGATGCAACTCTATGATCTTCCCAAGCATCCATTTGTATGATGGTAAGTTGTCTTCTTTAATTAACACCACGTCTCCATTTTTAAAATTAGGTTGTAATTCACGCCATTTGTTTCTTTGTTGTAGATTGTGGAAATACTCCACACTGAATTTTTTCCAGAAGGCTTGAACACGCTGTTGAACATTTTGCCACCTAGAAAGCCTGCTGGTCGGTGTATTTTCACTAATATTTTCTTCTGGAATATAAAAATTTCCTGAGCCAATCAAGAAATGTGCTGGTGTTAAAACATCAATAGAAGCATCATCATCAGCTGTCGCGTAGAGTGGCCTTGAATTTAAAATGGCTTCAATTTGAGTAAGCATAGTTGTCATCTCTTCGAACGTTAGGTGAGTATTTGAGGAATATTTGAGTAAATGTGACTTCACTGACTTCACAGCTGCTTCCCACAAACCCCCAAAATGTGGAGATACAGGTGGAATAAAGTGCCACTGTATCTGATCCTGTGCTAAGAACTCTGCAATTAGAGAATTGTGATTAATATTTCTAATTTTTTCAAAAATTTCGCCTAGTTTTCGACGTGCTCCAATGAAGTTAGATCCATTGTCACTGTAGATATTTGCGGGAGCACCTCGCCTTGAGATAAATCGTTTTAAGGATGCTATAAACGCATCTGTAGATAGATCAGTAACGGCTTCAATGTGTACAGCTCTGGTCACCATACAAACAGAATGCAATATACCCCTTGATAAACTTGGCACCTCTTCCCTTTTTTGTAGCAATCTCAATTGGACCCGCATAATCTACACCACAAGATGAGAATGGTCTTGTAGCTTTCAATCTTGCTAATGGCAGATCTCCCATTAGTTGCTTAGATGTTTTGGCGTTCTTTCTGAAGCAGACCACACATTTGTTCACTATATTTCTGACACTCCTTCTGCCTCCTACTATCCAGAATTGTTGCCTTATCAGATGAAATGTTAGAGTCAAACCAGGATGAAGATTTTTCTTGTGCACATGTATTGCAATCATTCGACTTAATGCATGACCCTTTGGTAAAACCATTGGATGTTTATAATCATATTGGCAGTCCAGATGTTTCAATCTGCCACCGACTCTTAACATCCCCTCTGCATCTATAAATGGTGCCAATGCTATAATACTGCTGTTTTTTCTAATATTCACATCTCTTTGAAGGCAATCAACCTCATCGGCAAACGCTTCTCTCTGTACATATTTGATGATTATGAGGTTGGCCTTCCGAAGTTCAATCACAGTAAGAGAACCCGAGCTTCTATTCAACTTGTCATTTCTCATATTATTTATAAATCTTAAAACGTAAGCAAAAATTCTTTTCAGTTTATTATAGGAAGATATGTTTTGAATTAATGCGCTGATTTGATCTTCCTTGCAATGGGTGTTGGAAACTAAAAGCTTGGTTATTTTTCTTTCTTCTTTCAAATATTCTGGATTCACAGCAAAATCATCCTCTTTTGCAGAAGTCGATTGGTAATTTTTTAACCATGCTGGGTCATGCCACCAGAGGTCTAGCTTTATTAATTGAAACGGCAAAATCCCACGAGATGCGCAATCTGCAGGATTGTGTTCAGATCGTACATGATTCCAGAATTTTCTCGGTATCTGATTGATGATTTCAGCCGTACGATTAGCAACGTAGGTTTTCCACCTGACTGGATGACTCGACAACCACGATAGTACAATTGTAGAGTCCGTCCAGGCAAAACATTCCACTGGCATCTTCACTGTTTCTTGCACAAGACGCATAAGTTTTGTGAGTAAATGAGCACCACATAGTTCAAGTCGTGGTAAGGACACTTGCTTGATTGGAGCCACCTTTGTTTTAGCTGCCATTAAGTTAACTGAGACAACACCATTGTTGTCTACCGCTCTACAATATACCACCGCACTATACGCACTTTCGCTGGCATCGGAGAAACCATGTAATTCCATTTTACCGTCTTGTGGAATGTATCTTTTGAGCTTTATTTTTTCTAAATCTTTCAACTCAACACGGATTTTGTTGTATATTTCTGATATTTCCGCTGGCAGATGATCATCCCATCCCAATTTGTGTAGCCAAAGCCTTTGAAATACTATTTTCATTAAAATGATCGAAGGAGATAACCAACCCAGCGGATCAAAGACCCTTGAATGCTCGGAAATAACTTGACGTTTGGTTGGCTCATTACTCTCCTTCAAATCGAGTTTAAAGGTAAAAGTATCTTCTGCTGCGTTCCACTGTAGACCTAATATTTTTGATTCTTCTGAATTATTGAACAAAGTGGTTTGTTGTGTCTCTCCATTCACTGTGAGTTCAGGCACATTTGATTTCCATTTTCTTAGATTAAAACCACCGCTTATTAACAAATCATTCATTTCTCTTTTTAGTTTCGTCGCTTCCTCAATGTTATCAGCACCAGAGATAAAATCATCAACGTAAAAATCATTTATAAGATGATCAATGATATTTGGATGACTATCTTGATTATCATATGCTAGCTGATGAATACTTCTAATAGCTAAAAATGCCGAACTAGATAAACCAAAGGTAACTGTATTTAGTTTACAATGTTTAAGCTCATCAGCTATTTCGCTTCGCCATAAAATACGTTGAAATTGACTATCACTTTCACAAACCAAAATTTGATTGTACATTTTCTCAATGTCGGCTGCTAATGCAATTTTGTGCTTTCTGAATCTTAATAAGATTGACCATAAAGTGGGCTGAATAGTCGGACCGACTAACATCGTTTCATTTAGTGATATCCCAGAAGAAGATTTCGCTGATCCATCAAAAACTACTCTCAGTTTTGTAGTTTCGCTCGATTCTTTTATCACACAATGATGAGGCAAATAAAAACATTTAGACTGCTCAATCGTTTTATCAGCTTCAGAAACAGCTTCTAAGTATCCCCTACTTAGATATTCACTTATAAATCTAGCGTATTCATGTTTTAGTGATGGACTAGATTGAAATTTCCTTTCTAACGCTAAAAATCTTCTTTTGGCAACGTTTATAGAGTTGCCAAGCTGAGCGGTATTATTTTTAAAGGGAATAGAGACGATGTAACGACCGCTTTCATCTCGTTTGTGCGTCTTTTTATAATATTCTTCACACTCGACATCATCTTGACTCATAATCTGGACATTGGGAATTTCTTCTTGCTCAAAAAATTGTTTTAATGTTCTATCAATGTCTACATCTAAATGGAAATTTAAAGTACAATAACTTTCTTGGCTGTTGTCTGTTCTTACGACGTTTTCTTCACCGGTAACTCCAGCCGCAATCCAACCAAAAATGGTACGTTGTGCGACTATTGAATTATTTGAGTTAGTATATATAATTAGTATATATAATATATATAGTTAGTATATATAATATATATATATATATATATATATATATATATATATATATATATATATATATATATATATATATATATATATATATATATATATATATATATATATATATATATATATATATATATATATATATATATATATATATATATATATATATATATATATATATATATATATATATATATATATATATATATATATATATATATATAATGATGATAATATATATAGTTATAATATATAGTATATAATATATATAGTTAGTATATATAATATATATATATAATGATGATAACCACCGTTTTTAGACTTACGAATAACCGTTTTTTAACTTATTAATACAATCCGATAATATGTTATACCAAATTGGTTTGGTTATTACATTCATCGTGTGATGTCATTGTAACAAATAAAATATAGAATGCATTCAGGGGTTTAAAAACATCTATCTATAATATTTTTTTCAATTTTTTAATTAAAGAAATTCCGGATATTATTTTAATGCAACTTTGAATCATAGATAGACTTATAGACTCTACGTTGTCATCGATTTCAACTAATGATAAAAATTTAATTAATTGTAGCGGGTTCGAAGCCAAACCGAATGAATTTTTAATATCGAATTCTGCTAATTTATGTTTTTTCGTTTTTCAACTGAAACTCAAAATAATGTTCAATATAATATCATGTTCAATATAGAGACACACCTGAAAACTTATTTGATCGCGTATTTTTTATATATCCTTTGTTTTATAAGTAATACTAAATTTTTATATTTAACTGATCAACTAGAGTGCTGATCCTTTTACATTCATATTTAAAAAAAAAATAGAAAATCATTTCTCATTACTACTCGTTGAAATTATTGTTACTACGTCAACAAAATGTATACACACAAACTTTATTTATAGGCGTAGCAGAGCACGCCGGGTCCCGCTAGTATAAGTATATATATTATGTATATATATCCTTGTGATCTTATATCCACACAACTTACACAAATTGCACAACTTGCACAAATTACTGTTTTTATATTAATTGCGGCAAGTGTTGCGTGCACAATTGCTGTTCTTAAAATCACAATTTGTGTAATTTGTGCAACACAAATTACACAAAAAATTTTCTTGTGGCAGATTAAAATTATTTGTGCAAGTTTGTTTTGACATATGTCAAATGAATTATTTAAGGTTGTGTCAGGGCTGCCAGATGGTAAGATTTATCTTTTTTTGTAAGATTTTCTGTCATGAAAAAAGAGAAAAAGATTTTCTCCGAAATACGTTGAAATTGACTATCACTTTCACAAACCAAAATTTGATTGTACATTTTCTCAATGTCGGCTGCTAATGCAATTTTGTGCTTTCTGAATCTTAATAAGATTGACCATAAAGTGGGCTGAATAGTCGGACCGACTAACATCGTTTCATTTAGTGATATCCCAGAAGAAGATTTCGCTGATCCATCAAAAACTACTCTCAGTTTTGTAGTTTCGCTCGATTCTTTTATCACACAATGATGAGGCAAATAAAAACATTTAGACTGCTCAATCGTTTTATCAGCTTCAGAAACAGCTTCTAAGTATCCCCTACTTAGATATTCACTTATAAATCTAGCGTATTCATGTTTTAGTGATGGACTAGATTGAAATTTCCTTTCTAACGCTAAAAATCTTCTTTTGGCAACGTTTATAGAGTTGCCAAGCTGAGCGGTATTATTTTTAAAGGGAATAGAGACGATGTAACGACCGCTTTCATCTCGTTTGTGCGTCTTTTTATAATATTCTTCACACTCGACATCATCTTGACTCATAATCTGGACATTGGGAATTTCTTCTTGCTCAAAAAATTGTTTTAATGTTCTATCAATGTCTACATCTAAATGGAAATTTAAAGTACAATAACTTTCTTGGCTGTTGTCTGTTCTTACGACGTTTTCTTCACCGGTAACTCCAGCCGCAATCCAACCAAAAATGGTACGTTGTGCGACTATTGAATTATTTGAGTTAGTATATATAATTAGTATATATAATATATATAGTTAGTATATATAATATATATATATATATATATATATATATATATATATATATATATATATATATATATATATATATATATATATATATATATATATATATATATATATATATATATATATATATATATATATATATATATATATATATATATATATATATATATATATATATATATATATATATATATATATATATATATATATATATATATATATATATATAATGATGATAATATATATAGTTATAATATATAGTATATAATATATATAGTTAGTATATATAATATATATATATATAATGATGATAACCACCGTTTTTAGACTTACGAATAACCGTTTTTTAACTTATTAATACAATCCGATAATATGTTATACCAAATTGGTTTGGTTATTACATTCATCGTGTGATGTCATTGTAACAAATAAAATATAGAATGCATTCAGGGGTTTAAAAACATCTATCTATAATATTTTTTTCAGTTTTTTAATTAAAGAAATTCCGGATATTATTTTAATGCAACTTTGAATCATAGATAGACTTATAGACTCTACGTTGTCATCGATTTCAACTAATGATAAAAATTTAATTAATTGTAGCGGGTTCGAAGCCAAACCGAATGAATTTTTAATATCGAATTCTGCTAATTTATGTTTTTTCGTTTTTCAACTGAAACTCAAAATAATGTTCAATATAATATCATGTTCAATATAGAGACACACCTGAAAACTTATTTGATCGCGTATTTTTTATATATCCTTTGTTTTATAAGTAATACTAAATTTTTATATTTAACTGATCAACTAGAGTGCTGATCCTTTTACATTCATATTTAAAAAAAAAATAGAAAATCATTTCTCATTACTACTCGTTGAAATTATTGTTACTACGTCAACAAAATGTATACACACAAACTTTATTTATAGGCGTAGCAGAGCACGCCGGGTCCCGCTAGTATAAGTATATATATTATGTATATATATCCTTGTGATCTTATATCCACACAACTTACACAAATTGCACAACTTGCACAAATTACTGTTTTTATATTAATTGCGGCAAGTGTTGCGTGCACAATTGCTGTTCTTAAAATCACAATTTGTGTAATTTGTGCAACACAAATTACACAAAAAATTTTCTTGTGGCAGATTAAAATTATTTGTGCAAGTTTGTTTTGACATATGTCAAATGAATTATTTAAGGTTGTGTCAGGGCTGCCAGATGGTAAGATTTATCTTTTTTTGTAAGATTTTCTGTCATGAAAAAAGAGAAAAAGATTTTCTCCGAAATAATAAGATTTTTTGAAAAATTTTGGGATTGTTTTTTTTTTTTAAATATATAGTGAAATTTTTAGCTTGCTTAGTAAATTTTATAACATTTCTTCATACAATCGTTCTAAAAACAATTCGAAAACCTAACAACTTGTTTTAAGGGCAATTTAATACCGAATTGGTTTTAAGGGCCAAATGACAACTGTTTTTTATTCTTTTGAATTTTGATATTGTTTTGTATTTTACCAATATGGCGTGTTGTTCAACTTGCACAGAAAGTCTTTCAACTGTTCCTTTATAAATATTTTATATTAGTATTAATATATAGTTATAATAAAATAATGTAAGTTTTCACATTTTATATCTAACAGCGTATAATTATTTTATTTTACTTAAACCGTGGTCCGTGAATAATTTAAATGTATTTTATGTGTCAAAATTCTATAGTTATTCATCAAGGCTAGACGTATCAATTTGATGTCGAAATATGGAGAGGTACTTCAAGAAAATAGGTATGTTATAATCTTTGTAATGTATTCTAATTGAATTTAAACATTCATAAATAGATTGCATTCGCATACACATATTATTATACATTTTCAGATTCTCGCCAAATAACAACCACAAATCCAGAAATAAACGAAAATGTTGAGGTTAGGCCATGTTTGATTCAGGAATCATTAGAGGTAGAATCGGTAAGATTGAATTTTTCAATACCAAAATTCTTGTATACTAAATTAAAATATAATATTTTAGCCACCTGCAAAACTCAAAAAAACCCACAAGTATCTGAAAAGTTGGGAAGAAGATCCTATACTGAAACCATGGCTAACTTGTCGAAATACTCTGCCACATTGTCATGTTTGCTCGTGTGATTTAAAAGGAGCAGGTAGAGTAAATGATTTAAGGCAACATGCCAAAACTTCTAAACACATAACCAATAGCAATGCCATCAATATACATTGCGCGAGTACAAAGTTGTTTTCAGGTATTTCAAGTTCCAACCAAGCAATAACTACGGCCGAGTTAAAATTAAGCGCATTTTGTGCTGAGCACAACATCTCTTTTGCCACAATGGACCATTTGATTCCTGTTTTAAAGAGTGCCTTGCCGGATTCGGAAATAGTTAAAAATTTGTCGTGTGCTCGAACAAAAACTACTGCCATAGTAAAAAACGTTATCGGAGAATCTCAGCTACAGGATATTTGCAAATTATGCAACAATAACTATTTTTCACTGTGCATAGACGAATCTACGGACATCTCAACTACCAAGTTATTAAGCCTTGTTGTACGGACTGAACTGAGAGGAAAGATATCTGATTTTTTTTTTGGGTTTATTAAAAATCGAGGTATGTGATGCATTTTCCATTTACAATAAAATTGTGTCATTTTTCATCGATAGACAAATAAATTATAAAAAAAATCTAATCGGCTTCGCGGCTGACGGTGCCAATGTAATGACTGGTGCTAATCATTCGGTCGCAACATTATTAAAACATGATTGTCCAGAACTCATTATTTTTAAATGCGCATGTCATTCCTTTGCATTGTGCGCCAATCACGCCTGCAAACAACTACCACGATATGTCGAAAGTTGTGTACGTGACATTTATAATTTTATTCAAAACAACCCAAAGAGAATAGAATTATATTCCTCACTTCAAATTTTATTAGAATATAGACCCAAAAAATTTTTACATCCATCGCAAACTCGCTGGTTATCATTAGAAGCTACAGTTGTCCAAATTTTAAGTAGATTCGAAGTACTTCGACTATTTTTTATTCACGAAGATGTTGAGAAATTCGACGCTGTGCAACGAATAAATAATGCGCATGTCATTCCTTTGCATTGTGCGCCAATCACGCCTGCAAACAACTACCACGATATGTCGAAAGTTGTGTACGTGACATTTATAATTTTATTCAAAACAGCCCAAAGAGAATAGAATTATATTCCTCACTTCAAATTTTATTAGAATATAGACCCAAAAAAATTTTACATCCATCGCAAACTCGCTGGTTATCATTAGAAGCTACAGTTGTCCAAATTTTAAGTAGATTCGAAGTACTTCGACTATTTTTTATTCACGAAGATGTTGAGAAATTCGACGCTGTGCAACGAATAAATAAATATCTAGATAATAAACAATTTGAACTTTTTTGAGATTTTTAAGGTTCATTTTAAACGATATTAACAAACTTAATCGGCTGTTCCAAAGTGAGTCTCCACAACTCCATGTGCTCTATCATGAAGTAACTAGATTATATTATAAAATATTTGAATATTTTATAAAAGAAAATTTTTTGGGTGCCGATTATTTAATAGAAAACAATTTAAATAACAGCGAGATTTTAAAGGAATTGAAAGATGTTTATCTAGGGGCAGACGTGAATACCGCTTTGACAACTACTCATGTATTATTAGAAAACGATGAAATGGAGTTTCGGGTACATTGCCAACAGTTTTACGTTGAATTATGTAACCACTTAATTAAAAAATTCGATTTTGGAGATAAAATGCTAGAAGCTTTTCAAATTCTTGCGCCAACGAACGTGATCAATAAACAAAATTTAAGTTGTGCAAACTTGATGGTATTTTTCCCTCAAGTTATTAATCGAAGCAATTTGCAAAATGTCGATGATGAGTGCCGGGAAATTAGACTATTGAATTTTTCTGAATTGGAACTGGGCGAGGAAGTTGCGGTCGATACATTTTGGTACAAAATATTAGATTTAAAACGATGTGATGGTCGATTATGTTTCCCATATTTGAAGTCAGCCATCATGGCTATTTTAACGATTCCCGTGGCAACAGCGAACGTGGAGCGTATTTTTTCTCAAATTAATCTAAACAAAACCAAAACTCGAAATTGCCTAGATTCTTCCACATTAGCTGGAATTTTACTATCCAAGGACTATATAAAGAAAAATTACAAGGATTGCACTCATTTTGAACCTAGCAAGGAAATGATGACTAAATTTAATTCTGAAATGTACAAAGGTATATTCTAATGTGATTTTTTTACACTAAATTTTTAAAGTGGTGTATACTTTTTATGTGGTTTTATATTACGTTAGGTTATAATTAATTTAATATTTTAAGATTGAAATGAATTCAATTTACTTTATTTTGTTTTCTGTGATGAACTGATGAATTTTTATTGTATTTTTACATATGTGATAATAAAACACTGAAGTATATATGTACATTGTAGATTTGTTTTATTTATTTTATTAGTGGATTTGAGACTTTAACATTAAAAAATTTTGGTCTTAAACAAATCTTAATAAAAAGATTTTTTTTTTCAATTTTTAAGATTTCATTAAAAATAATCTGGCAGCACTGGGTTGTGTAAACAAAAACAAAATAAAATTGCTGCAGAAGAAAATTTGCGACAGAAGAAAATTATTTTTCTCCGATAGACAGTAAATATAAAATTTTCAGACTTATTTCAGTCAGCAAAGTGGCACTTTTCCTGCCTAGGCAACAAAGCAAGTACTTTGCTGCCTAGGCAGCAAAATAATTAGACTTCATAGAAATAAACAGATATTGCGATTAAAAAAAAAAATTTTTTAATCGATTTTTTTTTTCATTTTTAAAATTTTGCTTTATTTTTAAAGTAATAATTATTAAATTACATATCATTGTAATTAATCGGAGAAAAAATTATATGTTCAACTCGGCAGCAAGGTAGATTGACTGCCTTGGCTGAATTCCTAGCCTCGCTCGCTCGGCTATGAACTATCAGCCGCGGCAGTAAATCTACTACTTTGCTGCCTAGTTAAACAAATAACTATTGTGCAGGTTTTATTTAGACATAAGTTATGTCAAAATAAATAATTTAGGTTATGTAAACAAATTCAAATTCGTGCTAAATATTGTTTATTTTTTTATGATTCAGATTTCAGAGCTAATATAATTAAAAATATCAATAAGTAGAAAAGTAAAATATAATGGTGCTAATAACGTTAATCATAAACGATGTACCAATTGTGTTTGAGGTTTCGCCGGAACGCGCAAGTAAGTTTAAAATTAATATTCATTATAATATATTGTAGGTAATAAATAAAACTTTTTTTAGATTTAAGCACTGGACAAGCAGACTTTGAGTTTCTATATAGGGCTCAAACCGAAGGGCGGCTTATTCCATATCATATTTACCCAAACGATCACCTAACAATTTCAACTACATATGAAATTTTCGAAGAACAAATGGGTAAATTTATTTTAATATAATTGCAACGATAACCAAGTGTAATTGCGATTTTTTTTGTTTTAGATCATGATAATATTGACAGTGTTGAGAACTATCAACCTAGTGCTGATGCATCTGGAGAAATGACTTCAGATGCATCTGCAGAAATTATTCCTAGTACATCTGCAGAAACGACTGCAGATGCATCTTCTAAAATTGCAGGTGCATCAGCTGACGTTGGCGGTACATCTGCAAAAAAACCCTGAATGGACACATACACAGAGAAAACTATTAGCGTCCACAAGGCTGAATATGAAGGAGCGGTTCACGTCCGGCAGAAAAAAAATTTCATCGAATTGGAGAGATGTAGTTGTGGAAATGGCTGAACACGGCTATTCAGTAAGTGCAACTGACTGTTCCACGAAGTTCCGCAACATGTTCCAAACATACGTGCGTCTAAAAAAAAAAAAACCACTGGTGAGGGAGCAACATCATGGCCATATTACAATATGTTTGACGAGGTGCACGGCACTCGTCAAAACATTGTTCCCAAACACACAATGGAAACTCTCCCATTCTCCCCATCAACTGACACAACACCCTCTGAGACATCTGAAGTCTCTGAGACTTCTGAAATCAACGGGGAAACAGACGACAGTCAAAATCCAACAAACCAAAGAAGCAAAAAAAATCTGCTATGCAGTTGTTTTTAGAAAAAAAATACGAGGAGCAAAAAATTGTTCAAAATGAGCTACTCCAAATTGAGCGCGACCGACTGGAGATGCAAAAAAACACTGCAGAAGCAATTAAAAATGAGCTAAAGGCTTTAAACCAATATATATCTGAATTGTTAAAAAAATTGTAAAATTTAATTTTTTTAACAATTCAGATATATTTTGTAAGTTATTTTAAGTTTATTTTATTTTATTTATTTTAATGTATTATTTTTTATATTAACATGAATTCCCATATAGATGTACAGAAGAACTGTTTATTTTAAGACTAGCCAATAAGTTATTTGTATAATAAAAATAAAATTAAAAAGTATATTCAAAACAAACTACTTTACTAAATACTTAAGCATATGAAAAGAGAAGAAGTCTCACTACAGCTAATTTACATGTATATAAAGCAGAAGAGTAACAAGAGATATAGTGTAGGTACACGACCAGGAAACTGTACAATCAAAACCTCTTGAATTGCAGATAAAGCAGAAATAAAAAAAATCTTTCGCTTTATGTAACTTCGGCGATCATTAAATTTCTCCTTGTATTATTACCAATTGGTGTAACAACGGGAGTATTATTAGGAATATCAACTGTATTATACATAAACATATATTATGTAGAATACAACAGGTCATTATAACTATGGGAATCAAATCAATCCTACTCATGTTAAGGTATTTCAACCTTCTGAACTTTCCTTTTAATATCCCAAATGCTTGCTCTATTACAATTCGTTTACTACTTAACATTGCATTGAACTTTTTGTGACGTTGTGTTAGGTGACCGTTATCTTTAAACGGTACTATTAATTTGTTTGTGCAAGGATATGCCGTATCAGCAATTAAAACACAATTTTCTGGCATAGCAGTCCCTTCTTCTAGTTTTGCGAAACATTTCATTATTTGACAAATACCACAAAAACATATATATGTACCCGAGTTTTTGGTCACACATTTAGAAAACTCGTTTCTCCTTGTGACGGCGAAAAAGAACTCCGTCTCTTTGTCTTTGTCACAACATATTGAAATCTGAACCTTCCTAATAATTCGGACCAATTTTCTAAATTAGTGTACATTCCTAAATCTAAATTCTTTCCTCAATATCTCATTTATATGTGTATAATTAAAAGTTAATTTCCTGATCAGATGGATACCAAAATATGAGAATTTTTAATCCTAAGTAAGTTTTATTGTGGTTCTATAAAAATATTCAGGATACTATTATTTATAACACGAAGCAATGCTATAGAGTAAATTACTAGCTATATGCCCACTTACCTGGCTGCCATGACTGAGGTATCAGTCGGCAATCTATTCACAATTTTCATTGTTCATAACCAAATTTAAATCAAACTACTTGGTAATTTATTAAAAATTCATGTTTCACTTAGCTTGACTTCACAAAAATTAATGTTTTTATATTATAAAACCACAACAATAAAATTCTATCACTTATAACACTTATCACGAAAAGTTATATTGCTATTGACCTGTTATTCACTGTTGATCCTCTATCTATAGTCTATTCACAACATTCCAACCGATTTTCATGGAACAAAAATTTTGTTTTCAGAGGAGAACTTTCCACAATGTTTTACTAGTTTAATTATTATAATAGACATTTCTCTTATTTAATAAAATAACATTTATAATTATTAGATTGTTACTGCAAAACATGGTTATCTAGATTGTTCCATAACATGGTGACAGTTTTGGTGTTTCGTACGTGCTAATATCAAATTTATTGTGTCGAAAATTTAAACAAGCCTTGATTTGATCTGTAAAATATGTATTAAAATCAAAGTTTTAGTTACCTGTGTAATACCTACTGGCTTCGATTAGACGTACAAGTGTTCAAACAAAAATATATTGTAGATATAGCATCAGCTACAGAAAAGCACTATGTTGAAGGATTTTCACGCGTTTCATATGATCTGCATTTTTCATTAATACGATTTTAATAACATGTATAGATAAGGGTAGCTTTCACACAAATAATGACTTCCACAGTCAACAAAACTAGTAAATATGCTAGTTTATTTTCATGCAAATTAAAAAAGTCCGCGATTTTCTTTTATTTTTTTGGTTATTTGAACACGCCGTGTTTTGTTTGTAAATAAAACAAAATAAAATACAATCTGACGTTTGCTGAATAAAATAAATTTAATTTTTGTCCGCTCCCTAGCGGAAAATACGAAAAGGTAGGCTGCGTAATCTATATATATTTTCAACCATAAGTGCTGATTACACCCAAATAATGTACCCGGGTATCCTAGTGTTAATATAAATCGCAGTATCTGACAAAGTTCTGCAGGATCCACACTACTTAACTGAAATTTTATAGCAACTGTGGTGACTTTTTTATTTAATTATTTCCTTTATTTGAAAATCTTTTTTTTAATTCGTTTTAAATTTTCGCAATAGATTAATAAAATTTTAGGTTTTCTTCTAGTTTTCTTTTAAAAATTCATTTTTGTTTAAAAAAATTTTGTTTTTGCTATTCATTAAGAATTCTGCAGCCAAATTCTGTAACTGTGAAGCGGTAAAGTGATAAAAATTTCTTCGTTTCTTTTCATTAAAAAACTTATCACTTCACCGCTTCACAATTACAGAATTTGGCTGCTGATTTAGTTATTACACGAATCAAGCAATTGTTTTGTTAAAAAATTAAAAAAAGTTTTTCTATAATTGTTTCTTGTTAATATTTTAACGCTATTTCCTTTAAACTTCATCTCGTTTTATTTATACATATTGTAACATTGTGGAATAATTGTTATTATTTCGTGTATTTAGATTATAGGGCGATTTTTCTGTTCCGGTGTTTACCGCAATGGCGCTGCAAAAGGGGGATAAGAAAAAAATCACAAAAATTTTATATGCGATTCCATACAAAACACAACTTGAATAATTTTAAAAGTTATCTAAGAAATTTCTCATTTTAGCACAATTGAACAATTTTAATTTGATTATAAAGTATTATTGACTATATATTAAGCGTAATATATAAAATATTATTTTTAAGTCTCTCAAAAAAGAAACATAAAAATTGCCAAAATGTCCCATACAAAGTTGTATGAAAAATTTGACCCATTTTCGTATTTGTTTTACGGACAGAAAAAATAAAATAGTTTACATATTATGCTTAACATATAGTCAATAATAGTTCATAAACAAATTTAAATTATTTCATTGTAGTAAAATGAGATGTTTCATAGATAATTTTTAAAATTATTCATGTTGTGTTTTGTATGAAATCCCATATAAAATTTTTTGAATTTATTCTCTTATCCCCTTTTTGCAGCGCCATTGCGGTAAACACCGGAACAGAAAAATCGCCCTATAGGGCGATTTTTCTGTTCTGTTGCGGTGTTTACCGCAATGGCGCTGCAAAAGGGGGATGAGAGAAAAAATTCAAAAACTTTTATATGGGATTTCACACAAAACACAACTTGAATAATTTTAAAAGTTATCTATGAAATTTCTCATTTTACCACAATTGAACAATTTTAATTTGCTTATGGAGTATTATTGACTATATTTTAAGCGTAATATATAAAATATTATTCTTAAGTCGCTCAAAAAAGAAACATAAAAATTGCCAAAATTTCCCATACAAAGTTGTATGAAAAATTTTACCTATTTTCGTATTTGTTTTACGGACAGAAGAAAAGAAAATATTTTATATATTATGCTTAATATATTGTCAATAATACTTTAACACACACAAAACACGACGTCGGTCTGCACATCGGTCGCAAGATATAAATGAACCCACGAAATTGGTTGAAGGAATAACCACACCCCTCCAGGCGCAAAAATGTATACATAAAAACAGTACAGTTTACGTACAGTTTACGTACATTATTTTTAAATAGGCACTACTACCACCACACTAAAATTCATATATTCTTAAATTATTATTCATTTGTATAGCGAGGTTAAATTTTTCATATTTAAAGAAACACATAATATATTTCATATTAAATATTAAATATTTCATATTTAAAGAAACACTCAATTAATTAAAATTATAATCGTTAAATATTATAACAAAAACATAAATTTATAAATAACTAACTATAAGTGTTAAATAAAAGATGTAAGTTGTTTATAAATAAAACATAAAATAAATTATTGTTTATAAATATTCAAAAATAACATTTTGTAGGTTATGTTTATTAAATATGTAATATTTTTCAATTTATTTAACTATTATTTGATTTCGTTATAGTTTTTATCGGATCGGTCGGTTTATTTAAACCAATTTTAAACCAATTTTGGTGGATACAGTCAAAATCAGAAAATTTGGTGGATATACAGTCAAAAATCAGTGAGTATAGTTTCTTTATAAATTTTTGTTTAAAATCCGTTAAGGACGATATTTTATTTTTGAATAAAACTATTGGGTCATTCCATTGTGACATACGTTACATTTTTACCCTTTTCAACTCATACTTTTGCCTATTATTCATAAAAAACATTGTTATTTTATGAAATTTATGTTATTTTATGCTATCATGCAGGTAGGAAATATACTATCAATAAAAAAAAGCAGCAAATTAAATATATATTAAGAAATAATAACAAAATTCAGTGCTGTGACCAACGTAACAAAAAAAGTACCACAGTAAAACATACTCATACTTTCAAAGCAATTTCTCTGAAAGTATGCTTTCAATAAATTCAAATTTAGTTTTTTTTAAAGCACAGGTTATCTGTTTTTAAATAAGCATATGTTTTTTACAAATGCTACATACAGTAGAGGTTCCCTTTAAAAAAAATTGTGTGACCAACGTAACGTGACCAACGTAACAGAAAAAAACACATAAGAAAATAATGCATTTCTAACAATAATTTTATTACTTATTTATTTTTTCCATCTTTTAAACAATTTATTTGTTTATTTCCTATCTTTGGTATCAATAATGACGGGCAAGCTTCCAATTAGATTAATTTTTCTACACAACATAAAATTCATTGCAACTATTGAGGTTTATGTTTCCATGGAATGACCCTATTTATTTATTCACATTTCATATATAAAACAAGAAAAAAATAATGAAAAAAATTTTTTTTGCAAAATTCATAATGAACACTTCGGAAAACAGTGTTGCTTTTAAGCAACGTTCGGCCTACAACTATATTTTTTTTCTCACTTTCATTTTTTGGTATGATAAGATGAAAAACATTTAACACAAAGACCAGCATCACATTTTGGACAAAATGTTGAGACAATTGATTTGCATTGACTGCCGGCACATCTTCTTCTCTTTTTATCAGCTATGGTTTGGATCAAGTGTTTCCCACCATCAAAACGGTAATCAAATTCCTTTGATACACGACCTGAATTTTTCTTTGCGTTTCTATAAGTTGTCATATACTCGCCAACAACAGATCTTCTAAACTCAAAATTTGAAATAGAATTACCAGAATTTTGTAATTGAATCCACGCGTTATTTATTGCTACGTCAAACATCCAAGTCAAAAGGGGCCAATACCATTTTGTACTTCGAATTCCAATCCGGTAATGATTTACATCTTCATCCATTCGATCGGTTCCACCCATATTTTATTGTATTGAACAATAGCATTTGGGCATTTGACATTCAATATTTTCTTTTCAGATAAACTATAACGCTTGACATATATTGCAGATACATATCCATATGCATTTGAAATAATTGTTACTACAGAACTATCCTTCCACTGCATTATTTTTATTCAGTCTTCCGAACTTTTTCTTGTTAAATATTTTCCGCACTCCAACTTATTATATTCCGATTTGTTAAAAACTCTGCAATTTTTTGGGTTCGATTTTTTCTCATGGTCCCAGTCCCACGATATCCTTTTTTAGTCAAATGTGACACAAGGTTCACGCTTGAAAATAAATTGTCAAAAAAAATGAGTAATTCAATTCAGGATTTTTAATTTGATCAACCATTTCACAAAAACTGCATCTAGTTTCCCGAAAGTTTTCTCATAAATTGTGTATGTTTCGTTAGATTCACCTGTGTAAATTTCAAAGTTTACTAAGTATCCTGGAGTGTCATTTAGACACCGCGCTTTATAACCAAAACGTATAGGTTTTCCTTTAATAAAACTATGTCGTCCAAAATATTTAATCATGGATTCGTCATATGATAAATTTACTTGAGAAATAAAATTTTCAGAGAAATTTCTTTGAAGATTTTTAATAAGCGGACGTAATTTCTATAATTTGTCGGTTGAATCAGATAACTCATATCACAGCAATGTATACTTCTAATGATTGAGAGAAAACGATCTCGACTCATCGACAAGTTCAACTGCTCATTGTATTTGTATAATGTATAGCGATTTGTTTGATCTACGAATTCTTCAAATATGTCATTTCACATTTGTCATAAACATTTCAAAAATTTGATAGAGTTGCATATTCCTAAACTTATCAAAATTTGGTTGTGCAAAATCATTTTGCACATTAATTATGGTTCCATCTTCCCATACTCTATTTATATTACTATGAAATGGTCTCTCAAAATTTCCAATTGATATAAGTTCTAGGGATGAACCGTTATCAATTACATCGATTTCCACAGGTTCGCTCATAAATTCAGTATCTTCAAATTGAATACCCTAGTAATCACTAAATTGAACTTCAGCATTAGCAAGAAACCGATTTTTTAAGAGGTTGTCGATTTTTCCTGGACCATATTCTTCTCCTGAATCTTCATCTGATAAATTATTTACATCTGTCTTTACATCATAATTTCGCTTACATTTTCAATATCTTCTTCCTCCAAAAAAGCAATAACTTTGCAATAACCTCAAGTGTGAGGTTTCCGCTAAACTAAATTTGTTTTAAATCTTCAATTGATATAAAATTGCTGAAAAAATAGTCCAGAAACAATATATATGAGCAATTTCACGAAGATTCAACATCGTTTTGACTTGACCCCTTTTAATTTTGATTATATTTTATTTATGGATAGTCTTGGATAAATAAAAAATACGAGTTCTCTTAGAATTTTTTTTTTCGACCAGGGGTCTTCACAGGGTACCCCTCAATTTTTTGTTATTTTGTGATGTGAGTGCATTTTGACGAGCGATTGTAGAAAAACTACTGAATCGATTTTCATAAATGATATGTCGTTGAATAGGTATTAGAACAAACCTTTTAAAAATGTACACTGTTAATTTTTTGAAATAATTTTTAACGGTGTAACATAAGAAAAAAACGGTGTAATTGAAAAAAAGATGGCATAGCCTCTTTTTTTTTTTTTTTTTAAACAAAATTGAAGCTTATTTTATATCTAACAACTTGTGAAAGTTAAGGACTAGCATCATTTTTTGTTTTAAAGATAAAATTCGTTGTGCATATGACTGTCGGGAATCAGTTTTTTTTGTTCTGAAGGAAAATTATAAAAATGGCGTTATAAACTAAGAGATTTTTTTTTTATGTTAAATATCAAATATTTTATTATTAAATGAACTTTTTAAAATATTATGAAAATTATATATGTAGTACAATAAATAAAATAAATACAATTGTTAAAAATGATTTACTTATTTTACAAACAGAAGTTTCTTTTGAATAGGAAAGCACTTCTGCAATTATTTTCTTTGTATTAGATGGCATAAAAAATGAAATGTTTATTTGTCACTTCTAGTAATCACTTGTCACTCTTATAAAAAACAATTTGACAGTCTTGACTGCAAACAAAAAAGCCGTATAAACAACTAAATCTATTTAGGAACTTTTGACTGGAGAAGTATTATGTTCGTATTATGTTATTATGGAATCATAAAGTAAAGGATTGTTTTTCAACATTAAATTACAAATATTTTATTATTGAATAAACTTTTTAAAATATCATACAAATTATATATGTGAAAATAAATATAGTTATTAAAAATTATTTACTTATTTTACATTCAAAAGTTTCTTTTGAGTTGGAAAACATTTTTGCATTTATTGTCTTAGTATCTACTGGTACAAAAGAATGAAATTTTTGAGTTCCACTTATAGTAATCGCATTTTTATATCGATTTTGTAATTTTTCTTTTGTTAATTGATATTCATTTTTATCGGCGTATCCAAAGTTCATGGTAGATTCCCATTTTAAAGCCCATTCGAAAAGTTTTTTTGGTGTATCAATAATATTATCTTCACTCGCCATACTATAACGGTGTGCAGCACGCTTCAGTTTACCACCAATTCCATCACAAGGTCCCTTTCCATGGTTGGTAGCATGAAAATGCCATTCAGCGTCAACCTTAAAGTCTTCTTTATGGTGGCATAAGTTAATTAGGTTATGTTTATTTTTGTATTGAGAAGGTGCACCGTCAGTGTTATAAATTATTTTTGTAATATTAGAATTTATATGCGTTTTGATGAATTCAATAAGTTTTGTAATGAAAAGATGGACTGTAGTAGTTTGTGATCGTTTATATCCGAAATGAGTATAAAACTTCGGTGCTGTATATATTCTCTTGTGGCACTTTTAAAATAAATGACAAATGGATGAATAGTAGCTTGTGAATTATTATAATAATAGCCTTGAACCGCATTCTGAATTATGAAGCCGTAGTTTTTAAAAAAATCCCCTTTGGGCCTACTCAGATTAATCTGCGATGGACAATTTTTTTACTGAAAAATAATCAGTAATTTTCTGTTGTTTAAGGCAAAGTTGAATAATATTTTCCACTTTAATTACAATTTGGTCGTCAATTTGCATTTGATTAAATCCGGGCTGCAAACCTGATCAGCAAGCGCGTAGCGTACGGATTTAACCCCGCAGTTGCGTAGTTTATTCAAAACTTTCTCACCGACCAATACATTTCGGTATCCATTGATGGCTTTTCTTCTGCGTCTAAATTAACTAACGCTCATGTACCACAAGGTTTAGTTTTGTCACCACTTTATTTTTAATTTTTTACTTTTAAATTAAAATCACCAGCAACCCAATAAATAATTTTTCAGATGATAGTACACTGTACAAGTCATTTGTTTTCCTATCTTTAAAAGGGAAAAGGCATGAACGAATAAAGCCCGCCCGGAGAGACTCTGCCATAAATGTAAATGATAGCCTGAAAGTTTCCAACAATTGGGGTGACTGAAATATGTTCAATTTTAACTCAACCAAAACATGACTATTGATTGTTGCCAGATCAACGACCGAGTTTGCCAAAGATATTTCGATTAAAATGTCGCAAAATTTTGCTGAACTTGACTGAAATTGCTTTTTAAAAAGTTCATTTAATAATAAAATATTTGATATTTAACATAAAAAAAAAATCTGAATCTAAAAATCGCCATTTTTATAATTTTCCTTCAGAACAAAAAAAACTGATTCCCGACAGTCATATGCACAACGAATTTTATTTCTAAAACAAAAAATGATTCTAGTCCTAAACTTTCACAAGTTGTTAGATATAAAATAAGCTTCAATTTTGTTTAAAAAAAAAAAAAAAGAGGCTATGCCATCTTTTTTTCAATTACACCGTTTTTTTCTTATGTTACACCGTTAAAAATTATTTCCAAAAATTAGCAGTGTACATTTTTAAAAACTTTGTTCTAATACCTATTCAACGACATATTATTTATGAAAATCGATTCAGTAGTTTTTCTACAATCGCTCGTCAAAATGCACTCACATCACAAAATAACAAAAAATTGAGGGGCACCCTGTGAAGACCCCTGGTCGAAAAAAAAAATTCTAAGAGAACTCGTATTTTTTATTTATGAAAGACTATCTATAAACAAAAAATAATCAAAATTAAAAGGGGTCAAGTCAAAATTTCCCAAAAATTTGCTGAACTTGCGTGAAATTGCTCATATTATAAATTTTTCAAATCATGTTTTTTTAATGTTTTTTAAATTCACATCAATATAGTGAACCATCAACATCAAAGCAGATATTCAACTATAAAAAAATATTTCCATACAATAACGTAAATTCAGAAGATCAAGCATCCACTTTAAATTGCCAACCTTCTAAAACAATTCAACCGACATCCGAATTGTGTAATGAGTCAAATTCACAAGTGAATTTGGAATTGCTTATGAAATCCGTGCTCCGAGAAGTAAAATTACTTAGGAAAGAAATCAAAAACAACAAATGCAAATGTTTGTGTTCGAATGACATTCCTGACGTACGATATAAAAGAGCTGTGAATAAAAGAGCTGTGAAATGAGGAGCTGTGAAAAGATAAAAGAGCTGTGAAATTAAAATTAATATATTTGACAAAAATATACATTTATTTTATTACCAAATTATGTATAACATTATATCTTATTAAATTATTTATTTTTACTATTAGATTTTGCGTTTTTATTTAATTTCAATTGAAAAATATATATGTATTTTGAGATGAACTAAACCGTCCGTAAAAGAAACACGTAAGTATCACGTAAATGATACGTTTTTACGTATCATTTACGTTACGTTTTGGCGTACATATTATGAACACTTTTATATACACTAATACATACAAAAGCCCTCGCTAATTTGTTTCACTTCTCATGTTACAACCACTACGTTTGTGTTCCGTTTACGTTACGTTTTTGCGTAACGTTTACGTAGACTTTCATAGAGCAAAGTCTACGTAAACTGTACGTAAACGTTACGCGTGGTCTGGAGGGACCCATGAAAATAAAATCAAATAAAAAACTCTAACAATTTCTTCTCATAATAGTTTTTCAAAGCGTTCAGTCGCATTAAAATTTGTTGTGCAAAAAACGTAAAAGTTTAATTATAAGTTTAAGTTTAATTATAAGTTTTGCTGTTTGATTTGATCTAAGGCTTGGTGTTTTATTTGTGGTAAAACTCTTACTACCAATCAAACCATTGACGATAAGAAAAGTAAAAGTTTAATTAATTGCAACTTAATAATAGGAAATAAGTTATTTTTAATAAATAAGAAACCAATAGTTTAGTGTAAATGTTATATTCTTTATTATCACTAAAGATTAAAAAGATAAGTGAAATCATATGGAACAATAAAACTTACCATATAGCGAACACATGTCCGCATGTACTTTTATGTTTAAGTAATGTCGATAACATCATAGAATTTTCTTGCCTAAAAATAAATGAATAAAAAGAATAATATTAGTGTTTTGATAAATGAATATTACGAATAGATTTGTGATGGAAAGTGCTCAAAAATATGAACAATCAATTTGGAGTCGGATCAGTGAGTATATGATAGTTAACCCGTCACAACAAAAACCTCAGTTTACAAATATATATTACAACCTTCCGATGTATATTAAAACCAAAATAACTAAAGAAATAACGAGTTACCAACACCAAAACTTCATAAACAAATTTAAATTATTTAATTGTAGTAAAATGAGAAATTTCATAGATAACTTTTAAAATTATTCAAATTGTGTTTTGTATGGAATTCCATATAAAATTTTTTGAATTTTTTCTCTTATCCCCTTTTTGCAGCGCCACTGCGGTAAACACCGGAACAGAAAAATCGCCCTATAGGGGCGGTGTTTACCGCAATGGCGCTGCAAAAAGGGGATAAGAGAAAAAGTTCAAAAAATAGTAAGTTTCACAAGGTAATTGACATCTAATAATTTACGTGATACATAAATAATTTTATTTTTTACTACCTTAAACATTTATTAAACTAAAACATTTATTTTTATCAAGTACAAATTGGACAGCATAATTTTGCGTTTTAATTGATCAAGTTAGTTATTTTTCACTTCAAATTGTATTGCTGGGGTATTGTTATTATTATTCGTTACTATGGCTTTATGTAATGTTGTTTATAAATAAATAAAACAAAAATTTATAATGAAAACTAGGTCTATTATGAATCCATAACACCCTCTTATAATTCCCTTAGGAATTAAGAACGTCATTATTATTTCGGTAACTAAGGTCTAAACGACTTATAATAAATCAGTAAAACATAAAATATTTTATTTTCTTCTGTCCGTAAAACAAATACGAAAAAAGAGGTTAAATTTTTCATACAACTTTGTATGGGAACTTTTGGCAATTTTTATGTTTCTTTTTTGAGCGACTTAAGAATAATACTTCATATTTTACGCTTAATATATAGGCAATAATACTTCATAAGCAAGTTGGAATTGTTCAATTGTGGTAAAATGAGAAATTTCATAGATAACTTTTAAAATTATTCAAGTTGTGTTTTGTATGGAATCCCATATAAAATTTTTGTGATTTTTTCTCTTATCCTCCTTTTGCAGCGCCATTACGATAAACACCGGAACAGAAAAATCGCTCTATAGGGCGGTTATAGGTTATCTATGAAATTTCTCATTTTACCACAATTGAACAATTTTAATTTGCTTATGAAGTATTGTGGTGACACACAAACACGACGTCGGTCTGCACACCGGTCGCAACATATAAATTAAGCCACATGAAATTTGTTGAACGAATAAATAACTACACCCATGAAAATTAAAGAAAATTCTCACGAGAGTCGATTAATAGTTTTCAAAGCGTACAGACGCATAAAAATTTGATGTGTAAAAACACATGTAGTAAACTCGAAAGATTTAGTTGAAATCTAATAATGTGAAATAAGTTATTTAATAAATAAAAAACAAATAATTTCGTGAGAATACTATATTCTTTATTATAATTAAAAAGTAGAACTATAAGTGAAATTATATAAAAACAAAAAAACTAACCTTATAGTAGATGGACACCTGTCCGCATGTACATTTAGATTTAACTTTAAGTGATGTTAATAGTATCCTAAAACTTTCTTACCTGAAAATAAATAAATAAAAATATAACATTAGTGTTTTGATAATCGAACATTATAAATAGGTTAGTGATGGAAAGTGCTCGAAACATCAATAATCAATATGGAGTCGGATTAGTAAGTACAGTAGCTAACCCATCACAACAAAGATCGTAGTTTCCAAATATATACCATAACCTTCCGATATATATGAGCCGTTCACTGCACAAAACGATTAACTCCATAAAACAAAATGTTGAGAAACTGATTTTTTTTCAAAGGTCAAATAAATTTCGATATTTAGTAGTGTTAATCTTTATCATTCAGGAGTGTTATTATAAACATAATTTATTTCATTTTGGTTACTAAGTATATCAATTAGCTATTATAGTAGTAATTTAATTAGTATAATAGATATTATTAGTTTTTAATATCAGGTTTTTAAGTCATTTTTTAATGGTCAGACAAATTTTGACTTTTAACGGTGTTTATCTTAATTATTCAGGAAAGTTGATTTTAACGTAGAAAGTTATGACTATAGCAAGTACTTTGACATTTAAATTTAAAATTTTCCAAAAAAGTGGAGTTTTTTTTTTTTTTTTTTTTTTTTTTTTTTTTTCTTTATTCAACAAAATTTTTTTTTTTTTTTTTCAATATTAAATAACATAGTTCCTTATTAAATAAATAAAAAATAATTATTATTACTCATAATTATGAGTTCGTAATTACTAATTAATATTGATTTATTTAATTTTTATATTGATTTATTTAATTCAACTCATTTAATATATATTAATTAATTTCTTTTTTATACCGTTACGTAGACTGAGACGTCTTTTGCAACTAATGAGTATGATAAAAATAAAATTTATACAATTTGAAGTTAAAGATAAAAAATTGACTGATAGAATTAAAGAATAATAAACAATACGATCAAATTTATGAGTTATTAATTAACAATTAAAATTGATCAATTTAATTTTTAATATTGATTTATTTAATCTATAATATTGATTTATTTAATTCAATTCATTTAAAATATATATAATTACTGATACAGTTAAAGAATATATATACAATACGATCAAATTTATGGGTTATGCAGATATAACATTTTTCTTTCACTTTAGGATAAATTATTATAATTATAACTAAGCGCATAAAAACATGCTAGGTTAGAGCTTGTGATTAAGGAACATAGGTGACGCAGCGATTCAGAATTAAAAAAAAAAAAAAACGTATATGTTAATATTGGTAAAATTCCTTGAGTGCTACCTTGAATTTAAATAAAGATGGTTCATTTTTAATACGTTTAGGTAATTTATTGAACTCGTTGAGTCCCTTAAAAAGAATATTATGCGAGCTCATGCTGGTTCTAAAATGGTTCACAAGAAAATGCGAACGTCTTCTGGTATCATGTTCATGTCGGTCTAAGATACGTTCCAAAACAAACGAGTTCTTTATTTTATTGTGAACAACCTTATGAATCAAGACAACGAGTTCACATGCTATTATTTCTGGAAACGCAGAGAAATCTTTATGATTGCTAAATAAAGTGCGAGTTGAGAATCTACGAGGCAACAGTAAAATATGTTTAATAGCGCGTTTTTGTAAGACGAAAAGTTCATTAATCTTGTATTGGGAACAACCACTCCATATTGGGTTTAAGTAGGTTAAATGGGAGAGAATGTAGGAATTATAAATTAGTTTTAAAATTTTGCGCGGTATAAAATGTTTTATTCTGCTTAAAGTAAATATGTAAGGCAAAATACATTTTTTGATTTTGTTGATATGTTCATCCCACTTCAATCTAAAATCAATCAAGAGTCCTAAGTATCTTGCACTATTTACAAATTCTAGTCTCACATTCTTGTATGTGATACTAAGGAGAGGATCAGTACTATTATTTAACAATTCTGAGCTGGTATTATATAAAATTATTTTAGACTTTCTAGCATTTAAGGATAGAAGATTTATATCAAACCAAGTCTCTATTTGCTTAATATCACTCTGCAAATGTGAAAAGATGACATCCTTCGACACATGAGCATACTTCAGTACTGCGTCATCTGCATACAATTGCACAGCTCCATGTAGAGGTAGGCAACACAGGTCATTAATAAACACGTTGAACAAGATTGGACCCAGAATAGAACCTTGTGGAACACTTTTGTCAACGGAAAGAAAAGAGCTTAAGGTTTGGTCAATTTGTACAGCTTGTGTTCTACCAGTCAAGTAGTCTTTAAATAATTTCAATTGTAGCTGTGTGAAACCCAAGCGTGCTAGTTTTCTTAGCAAACGTTCATGGTTAACCGTGTCGAAAGCCTTTTGAATGTCAAGGAACAGATTGGCTACAAGGTTTTTTTTGTCAAGGTTTTCAGAGATATAGTTAGTAAGTTCCATACAGGCCGCTGTGGTATTAGCATCACATGTAAAACCAAATTGATGTGCAGAAATAATTTTATTCTCAACTAAAAATACAATTAGACGACCAAGCAAAACTTTTTCAAAAATCTTTGAGATTGATGGCAAGATAGAGATAGGGCGATAATTAGTTGGAAGTAGTTTATTACCGTCTTTATAAACTGGGGTGACTTTTGATTCTTTTAGGCAATCTGGAAACTCACCATCAGCTAATGAATTATTGATTAATTTAGAGATTACTGGCGATAATCTTGCATTAAAATGTTTCAAGAATTTCGTAGAAATACCATCTAATCCAGTAGCAGCGCCAGCATTAAGACTTTCAATGATGCAAGTGACTTCTTCAGGACTCGTGTTGGTTAAGCTAAAAGGATGCTGAATATTGTAATTCAAATTGACGCATGAAGGGTCAGATTGAGTATCATTGCTCCGGATTGAAGGTATATCTCCAACTGATATAAAATGTTCATTAAAAGTACTGGCAATAGTAATTGGATCAGAGATTAGTTGGCCGTTAGATTGCAAGGTTATTTGTTGTTTATTTTTTTTTGATTTGTGGAAAACGACTTCCCTAATAACTTCCCAATATCTTTTCGGATTAGTAACCGACTCTTTAAATTTTTTTCCGTAGTAATTCAGTTTGAGATTCCGACGTAATTTATTAACCATATTTGTGTATTCGTGATATTTGAATAAAACATAAGAATTACTGGGGTATTTTTGCTTTAAGCGAAAAAATTTTTTTCTTTGTTTAAAAATAGATTGTAGCTCTTCCGTTATCCACGGCTGGTTGGAAGTTACTTTATGTCTTAATGGAATTTTTTTTTTGTTTTTGGCAATTTCAACTTTAAGTTTTTGAACTAAGTCATTAAAACCTGAGGAATTATCAAGATCTACCCAGAATCCATTATTTCTATCTATGGCTTCATAGTCAAGAATCTCATAATGAGAAGGGTTTTCAATATTCGAAAATAATCGATTAAAATTAAAATTGAGCGCAACCAGACAATGATCACCGCAGTTTCGCCCCTGAATATCCTCAACTGAAAAGTTGAAATTCAGGTTTAAAACATCTGTAATAATATGGTCTATGATTGTAGATATAGTATTAGAGATTCTTGTTGGGAAGCTTACATCGACCTTATTGAGTATAGAGAAACCATTAGCAGTTATCAATTCATGATAAGCCTGTATTGTACGATCATTTTCATTTAATAAATTAAGGTTGAAATCTCCAATGATGAAACAGTTTTTCATTTTTGGTATAAGTATATCAAGAAAAGTTAAAAAATTATTGTCGCTCAATTGAGTGGAACGATACATACCAATAATGTTCAAGTTTAGTTGAACAACTTTGACTATTACCAGTTGTATAGAATCGTCAAACTTCGATTTCAATTCAGCATTGAAGTCATCACCAAAATCCAAATTAATTTGGGTTGATGATAGCTTATTACTAATATAAACACTGACACCTCCTCCTCTACCAAGAGTACACAAATTTGACCTATTTGCATGATACACGTTATAACCCTCAATATTAAAGAACTTGTTCTCATCCTCATACAGCCACGTTTCTGCCAAAACTACTATATGTATTGTTGCTCCAAGTGAATTTAATAAATTAACAACTTCGTCATATTTATTACGAATACTTCGCACATTCAAGTAAGCAACATTAACGGCATTACTGTTGTTTGCGTAAAATGTTCTAGTGTGATATTCAATTGAAATTTGGTCATCCATACTAAATAAATTTTAATTCCGTACTCTCAGAAGACAACTAATAGACCAAAATACATAGATATTACGACAGCTGATCGATAAAACAAAAAAAAAAAATTTTCACGTTTGTTACAATCACAAGCTCAAAAAGCAAAACGGACAATTATATGTATAGATGATAGGTATGTATATATAAATATATGTGTATATATTATACCAACAATTTAAATTTCCAGAGATCGAAAGGTGAAAAAATGTGTTATATTATTTAACTGCTTGGCACTCCTAATTTAGATTAACTAAAGTAAATTAAAATTAGATATAAATTAAATCAAATTAAATGGTTAGTAATTATCAATAAGATAAATTAAATTTCTCACAGTTCCTCAATTTCAGTTCTTCAAAAAAATTAGATAGCGTAGCGTAGTTTGAGGTCTATAACTATAGTTATTATTTTTCCTTATCATTTCCATCGTATGCAATACCATCTTGCACATAGATTGTTTTGTTTTTTAAAAATAAGTCGTGATCTTTTATTCTGCGATCTATATCAGCTTGTGAATTGATTATTATTGGCGGTAACTGTTTCTGTGTATTTTTAGAAGTAAGTCGAATATACAGATTATTGTTTGAGAACCAGGTAGCACAGATGATGTTTTGATTTTTTAGTTTTCGACAGTAGGTATACAGGTCAGCATAATACTTCAATAGTCTATGTCCAATAAATAGTTTTTTTTGTTCATTTTCAAATTCGGGAATAACTTGCTTGACGAAAATTGGACCAATGTCTCGAACCAGTTGCATAAATCTTGTTTTAAGCATAGTTGATTTAAATTTAACAATAATTTGAACATGTTTGACCTCTTCTCCATCGTTTTGAACAGCAATAGATTTGGAATAACTTTTATCTACACTTGAGATATCATACTTTAGAAAATTGCAGATGTTGTTCATAAATTCATTGGCACTAATATTTTTTGGTGCTCCCAGTATTACAATATCATCACTAAGATCGTTCTGCTGTAATTTGAAAACTTGCAGTTGAAGATTGAATATTTCCAGATCATGTTTAAGTGAAATTTCACAAAGGTTTTCTACTTTGGCTTTTGTTTTTTTGTGGTCCTCAAAAAGATTGACCAATTTCACATCAAGATTATCAATTTTCTGATTGACATTCATAACTTGCTCATTGACCGCAATTAGTGAGGTTAGAATATCTTTTAGATCTATATCTTTTTTTTTTAGAAGTTCTTTCATAGTGTCACACGCACTGGTAGATTTACTTCTGGTGTTTGTAGGTGACATAATTTCCGATTACAATATCAATAATTATTAAAAAGATGAAACTAAACCACAAAATTTATACAACAGTAATTGACACGATGGTCTATGAAATTGACACTTGAACGTTAATTTTATACTGTATTTATTATTTATTCACATATGATAGTATATAATAAATTAATTCAACAAATTTACCGCGTTCACAATAGTAAATATTAAAAGAAAATTAAAAAAACAAGACTAATAAAGCATACGATTTTTGGTATGATCCTACTCAGTCGCCATCTTTATTTCTCTTGAAAGTTAGTCGCTTTGTGCAGTGAACGGCACATATATCAACCAAAAAACGAGTTACCTGAAACCAATATAACTAAAGATGGGAACCCCGACAAGTACACACTGAAATCAAAAATCTCAACATCAATTTCAACTGGTGCATGCAGAATTATACTAACAAAATTAATGAAAAATATCGCAGTGCTACAATGTTTCATCAAAGAAAACTACAGCGGTGATAAAATTTTTTTCCAACAACGTGTTTTCAACAAAGGTTTACACAGAAGACATAACCTCAAGAACCTTCTGGATATAACAACAACAAAAAACTATTTCTTACTGTATGTATTGCATGCCAAATTTAATTTAATAATTTCTAAATATAAATAATAATTTTTAAATATTTAAATACTGAATTTACAAATTAATAATGTAGAATGAAATTATATCCTTGTATATTAAATTACGTAATAAAAATCCAAAAAAAAACGCAAGCGTTAGGTTGACGCATATCAATTAATATGACAAATTTTAAATAAAATAAAAGTAAATTTCAATTGTTTGAATATATTTATCAGATATATTTTAATATTTTAAATGAATTTTAATAATTTAAATTTAATACTGAAACATTTTTCAACAAAATTAAAAAATAAATCAAAATTTTTTTCATTACAAAACTAAGTTTTGAATACTAAAACGTAAATAAAAATTTATGTAAGTCACAATAAAGAATTGGGTGTAGCAAACAAAATTTAAATTTTATAATATTTTCATATTAAATTGTATAATACATTTAATAATATTTTCATAAAAATATTGTTCCAGTAAAATATAATTACAATTTTTTAAATAAATATTAGTATAGATAATTATTACCATTTTTAAAACACATTCGTGCAACCAATTTAACGCGGTCATAAACGTTTATTTTTATTAACACAAAATGCTTAATAATAGCCAAACAGATACACCGTCACCACAGATACCGGACCATCAGATTTCGACGCAGAGGGAACGGTTTGGCGAAATCAAAAATATTTTAGACCATAACATTCAGTCATTGGAAGAATGGTTCACAAATAACACAGGCCACACACACCCAAACCAAACGGCTAAACGAAATCAACTAGCTGATAGATACGCCCATTTAAAAACAATTCCTGGAACACGAGGATATCACTCATACATTCCTACAAATGATGGGTCAATCTTAGCCAGACGTTATTCTAACTCTACGAAATTTAGTAATGTAAAATTAAATAAATGATAAAAAATGTGTAAAATATTTATTTTGAGTTAAAATTAAAAATTTGTTATAAAAACATATATGTAAATCCAAAAAAAACTGTTCATTTTTTAACTCCACTTTTTTTATGATGAAAAATTTTAAGGCAATAAAATTAATAAAAAAAAAAAATTTTCCCCTCCTGAATTTCTTCTAAAATGTTAGTAACATATGTACCTTTCACATATTAAAAAATCAAAAATTTAAAAAATGCGCATTTCTAGAAAATCGAATTTGAACTTTTTACTGTTTTTTTTCTAAAAGAAAGTGTTCAAGGTCATATAATGTGAATTACTATTTTGATTAGCTCTAGTTAATACCTACATTTACAATTAGAGACTTAGGCGTTTTATGTGATAGTGAGCTTAATTTTAGATCCCATATCGACAACATTGTTAGTCGGGCCAACTCAGCACTTGGTTTCATTAAACGATGGTCCAAAGAATTTTCTGACCCTTATGTCACCAGGGCTCTCTATTTAACCATCGTTAGACCACTGCTTGAATATGCTTCTCAAGTCTGGTCACCTTATCACCACGTACATATCAATAGAATAGAAGCTGTCCAACGCAGATTTGTGCGTTTTGCACTTAGAGGTCTTCCTTGGGCTGATCCATACAACTTGCCTCCATATCTAGATCGACTTAGTCTTCTTGGTATGCACAGTCTGCAGAAACGTCGTGAAATAGCTGACGTTATTTTTGTCCACCAAATTTTGGCTGGTGTAGTTAATTCCTCAATTTTAGAATCCATAAACATTAATATTAATTATCGCGCAACTAGGTATGTTTCTTTATTCAGAATTGATTTCCATCGCACAGATTATGGTAGAAATGAGCCTATCACAAGAATGCTACAGAACGCGAATAAAAATGCTCAAAGCTTCGATTTCCATCACAGTAAATATAAGTTAAAACAGTTACTTTATTCGAATCAATGATAACTGATAACTCGACAAGTGCTCTCTGCATGATTTCTTTTTATAATTTTAATATTTTACTTTTTAATTTTTAACTAATGACGCGCAATCAAATCGATTGTAAGCTCATTTTAATGTGTATTCATGTTTTGTCTTATGTGGACTTCATAGGAAAATCTACCTATTTTTAAGTTTTATTTTTATTCTTAAAGTTAACAGCAAGAGCCATACGCTAAATAAAATACTTCCCTTTTTTTGTTTTTGACTATTGTTTTTTTTTTTTTTGCATGATTTTTGTATTTTTTTTTTAAGTGCCTTTGTGCCTTTGTGTTTATAAACGGATTTTTTTTCTCTTTACACGTGTGCGTATTTTATTTTATCCTTTCTACTTGTATTAAGTATTGTGGCTTCTTTGCATGTTGTTCGCTTCCGTCCTACTACACTACAACCGAGTCTTGTCTGTGACAAGGTGAATTCATAGTAGCGATATGAAATTATTCCAATCATGTATATATGTATGTATTTTTACACGTTGTGTATTTATACATGGATATTTATACGGTTGATAGGCTCTTATTATGTAATTAAATATGACATAATTAGAGCTGGAAGTGTGAGCAAGCGCTGTTAAGTCTGTTGTATTACATTTTGAGCTATATAACATTAAAAAGAGTTCAGTAGTTTTAACTGTAGAGCCATTTCAATACACCAGGGTATCTTAAGACAGGGTAAAAAAAAAACTAAAAACCCAGAAATTTTTTTTTATTGATGTCAATGAATTCCAATACCTAAATATACAAAATCAAAACCTCATTTCCAAAATTGCATGTGTTTTGCTGATTTCACGTGTTTTTCACCAATACAACAATCAACAAAAATAAGTTAAGTTAAGTCTATTTTTTTTTAATCTTATTTTATATTATTATTATTAGGATGCTAGCCTAATTCTTTGTTAAGAGATGTTCCGAATCAATATTCGTCGTTGGAGACTATCCGTTTCCAGCTGTTTTTATTAAATTTTTGTTTTTGTATTTTTATTGTTTGATAAAAATCCAAGTACAATAGATCTAGATAGATATTTAGTAAACGATATTCCAGGGTATCAGGTATCTGGTGGAAGTTTTGAAGGAGTGTATGATTCTAGGAATATGAGATTGTATTCAAAACATCAGGAAGGATTCTCTGAAAGTGAGGATGAATTGTACGCTGAACGCATAACGTTCCTCCTTACGGTACGGAATATTCCGTGTATGACGACGTGGAGTATTTAGATCCGGAATTTCAAATCGAGTATTTAAAAGAAAACAAAAGTTTGTTGTTAAGAAATAAATTTTGTAACTAAGAACGAGAGTAGGTTATGGAAGCGATTCTCTAAGGTGCGAAGACGTTATAAGAGTTAGGATGGACGATCTGTAAGAGTTTGGAAATAATTATACTTACCTAACAGAAATTAAATATATATTTTATATAACTCATTGTTACTTAGCCTTGAGTATTCTCCATGAATTAATTTGTTGAGAGCGTCGCCATTGTAAGACAGATTAATAAAAATATATATAAAACTTATGTGTTTATAAAATATATAAATGTAAATAAATATTTGAAATAAAAGTAATATTTAAATCTTTTAGTCAATGAAATAAAATTAAAAATAAATTTATAATAAAAGGCAGAGATAAAACATTTTGTTGTTTCTAATTAAAAATAAAATTCACAACAGGTTATGGGTAAAGATCCAGCAAAATAAAACAAAGGATTACTAAAATAAAAAGGAATTTAAAAAGATTAAAATTAAAAAAATTTTATTGAACACAAAATGGCAGCTCAAATGGAAAAAGGTATTGAGAAATTAAAAGATGCTGAAACGTATCAAATATAGAAATTTCAGGTACGTACGCTCTTAGAAGTTCAAAATATTATTGACATTGCAGATGGTACTAGAGAACTTAGCAATTTAAAAAAAGAAAAAGAAAGGAATGGATGAAAATTAAAAGATGCAAAGGCACGTGGCAACTGACATAATAACTTTTTCAATGGATAAATCACTTTTAATCCATGTCATGTCATGTAAAACATGACAAGAAATGCTTAAAATATTAAATGATTAACACTTTAACAAGTGTTTCTTTTATTAAAAATAAATTTATTATTAATAATGTTTCGCCAAGTGCCAACAGTAACCTCAATAAATACTATTAAATGATATGCTTGGAAGGGATACGCAACATCAACGATATAAATTGTTATCAGAATTTTATAATTTTAAATTCGATATTAATGTCGACATACATCAAATATGGGTAAAATACAAAATAAAGTGACTGCATGGGGTTCAACAGAAGAATCGTAGAAAATATTATCAAATTTAATTTCAAGGTAGCAGCTAGAAAAAACAATCATGAAAATGAACGACAAGTAATAACAGCATCATTTCGAAGAACAAAAAAGGTTTTAGTCGTGGTAAACATGGACATTTCCAGGGGGAGTGTAATAATAAAATAAAATGTGGAATATGTCAAAAGACAAATTATAGAACTGAAAATTGTTTTTCCAGAAATAAAAATAAAATCGAAAAATTGAAAAACAACAATTCGTGTTTTTTTTTATGACGCTCATAAATAACACTGACACCTTACAAAATGGATGTCAGAAGCATATGATGCCGTAGAGTTATAAGTTTTGCTTTTTTATTTTCGGGGTTTTGCTTTTGTTTTTTTTTATAAGTTTTGCTTTTTTATTTTTTTAAATAATCAACATTATTTCTGCTGTTATTGCTGTTAATAATGATTTATCTCAAATAAATTATAGGGATACATAGTGAGGAAAGTGATTTAGAAGATGACATAGTTTTGATGGTTTTATTTTTATTTTTGTTTGTTTATTCGTTTGTTTATTTAACTTTTTCAAAATTAAGTTGGCAATAGTTTCAATTGATTGAAAAAGCACACATTACAATTAATTGTACACATTACACAATTAACAGTACACTGTTGCGTATAGTGACTCAACTTCTATTGACTTTTAAGTGAATTTATTGGTTGCTTTATAGTGACAATTTTTGCTATTTTGCACATGTTGCAAGGTCAAGTTTTGTTATTAAATAATTTTATTATTAATTAAATTTATTTTTACATTTGGATATGAACTTTTAAGTATGCATTCAACATCAGTCAAATTAAATGTGCTAAAATAGACTAGTACACGTGATTATGAACTTGTAACGATTTCGTCACTGACCACAGTACGAAAAAAGCACAGCAAATTTACTGGGCTAAATAAAATTTTAGTACACAAAATGTGCTGGGTAAAATTAAAAATAAAATATAATAAAATTACACATTGTATTACGAGGTGAACTAGAAAACACATGTTTTGTTTTGTAAAAAAAAAGAAATCTTTGTAAAAATATCTTTTGTGAATTAAAAATTAAAAATGTAAAGCTAAACAAATCAATTCGTGAAATAAAAGTTATAATAATAATAATCTAAATACTTGATTTGTATTTTAAATAAATTGCGTTATCTGTGTGCAGCTATAACATTATGCACGTGACTTACAAGGGAGTGTCTAACACTGATGCTTCCAGTAATAAAAAAGGAACAAAAAGCTAGTAGAATGGTGTCCTCAATAAATAATTAAAGAATAACAATACTAGCGGAATACATAGTGGATAAGAGTGGGAATAAATACATAGTGACCAAGAACGTAGGTATTAGCACAAACACTACAGTGGTAACCCCCACAAAGAACACAACTTCAACGAGAAAACATTATTTCAACAACAGTGAACCTTATTACAAAAAGAAAATTTAAACAAAATAATTTAGAGCCACATACATCCAGGAATAAAATTGAAATTGTGTTGTATACAAGAATCCCACTAAAACAATATATAGTTTTATACACGTAAGTTGGTAACATTGGTAAATGTCAATAGATATAAAAACCATGTTAATTTGTGAAGTTAATATTAGCATTGTGAGAAATAAAAATAATAAATTGAAATATAATAAATGGTGTTATCGATATTCAAGGTATTATTTTTGTTCATTTATTTATATTAATCAACTACATCACATGGCGCAGTTGATAGTTAATAAAATAATAACTAAATTTTAATAAGCTGAAAAAATCAAAAGTCACGCGGTCTCGACCCTAAGTGTTAACTTAAACTTAAAAAATAAAACACAAAATAAAAGATAATGGACAACCTAAAGCCTCCAGCACCTTTGATATTAAAAGGAAATATTTCCAACAATTGGAATAAATTTGAACGCGATTTTAACAATTTTATGATAGCGAGTAACGGAAATAAAAAAGCGGAAGAGGTTAAAATAGCTACACTTTTGAATATAATTGGTGATGAAGCTAATGAAATCTACCTCACGTTTGAACCTGTCACTGAAGAGGAGAAAAAATTGACGCTTGAGCAAGTGCTCAAAGAATACAAAAATTACCAACAACAAACCAACTCTACGAAAGGTATCAATTTTATACGAGAAACCAGTTAGAATATGAAACCTTTGACGAGTTTGTAAAGGCGATAAAGCTGCTTGCGGAAACGTGTGAATTCGATCAAAAAGAATTAATGATTAGAGATCGAATTGTATTCGGAATAAGAAATTGTAACGTCGGATATTCTCATAAATCATATTAAAATCAATTCCTATTCTTTTTCCGTTCAATCAAAATATATTTCATTCATTACATTTCCTTTTTACAATAATAACAACTTAAAAAAATTTTCAACTAGTTATAACGACTAAATCAAATTCGAATATCACAACAAATAAATAAAAGAACTCATCATTTTCATTTAACGAACATGATTTGTGTGGCTCAAGTTTTTTCATTTTGTTTTTGCTTAAAATGATGTGTCAAAGCAAAACACATTTTTTTTTCAAAAATTCAATTCGCGTTTATGGTCCAAATACATGTGCAGAATTCTGCATGCAGCGAAATTAGAACATGTGTTGTTATATGAGAGCAATTACATGTAAATTCTGCATGCAGAAAAATTCTGCAAGATATCTCTAATTCTAATTTCGCTGCACAGAGGCAGTGCTACCACAATAAAAAAAACAAAAACTACTTGAAAACTCAGATAAAAATGGATGATTTTGACACTTTGTTTGAAAATGAATTATTTTTTTTATAACTCAAATAAAAATGAATGATATTTTTTTGAAAATGAAATTATTTTTGTAATGATTATTTGTTTATAAAGATATTCAAATATTCTAAATAATCCAAATTATAAAATAATTAAAACTAATATTATTTATTTATTTTATTTATTTATTTATTTATATCTTTTCGTATATTTATTGTAAATAAATAAATTTTTGGAAAGGATTATCGGAAACAGTGGCATATGTAATTTGAACTTAAATTTTAATTTAGACATAAAAGTTTTTACAGGCAACGATTCAATTATTTTCTTCTATCTTTTAATTAAAAAGATAGTTTTCTTTAAATTGGGACAACTTTCACTAATAACTACTTCATAATACGTAAGAACACGAACTGTCATTTTTTCGAAAATGCTGCACGTCAAATATATAAAAATTCTGCACATCTAGTTTAGATGCAGATATGCATGCAGCACTGCGTGCAGACTTTCTGCACATGTATTTGGACCATTAGTCTTAAAACCTAAAACATTAATTTAAAATAAATAAAAAGAAAAACTAAAAAAATTGGTGTTCAACTTTGTAAAACATAATTTTATTTATTGTGATTAATGGTAAATAAGATACAAATAACGATTTGATTACTGTAATTTTGGATAAAAATATCGTAAGTCAGTTCCAAAGTGAATCTGAAAAGTTGATAATATTTTGATTTAACCTAAAAGTAAATAGAAAGAATATAATATATCAGTTCCAAATATAATTTAATGGTAAATTTATGTATAAAATTATGGAACTTGGTTAAATTAGACGAATTGTATCATAAATTATTGTCTAAAATATATGCTTTACGTGAAATTTTTAGTTTCATATTTTGAGAAAAGGAAGGTGTGACATTTATCTTGCTAAGAGAACTAAAATATATGGTCGTTCTATTGGCGTCAAAATTATTTGAACTTAATGACGTCGAATCAATTGTACATAACATAGAGCTGCTGTGGCTTTATTTGTTAAGGCCCCAAAAATCAACAATTTACAAATCAAACAAATGGTGGCATCAGTTTGAAAAATTAGGACAATTAAAGCGTGTTAAAGGAAACTGGAATATCATCAACCGACCACCATAACTAATATTAATGGTGACTGATCTTCTGTCAAATCGTTTTTTTGTTTGTTTGTTTTCCTTTATTTCTCTGAGAGAGAAACCGGTTTGTCTTCCAAAAGACGTGCGAAAATTTTTCATTTGATTCAAAATTGTACAATTATTGCAAATTTCTTTTAAATCTATAAGAAAAAAACCTACCACAAAAAAATAATAGTTTCTCCCTCACTGCTACTATATAAAAAGAAATAAGAAAAATGACAGATTAGGATTTGATTCTAACCAAACATATAAATTTTAATCTTTTATCTATTAAAAATAAACTACGCAATAATGAAAAGTTGGTCGCCAGCTAGTTTTCATAATATACTTTCAGGATGTATACATAACTTAAATATTTGAACATTGGCATTATAAAATAATAAAATATTCACTATTATAAAATCACTGGAAATAACACAATAAATGTAAAATACTCTCGTAATTATTTTCATTCATTTTATAAAAAATAGCACAACTAAAAATAATAGATTGTACTTTTTGTTTCGTTTTAAATTATTTAATTGTTTTTAATTTATAATTTAATACAATAGTTGGTTGTTGTAAATAAACAGAAATGCAAATGGCGAAATGAGAAATTGAATATGACATTTTTGTGAACACGATTTCTTATGTCTCTCTTCATACAATTTTAAAGTTATGTTCTCTCTATATTTATATATACTCTAAGAATATCATAGAAGGCGAAGCAATATTCAACGTGACGCAAATTTTTTTTAGTGTAAGTTTTTTTTATTATTGTTTCTATTTTACATATATATATATAAATTTGTAACTTTTGATTGTACCTGAAATGATAGGATAAAAATATCGTTTTTATTTAAGAGATTCCCCAACTCCAGACTCGTCTGGAACATTCCGTTTTAGTCAGTGGCGGATTATGCCTTTAAGGGGCCCGAGGCGGAACAAAATTTTGGGGCCTAAGGTTTTACCAAAAATTTTGCAAATGAGTTTGATTAAGACTATTTCTTAAATAATTTTTTATCCGCTTCAGAACGGAGAAAGATCGTTCCCCACTTGCGTTGCATATCGGCAATGTAAGAAATATTTTTAAAATAGTTTCCACATTGGGAAATGAAGATTGCAGGCCATCAATGATTACCTTGTACATCTTAAATGGACAAGTGATGTTCTCTTCTTTTATATATTTAAAAAAATGATGTACTTCGTCTTTAAAATATTGTACTTCTATATTCCTCGCACATGTATTTGACAATTCTAAAATACACTTGTCAACTTCATTACTGGATATATTTTGATCAAAAAATAATTTAAAATTATTTAAAACAGTTTCATATATGGACGTTCTGGTAGACATTTCAGTGGCAAGCCTATCACAGATCATATTGTGAGTATTTATAATAAACAATTCTCGTCCTACTAGCTGTGTATCATTTGCAGATGATTCATCATACATAATTTTGCGTTTTCATTTTCGTCCTTCTTTGTAGCTAATATTGTCTGTTAATAAGTTTGCTTGCTTTTCTATGCTCTCAAAATTATTCCGAACATCCCTTATAAATTGTGACAAAGAATTAAACAGTTTTACTCCTTGTAATAAGTTCGTTTGAATATTTTGAAATGATTTTCTAGTACTATTGATTCTTTGCAATAATATATCCCATAGAACGGTTAATAAGGCAATTCATATTCATCGAAAGAGCTAGCTAATTTTTTAACCTCAACTTTAGTAATCGGTTTTTCGTCTTCATTTTCGCTAATTTGGATAAGAACGCTTTTAATATTTTTGTAATTAAACCGCAAGGCGGATATTGCATCAGCTCTTGCAGACCATTATTATGTTTGGTTCACTATGTGAATCAAACTGGACCTTTGTTACCAAATATCAATAATGATTCTACAAAAAAAAGAAAATGCACGGGAAACGTTTTCGTCCACTCACGAACGTGGATTTGGGAATCTCTTATTCTAGCCACTTTAGCCGAACATTAAAAAAAAAGAAAGATAAAAATTGTAATAATATAAAGAAATAAAAATAGACCTAACTTAATTGTTCTTGTTATCTTCCAGTCATCCCTTGACTACAGTGTTCATCTTTGGATGTATAAACGTTGTTTTCCAGTCGCCGCCAATTCAATCACTCTTTTCCAGATATTTAAAGTTAATTTCCGCTTCTTTAATCAATACAAATTCAATATCCTTGTTCAATAAAGCAATAATGCACTCCGCCACCTTCCATCAATAATCACTTCACCAGTAATACAATATTATGATCAGCCGCCAAAATTCATCAGAAAAATATTCATGGGTTGAGAATAAATTTGCATAAAACAACTCTTTAACATTATTCCAGCTCCTCTTTCTTTAAATTTATTAATCTGAGATCCAATATTAGTTTGTCTAGAATTCTAAATTATGACAATTCCATATAAATTTTCTAGACGCCATCACAGAAATCATTTAACAGAATCGTTTTTTTTTATATATGTATAACAAAATATTGAGAAACATTAATTTATTAATATGATAAACATAACGCCCTTTTTTTTTATTTGAACATAGTTCTTTGATTATTATTCAATTAATTACTACATTATTTTTTTTTTTTCACAATAATAATCAAACAATATAATGCATAGGCAAAAAACTTCAACACGACATTTTACAATTAAAAAAAAAAAAGCCAGAAATATCTTTAATGCTGACCTTATGATAATCAAAAACAGAATCAATTTTGATTTAAATCAAACTTTTAACATTGAAAAACTCATTCAATCAAAAAAATGTGTTTTAGTTTTTTACATCTTCCGATGTCAAAACAAATCGTGTAATAATGAAAATTCAGCAAAGATTTGCAACGACATCTGTTCGTTAGAATTGGAAATAAAATTGAGTACGTTCGTTTACTTTTTATAGTATAATCGAAATTTAACTAGCAGTTAAGTATTAGAAAATTTTAAAATTATTATTATTAATGTAAAAATGAACGGAAACTAATGAAATACATTTTTATTGAATTGAAAACGAAGATGAATTTGGTTTTATTATTGTTTTGCAAATATTGCGAACGTTACACCATGAATTCAAGGTAAAAACCAAGATTTTTACTCTTGAAATCACAAAAACGTCGCCATCCCCTCCATGACAGAAAACCACCGAACTACTTCCACCTATTAAACGGTATCTGGGATCGAGATACCCACAGTCACAGTCTCCTTAGGAACTTCACTGAGTATTGAGACCGACCATCCATCCGAACGTCAGCACCATGGACACCCCGATACAACCAGTAAGTATGAACTGAAGATGTGAACCCCAGAGACGACACTCAGCCAGAGGAACAACCCTACCTAACGAAAAGACATCATTCCCTGATGTCTTTCGCGTGATGGACTCCAAGATTCTTACCGCTCATATCTGTGCACTCGTAGAGTACATTTCCAATCTTAGTCTTAATCATTGCAGGTAAGAACTTTGGAGCCAATTTTGCCGAGAATTTTTTTGTAGCGTCACTCAAATGATGTTGCCGTACAAACACACGTTGTTGTGGTTGAAAAGTCCGTAGTTTAGTTCGCAGGTTATACTGATGTTGCGACTTTTTGAAGGCTGCTTTTAAGTTTTCCTGAACCCGGTTCCTAAGCAGAGTCAAATGATCAGAGCGTTTTAATTCCTCACCAGCATCTTCACCAAGCTGGTGTAGTGATCTCAACAATTGGTAAGTATGTCCATCCGAGATTGGATGTTGACCGAATAATAAATAGTACGGTGAGTACTTGGTAGCAGAATGTACTGCAGCCCGCAGTGCATATGCGATTTCACCAATTTGTGAATCCCACTTGGTGTGTTGACCTTTAATGAACGCTCGAATTGCTGCTAAAACTGACCTATTGACCCGCTCTGACGCGTTACTTTGAGGACTATAGACACCGGTCCTAATGTGTTTAATGCCGAAATCTGACAAAAGATTTTGAAAGTTCCTACTAGTGAACTGTTTGCCATTGTCACTGTGCAGAAACTCTGGTACCCCATATGTAAGAAACACTTCATTCCTTAGAAAAGCATTCACCTTCGGGGAAGTTGCGTTTCTAAGTGGTTCCAGTAGTACAAACTTCGTAGCATGATCCAGAACTATCAATAACACCGTATTCCCAAGTGTAGAACGAGGGTACGGTCCCAAAAAATCTATATAGACTCTCTGCCATGGACGTGCTGTTTCGAATTGATATTGCATCGGAGGACGCAATATCTGATTCGTGGCTTTTGTTTGTTTACATGTGTCGCAGGACACAACATAGTTGTGTACCTGTGACGCCATGCCCGGCCAATAATAAAGACGTCGAAGTAATTCTAAAGTCTTTTTAACACCTCCATGAGCAGCAGTACTATCATCATGATGTTTCTGAATCATGTTGGAAGTCATCGGTTTTGGTACCCAGAGTTTCCACACAGGAACATCGTTGGGTATTGCATCAGGTCTTGGCTCAATACGTATGTATAGCTTATCATCCACGACTTTAACAGATGGAAAGTCCTTGGGTGATGATTGAACTTTAGCTATCATATCCGTATATTCGTTGTGCCGATAACCCTCATTGTCGATTTTAATGTCGTTAATGTGATGTGTTAATGCTTCCGTCAATTCCTCGTGTGTATCGTCATAAAGACGAGATAGAGCATCAGGGACTATATTTTGGGTACCTTTTTGATGGACAATGGTAAAATCCATATGTTGGAGTTTTAGGCTCCACCTAGCCAGACGGCCACTCAAGTCCTTCTGTGACATAAGCCACTTCAGACTTGAGTGATCAGTCACAATTGTAAATCGGTGACCTTCAACATAGCCCTTGAATTTCTTCACACTCAGAATTGCCGCAAGACATTCAAGCTCAGAAACAGAATAGTTTCGTTGAGCTTTATTAAGTTTTTTCGACATGAAGGCTATCGGACACTCTTGTCCGTCTTCGTCGATCTGATACAGTACACTACCTATCCCTGTCAGACTCGCATCGCATCTAATAAAGAACTCTTTATTATAATCAGGGTTAATTAATACTGGTGCTGTAGTCAGCAATCGTTTTAAATTTTCGAAAGCAGCTTGCGCTTCTAATGTCCATTTCAATTTCCCCGAACTCTTCTTTAATAAATCTGTAATTGGTGATACCACGCTTGCATAATTTGGTATGAAACGTTGGTACCAACCAGCCATTCCCAATAGTCTACGTATTTGTTTTACTGTTGACGGAGCTGGATACTCAGCAACAGCTCTTACCTTGTCAGGGTCTGTTCGAAGACCATCTTCACCGACCAAAAATCCTAAGTATTTCACCTCTCTCAGAACAAATTTGCTTTTCTTGAGGTTTATGGTTAACCCAGCCGCTCTTAACAATGAAGAGACTTTGGACAGCAATTCCATATGTTCCTGGAACGTGGAAGAGACTACCAATAGATCATCTAAATAAACAAAGACATTTTCGTGATATTGATGTGGTATCACTTTGTGCATTAGCCGACACATTGTCTGGGGAGCATTGCACAATCCAAAGGGCATAACCCGGAATTGATACAATGGACGACCAGGCACTGTGAAGGCTGTCTTGTCTCTAGATGCTTCTGCCAGAGGAATCTGCCAGAAAGCATCTTTGAGATCAATACTTGAAATGTACTTTGTGCTATTTAGACGACCTAGTAAGCCATCAATCAAGGGAAGTGGGTAAGCGTCCTTTTTAGTTAGTGAATTCACACGACGGCTATCAATACATAATCTGTTTTTACCAGATTCTTTTTGTACCAAAACCACTGGCGAGCACCAAGAACTGTTACTCTCTTCGATCACGCCCATTTGAAGCATTCGGTCGAGTTCGGCATAGACCTTTAGTTGAACAGCCGGCGATGTGGGATAATGCCTCTGTTTAACAGGTGCATTATCACCAACATCGATGACATGTTCAACCAAAGAAGTCTTTCCGAGTCCAGACACTTCAAATGACGGGAAAGAATCCTTGATCATATCCAGTTCTCGTTGCTGGTCAGTGGTGAGGTTATGGATATTTAAATTTTGTGGCTCTGTACGAGTCAGTTCACTAACAAAAGAAGGAACAATACCAAATTTCTCCCAGAAATCTATGCCCAGGTAGAGCTCTTCTCGTAAACCAGGGACTATATGGAATCGCATTGGTTTAGTGGAGCCATTCACAGTTATTGGAATTTCGATGTAACCCAAAATTTTTGTTGCAGTACCATCTGCCGTACGAATACACGAAGTGTACTTACGGTAAGTTGTACCTGCTGATTCCAATAATTCCAAGGAATTTCTTCCAAGTATTGTGATTGACGCTCCACTATCCAATAGACCTGAAATATGTTTGTCCAAAATCTTGATTGTCAATCGCGGCCGAGGATCCTTTGTTTCTGAAAGGATAGATGAAATACAAGCTTTACGAAATAATTTCCTCATCCTCCAATATCTAATATTACGTTCAAGACGTCTAAAATATGTTCGATGTAATGATGGGAAATTAAATGTACTAGGTGATTTTATTCTGGTTTCCTGAGTGGTGATCGATCGTCCTGCGTTGCTACATCTCTCGTCGTTTTCTTCGGGCTCATTGGATGTTGAACCGAGGGTACCATCCCCGAAGCATGTACTCTCGGACGGTAGTTTAACGACGGGTGACAATATGAACAATTTGCATATATAACGTCCGGCTTGTTACATTTCCAGCAATACAATTTAATCCGATTTTTAGAGCAATCAGGAGCTCGATGACCGTTTACTCCACATCTGAAGCACACTATTGGTTGTCTAGACATTGATGGACCAGGTTGACTGTTATCTGATGTTATGCCAGGTCGCTGCAATATCCGTCTCTGTGTTGAATCCACCGCTTCAATATACCCATGTTGTTCTGGTTCAGCATCCACCTCATAATCATCCATCTGCTGTAGCTCGCTAATTCTTAAATTTGATGTTCTGGTCGAAACTGGTGTGGACCACAAACGTTCAAACTTCTGACATAAAGTCCGAAGTTCATCAATAGAATGTATTGTTGCAGCCAGAGTAGCGTTTTTGAGCTCCACACTCAGTCCCTCCCGAGCAATCTCTAGCATTTCACGGTCAGCAAATGGACGTGCTAAGCGACGGTTTAACGAACCAATCTCCACTAGATACTCGTATACGCTCTCCTTTGACTTTTGTTTGCGGTTCAGAAGAACGCGCAAGATCGCCTTATCATCAGTGAGCGTACCGAAGGTTTGTAGGAGTCCCTCCCTTAGCACTGGATAGGTCACCACCTCATATTCATGAGTTAAGTTCAAATAGTATCTGTCGGCAGCCCCCTTGAGATACCGTGGAACGATAGACCTAAGGTCGTCCCAATTCACACGGTCCCTCCTGGCAGCCGCCTCAACTCTGTGAACGAACTCATGAACATCAGGAGAGTGACCATCTCCTGTGAAGGTTGGAACCCAATTTGAGTCATAACGACTCAAATTGTTCCCACGAACCCCTCGGTACTCCACTGGTGCTAACGCTGGAGCCGCGTCACGCCATACCTGAGGAGGTTGGTTGTATGGTGGTGGTGCTGTTAGTGGAGCTTGTGGATAATTTAATGATTGTTGTTGTACCAATGCTGGATTGTTGTGTATGTGTTCAGCTTGGAAAGATGGACCCAATAGTGGTATTGCAAGGTCCTCTGCTCTCAAACCTGATTGCTGAAAATAAGCCGGTGGTAATTGATCTGACCGTCTCTGTTGTTGATGGTTATGGACGATTCAGACTATTTATTGTCTCAGTAATTGGCTGCACTGGGATCGGTGTGGATCTCTCACCTGGTTGAAAAGCAGGTGAAGCAGATGGAGCAGATGATACTCCTGGTTTATTCTGTATAATTGGACGTGTTGACAGTGATCCTATTATATCCCAAGCGCGTGACAATTGCGAGATAGCGTAGGTGCGGGCTTCTTGCAAGTCATTGCGAGGACCCAACCTATTCATCCTACCTGTATAATGCAACACTCGATTCGCCAAACCATCTAAGAAGGTCTGATTAACCGGTGGTTGAAGTCGACGTACCTGATCTAAAACAACTTGTGCTGCCTGCACCACCGTTTGAGACTCAGCTACCAAGTCTCTCGCATGAGATACCATTACTGGAACTGCACCATGATCTACGTGGTTTCGCAGTTCCTCTGCCCAATTGACCCCTCTAAAATCCACACCCCGAACCAGACATTCGATCTGCAGTTCACTGGATTCCAAACCATAGAACGGATGGTCCACGCCAATGTGACTTGACATTGCGATGGTAAAATTTATAAAATCCAGAATTCACAAAAAAAAACGTCAACAACAATAATAAAACCAATTCCAACTAGAAAAAAGGTGGAGTTAATTCGCCCGGAAAAATTCGTCCGATGGAAGTTGTAAAACGCAAAGAAATGAAAAAAAAAAACAACGAACGCCCCAATTCAAAAAAACACAAAAACCTTTTGTAAAAACACCCTTTGTAAAGGAACAAAAAGGAAAGACCACCGTCGTACCTAATCTTTGCTGAATCTTTTACAAAAGTTCCTAAAATATTGTATGTGTAAAAATATAATTTATTTATTTAATTTCAGATATACTGAAATATATATATATACCTAAAATTAGTTATTGACGATAGCACCCCTAAGAATATTTATTTATTTTTAAAAAAAAATTGAAAAATAAAAATATTTAGAAGAATGTTTATTTATTGGATGCACCGTCCTAACTTTGAAATATTGATTTATTTTTTTAAAAAAATAAAAAATATTTATTTATATCTTGATGTATTGTGTAATTAAAAAAATCATTTATTTAGTTACCTAAAACTATTTAAATTACGAAAAAATTATTTATTTACCTAAAATTATTTTAATTAACGAAAATTTAATTTATTTAATAAAAATTTTATTTATTTAATTTTTGAAAAATTTGTTTGATTTATTTTATTTTTATTTAATATAATAAGAGATTCCCAAAATCAAGATTCGTCTGGAGACAATTTAAAAAGTAAGTATGGCTACAATATCCATATTGTTTAAATTTAAAATATCGCGTTCGCGAGCCCACTCCAACAATGCATGTGAGAACTGACTAGAAAAGCCCCTAACGACCAGATTCTACAGAACAGATTCTCCCCAACCTAATAAAACAATCACAACTGTCACGATTAGACACTAGGTCCATTTCTACTGACCCAGTTGTGCTTGTTTAACCTACAAATAAATTACAACTAAGCCTAATGCGAAAGTTGAAGAACGCTCCCGAGCACCAGACTTCAAATCCTAAACTCTATGAAAATTGTTCTATTGAAAACTAAATGAAAAAAATGGTAAGTTTTTGAATTTGTATGAGGTGAAGCCTCTGATCCTGAAAGCAAAGTATAATTGGTTCTTCTCTTCATTACACCGAAGAAGCCTCTGAGCAAAGAATGGTATTACTGGTTTGCACCTAAGTACCAACACAGCAACACCACTCCTCGTCCCTGAGGACTTCCTCGCCGAATGAAGAGAAGAAACCAATGTTCTTCGATCGCATAACCCCGATGGCCATAGGCGATCTAAGAACTACATCAATGTTAAAGGGATAAGCCCCATGGATGGCTTTTTAGGCCTACCGCTGAGAAAGAGATTTATTAAACCTAGTACACGAAAAAAAAAATTCCAAAAACTATTTATAAAAAAAAATATGTACAATGAAAATATGTACAATATTATTCCAAAAAATATATGTACAATGAAAATATGTACAATGAAAATATGTACAATGAAAATATGTACAATAAAAATATGTACAATAAAAATATGTACAATATTATTCCAAAAAAAAATATGTACAATGAAAATTACATTGGAACTATATACAAAAAAAATTATTTACAAAAATATTTACAAATATGTACAATATGTACAAAAACAAATTCGAATGACAGCACAAAAAAAACAATCTCCAAAAAAAAATTGCTGTCCCAAAACGGTTTTTTTTTCAAACAAGCAAAAATAATTAATTTTAATTAATTATACAATGAGGAACAGGGGCCTCCTGTGGACCAGACCACTCCTCTACCTGTCGCATGGTCGGTGAGATGGGAACCACCTCAACCAGCTCCTCTATTTGAGTACTCTTGGTCGAGGAAGCTCCCAGCTCCACGACCAAGCGACTCTCCTTCTCCTTCTTCCTCCTCTCCTTCCTCTTCAAGTGAGAGCTCCTATTTCTTTTTACCCGTCTCCTCTCACGCCAGCCCACATTCACTTCCTCATTCCCCTCCTCATACACTACATCCAACTCCTCATTCACTCCATTCAACTCCTCATTCACTCCATTAAACTCCTCATTCACTATCTCAGCCACCAGCACATCCAAAAACTCATCATATTGTTCCTCGCAAATGTCATCCATAATTTCCAAATAAATTTTATCTTTCACCTCATACATAATCACATTTATCACCCATTCCACCACATCCATTGCCTCATCCATTTCTCCTTCCATGCCACATGCTCTCTCTCTTCCACCTCATCCATCCAAGGCTCAAACCCCCCTGGCCGACTCCTACTTATCCCCCCCTGAAACCTCCTGCTTGAGTTGTACATTATTAAAAAAAATTCCGATCTTCTATTTCAAAAAGGAGTTAAACAAACCCAATAGCCAAAATATATATATACAAAGAAAACCACACTGGTTTCTGGTTTATCCAAAAAAACTTTAAATATTTTAATATTTACAAAAAAAAACCAAACTGGTTTACCAAATATTTTAACAAAAAAATATTATTAACAAAAGAAAATGTTATTAATTAAAAAAAAACCCAAAAACTGGTTTTATTTTTCCAAAAAAATTAAAAAAATATACCGGTTGGCAACACCCAAACCGGTTGACAACGCCCTATATAAAAAAAATATCCCTACAAAGCCAACTATTACGGGTAAGAGAGAAATTATATTTATACACTAATACTACATATCCACTATCAAAAAAAAATAATTTACAACAAAAATTGTACAAATATTGTACATTATTCAAATTCAATAAATAAATCAAAACCAAGCTGGTTTTCCCAAAAATATTCCACAAAAAAAAATAATTGATCTAAAATCAACCACAAAAACTTACAAAATTGTAAAAATATTTTAATCCAATAATCAAAAAAAACCCACTCTGGTTTTTCTCAAAATTATTTTACTACAAACCAAAACTGGTTACTTCAAAAATTATCATTATTTATTTTATATATAATACAAACCACAAAAACTGGTTTCATCAAAATAATAAATTGCGCCAGAAATTTTGCGCCAAAAATATGACTCATCATTAATTACTCGCACAATTTACCGTAAAATTATCAAGCTATAGAAAAAAGACTTAAGGGTCCCTTTTTGTTCGGCGTCAACTATTATGTTTGGTTCACTATGTGAATCAAACTGGACCTTTGTTACCAAATATCAATAATGATTCTACAAAAAAAAGAAAATGCACGGGAAACGTTTTCGTCCACTCACGAACGTGGATTTGGGAATCTCTTATTCTAGCCACTTTAGCCGAACATTAAAAAAAAAGAAAGATAAAAATTGTAATAATATAAAGAAATAAAAATAGACCTAACTTAATTGTTCTTGTTATCTTCCAGTCATCCCTTGACTACAGTGTTCATCTTTGGATGTATAAACGTTGTTTTCCAGTCGCCGCCAATTCAATCACTCTTTTCCAGATATTTAAAGTTAATTTCCGCTTCTTTAATCAATACAAATTCAATATCCTTGTTCAATAAAGCAATAATGCACTCCGCCACCTTCCATCAATAATCACTTCACCAGTAATACAATATTATGATCAGCCGCCAAAATTCATCAGAAAAATATTCATGGGTTGAGAATAAATTTGCATAAAACAACTCTTTAACATTATTCCAGCTCCTCTTTCTTTAAATTTATTAATCTGAGATCCAATATTAGTTTGTCTAGAATTCTAAATTATGACAATTCCATATAAATTTTCTAGACGCCATCACAGAAATCATTTAACAGAATCGTTTTTTTTTATATATGTATAACAAAATATTGAGAAACATTAATTTATTAATATGATAAACATAACGCCCTTTTTTTTTATTTGAACATAGTTCTTTGATTATTATTCAATAAATTACTACATTATTTTTTTTTTTTTCACAATAATAATCAAACAATATAATGCATAGGCAAAAAACTTCAACACGACATTTTACAATTAAAAAAAAAAAAGCCAGAAATATCTTTAATGCTGACCTTATGATAATCAAAAACAGAATCAATTTTGATTTAAATCAAACTTTTAACATTGAAAAACTCATTCAATCAAAAAAATGTGTTTTAGTTTTTTACATCTTCCGATGTCAAAACAAATCGTGTAATACTGAAAATTCAGCAAAGATTTGCAACGACATCTGTTCGTTAGAATTGGAAATAAAATTGAGTACGTTCGTTTGCTTTTTATAGTATAATCGAAATTTAACTAGCAGTTAAGTATTAGAAAATTTTAAAATTATTATTATTAATGTAAAAATGAACGGAAACTAATGAAATACATTTTTATTGAATTGAAAACGAAGATGAATTTGGTTTTATTATTGTTTTGCAAATATTGCGAACGTTACACCATCTTGTCACTTGTGTCACTTAATTTTTTAATATGTTTCGAATTAGGATCGGAAAAATTATTAATAAGCAACTTCCATCTGTGAGTAGATGAAGAAAAGAATACATATATATTTTGGATAAAGTTAAAATAATACACCGCAGTAGAATAGGCATCTGCAGCATAATTTCCAATTAAATTAAGCGTATGACTTGTACAAGGAATAAAAATGGTGGTCTCACTTAGAGTTTTAATTCTGGCTTGTAAACCATTATAGTTTCCGGCCATATATGTTTGACCGCGACAATTTTTAATATCCAAAGACAAATTGTTTAAAGTTTTCAAAATAAGCTGTGCTAGATATTCTGAATTGTGATTTTCAATTTGTAAAAATCCAAAAATCGTTCTCTCGCATCGCCCACTTTATCAATGTACCTTAATATAAAACTTAGTTGGTCAGTGTGGTTCACGTCTGGCGTAGAATCAACAATAATTGAATAATATAAAGAGTCCTGAATTTCTTGAATTAGGTGTTCTTTTACTTCAGTTCCCATTAAATTTATAAATTCATCGCATGTGGTATGTGATAAATAACTTACATTACCTTTTCCTGGATGGCTGTACCTCTCCAAATGATTTTTAAGAAAATCATCAAATTGGGATAGGTACTCACTCAATGCATGTCATAAAATTTCCTTTTCTGTTCGAATCAATATCTTCTCGATGACCACGAAATGCTAAACCCAAAGTAGCTAATAGCTTTACTGTAGCTGCAACTCTTTTTAAAACTTCCCGCCAGTATTTTTGTTGTACCTCAATTTCACGAGCTATTTGAGTATCAATACGTCCAGTTACAAACAATCTTTTTTTCAAATTTTTCAAACAAATTTTTTAGACAATCTTTTTCCAATCAACGTTGATAAAACGAAATATACAACTAAAGCTAAAACACCTATACTATATCAATCATATCATATTTAAACCCTTTTTAAACGTTAATCCAAATGATGAATTTAGCATGTATTGTATAAAAAATACATGGATTTTAAGCATACAATAAAAGATTTCAATTCTACACGTTAAAAAGTTTTCATTTATTTAGTTATATATGAAATTAATCTAAAATATGTACAATTATATGCTTAAAATTGAGGTTTTCAGTTTAATGCTTTCAATAAATTGTAGGTCTTAAAAGAAATCCAAAATCATTGATGAAAACATAAAACTCAAATATACTTCAAATATCCAAAAAAATACTTATCTGGATTTTGTTTTTATCAATAATTTTGCGATTGATATAATAACAGCCCATTGCAAATAAAGTTTTAGTATTAATATTCATTCGTAACAGTGGAACTTTTCAAAACAAAATGTTTTTTTACTATACAAATTGGAAAACGAATTTGTACATTAAAAAATTATAAAACTATCAAATTAGAATTAATAAAATAAATACATACATGAAAAAAAGTAATACAAATTGACAACCTAACACTTTTACATGTGGGATAATATTAAAAAAATCTTTAGGTTTAAAAACTTTGGTTGAATGAATGCAGTCATCTGATATTTGAATACCTATAAAATATGAATACTATTTGTAGCGAGGGGGCCCCTGTGCATGTGGGGCCCGAGGCGGCCGCCTCTTCCGCCTCTATGGTAATCCGCTACTGGTTTTAGTATAGTGTATATGATATACATGTTCTTGTTGTATCCATTAATAAAATTAATAATTTAGGTGGAATTCTAAAAGTCCAAGCCATATAGCAGTGGCACTAACAAAATAATGATCTTCAAACAAAACTAATTAATTTGGCAAATCCAACATTGAAAGAAGCAATTGAAAAATGTAAAATAGAAATACGATTGACGTCTCAAGGTGAAAAAGTAATGAAACAAGGAGCTGAGATTGACGAAATTAGAGGAAAATTCAAAAAGTTAGGTACAAATTCTTCAAATACGATAAATAATTTTAGAGATTATAAGTCAAATAGATGTAATTATAGAGAAAACGATTTTACTAATAATCAATCAAATTTTAGGAATAATTATCAGCGGGGGTCTTCTCAAATTGAAGATTCTTTTACCGAAGTTAATTGTAGACGTTGTGGCGAACGACATTTCAAAGGAAAATGTCCCACCTATGGGCATCAATGCCAGAAGTGCAGTACACTTCATCATTTCACTAGCTGTTGTAAATCGCGGAAAGTAAATGAATTAAATTCAAAACCGGAAATGTCAATTTGTGAAGATTACCTTATTAACAGTCTAGATTCAAAAAACAAAACAGGTGGGTGGTTTAAGTTGTTTATCATCGATGGCGAATCAATAAATTTTAAATTGGATGCAGGATCTAATATAAATGTCCTGCCCAAACGAATTTTTGACAAATTAAATTCAAAATGCGAAATTCAGAGGTCGAGTTCACCACTGTATGCTTTCGGAGGTTCAAAAATTTATCCTTTTGGATACGTTTGTTTAAAGTATAACGTTTTAACGTTTCATTAATCCTTTTTCTAATCAAAATTTTACTCCCTTTTCCAAATTTCTCAAATTATTCTCATGTTAAGTTGACTATCACAAATCTAATCGCAAAATTTTTATACCCGTGTACAAAACATCGATGTCAACTAATTTTGTAATAATTTGATTCCTTTTTCATTTGTCTGGGAAAAAGACAAATGTTTTCATAATTTACCAACCATTAAAAATTTTCTCTCTACTTTCGGTATATATATTTGAAATATATCACATTACCTAGTTAATTTGAATCGTTTCTCACATTTAATTTTCTTTCGTAAAAAAAATAATATAAAAATTCATTTTCTTGTGATAACAAGAAAATACATAATACTTTTATGCTGATTCAAATTTTCTGGCCTGCAAAATTTTCCATTGTCCAAGTGCAGGCAGTCAGTTTTGAATTTTGTTTGAGAGATGTAGTTTGGTGCTCGGGAGTGGTTGGGTTGTGGAATTTGGTTGAGGATGGTTTAATATTTTAACTCAACTCGTTTCAAAGTTTTTTTGGTTTTGTTGTGTTTTGTTTTATGTTTTTGGTTTAATTTTTGTTGTTTTTTATAAGTTTTTTAAATAATAATTGAAATAATTTACTACTTTTATTGAAAACCAAATATAATATTGAAAACCAAATATAAACAAGTGTTATTTCTAGTAAGAAAAACAAGAATAGTGAATAATTATCTTATATTAAAAACACCCTTCCCCTAATAAAAGGTTTACTGAGTCGCCTGGAAAATACCAGATTCATCTCCAGTATTGATCTGAAAGATGCTTTCTGGCAGATTCCACTCGACGATGATTCCAAATGCAAAACAGCATTTACCGTTCCGGGCAGGCCTCTATCGGTTCAAAGTTATGCCCTTTGGACTTTGTAACGCGCCACAGCCCATGTGTCGGCTAATGTGCAAGGTTGTGCCCCGTAAATTTCAAGATAGAATTTTTGTGTATCTGGACGATCTCCTCATAACTTCAAGTACGCTTGAAGAACACTTCGAATTATTAAGCCTGACGGCAGGTTGGTTGCGTGCAGCTAATTTAACGATAAACACCGAAAAGAGCAGGTTTGTTTTAAAGCAAACGAAATATCTTGGTCATATTATTGGTGAGGGTTGTATACGTTTGGATCCGGAAAAAACTTTGGCCATCACTAATTTCCCCGTTTCGAAATCTATAAAGCAATTACGTCGGTTTTTAGGGATGTGTGGGTGGTATCGACGGTTTGTAGCAAACTTTTCTCAGGTGACTTCGGCCCTCACTGACTTGTTGAAGCTTAAATCAAAATTTCGATGGTCCGACGAAGCGGAAATTGCTTTCAAGGAGATAGAACGATTGCTTACAACGGCACCAGTTCTGGTCCATCCGGACTATAGCCTTCCATTCTGTATTCAGGTTGATGCCTGCTCCAAAGGTGTTGGTGGTGTTTTATTTCAGTGCTCAAATGGGGACGAACATCCAATTGCGTTTTTTTCAAAGAAATTGAATTCTGCACAACAAAAGTATACCACTACGGAGCTGGAATGCTACGCCGCGGTTTTGAGCATAAAGAATTTTCGGCACTATGTCGAAGGATTCGAATTTTTTTAAATCACTGATCATGCAAGCCTTCAATGGCTTATGCAGCAATTCGATCTGTCGGGT
>OY856186.1:305971660-305981660 GCA_963693315.1 Diogma glabrata
GGTGGGTCGCTCGTATATTTCGTATTTTATTCAATTGGTTTGGAATTATTTGTTAATAAAAAGTTCAATCCGGCAGAGTTAACAGTCTCCCTCATTCCTTTCCTTCTAACGAATCATCATTTTCGTCTACCAAACAGTCTTCTTCCTCTAGTTCCAATTATGATTTGCCTTCACTCCGCTCTTCAATTGATATCCATTCTAAAATTCAAATACGCCCTCCCGTTGAATTCAGTTCTAGCTCAAATATGAGTTCATCTCCATTTCCACCACCACGTCCACAACTATCCACCTCATATTCCTCCACCTCACATTCATCCACCTCACAACCATACACCTTACGATCATCCAGCTCACAACCATCCACATTACGATCATCTACCACACAACCATCCACCTCACGATCATCTAGCTCACAACCATCCACCTCACGATCATCTACCTCACAACCTCTACCTCACGTCCATCCACCTCTCAAACCATCCACCTCTCAACCACAAATAAAAATAAAGACTTATTAGAATATTTAAAATAACAAGACAAAAAACAAAATAAAAAATTGGACGCTCTTTTGTCGGTTTTTTGGCAAATGGTGAAGAATGACTATCCTAATATAAATGTGAATAATTTATTAGGGAATTTCAGCGATAGAAATTATTAAACTAGAAATTAGACTAAAAAAATATATACCGGGTGATTTTTTTAACCTGAAACTTTCAAATATCTCGAAAAATAAGCACTCTACGGAAGAAAATGTCTGTATTCAAAATTTAATCATTCCGCGGGGAAAACATATTAGTGCAAAAAATAGTCCCCCCCTCTTTGTAGGTGGGCGGGGGTAACTTTGAATCTAAAATAGGAACCCCAATTTTTTATTGCAGATATGGATTCTACGGCTAAAAAGTACGTACGATTTGACTAAAAAAAATTTTTTCCGTAGAGTGCTTATTTTTCGAGATATTTGAAAGTTTCAGGTTAAAAATATCACCCGGTATATAGTAGAATTTTTTGCCAGCGAACACAAAATTTGTTTGTTATGCGCATATTGTTTTGCACATGTGCGAATATTCAGTATCTCGACAAAAAAACGCATAAAATTAATACTATCAAAGCGATGCGGTAGATCGCTGTTCGTGAAAAAAAATAGCGATTACCACTTTTGCTTTATTTACGCTGAACCTAGTAGACATAACCTCAAAAAAATGGTTTGATCTAATGTTGTTTAACATATATGAACTTATGACGAGTTTTGTAACATAAACTCACCTTTAAATTTTAATTTGAAATAGATTTTTCACAATAAACCGTATACTATTGTAAGTTTAAAATGTAAATAGCTAAGACACTTTTTTTAAAAATAATTATTATATTATAATTTAATCTTTTGTAAATAGAAATAAACTAGTTTGCTTTGGAAATATACTTACTAGGAAAAATATGTATCATTTTATTAAAAGTCATTACTTAAAATTACAATAAATAAAATATTCCTAATTAAAACTAAATTATTTTATTTATATCCGTGAAATATAAAATACATACAATAAAAACTCAAAGTAACTGAATTTAGTTTGATTCCAAAATTGACTTCGTTCAACTTTCAAAACGTTCAACTGAAAAAAAACAATGTTAGTACATTTATCAAATTGATAAGTGGTTTAAGGGAAGCGTTTTCCAGCAATGGGATTCTGTAAGCACATTGACAAGTTTTTTTGATAGAGATTTTCTCTATGATAGATATCAATCAAAAGAAAAAAATGGCATTCTGTATGACCAATAGAGAAATGTGTATCGACAACTTATTTTATCTATTTCTTTTCATTGGTTACGCCATCTTTTGAAAACATACTCAAAATGTTAAACATTTTTAGTTAATTGAGCATGTCATATGTGTTTTTACTGTGTCAATAATTATTTTATTCTCTTCCATTTAATTATATCAGCTTTATTTGTATGTTTTTTTCGATAATAATAGTATGTATTATTGTATTGTTTTCTAACCTATTGCCTAATGAACTTAACCTATTGCCTAATGAAAATTTTATTCAATTGGTATGATTCCAATTGGTCAAATTGTTTTGATTTCATTAAAATTATTTTCAAATTATAATCACAATTGCTTTGATAAGTTTTGTTCAAAAATCAAATTTTAAGTTTAAATAATAAATTCTCTTATTTCGTTTAGTTGAACTTGGTTGATTGTATGAGAAGCGGCGTTTTTTATCATCAGGGTTTTTTTATTAAGAAATTTGATTTATCAATTAAAACAATAAAGATTTATTGTTTTAATTGAAGAAAATGTTTTTATTTTTTATAATACACAATTCTTTTTTATAATAAAATCTTTGTCAGAGAATAAAGTATTGTAATCGATTCGTGAATAATGAATTTTATTCTCTCGCAAATTAAAATTCTCGCTCGTGCCTCGCTCAAATTTTAAACTTTTGCTTGAGAATAAACTACTTCATTATTCACTCATTGATTAAACTACTATTGTATCATTCATTTCACAAGTATAGATTTAAATATATATGTATATATTTAATGTTATAAATTTGAACAAAAATCTAAAAACATTACGGACAATATAAACAAAAAATACAACCAATCGTGTTTAATTGAGTGTTAAAATTCTCAAAAAAAATGGAGTATTTCGCATATGTATTGGACGCCGAAGAAGAAACTGCAGAGCGCAATAGATTTCTTAAAAATGAACGAAGGAGTTTAAGAGAAAAGGAAATTGCATTTGAGTTATCCGATGCTCGATTTATTGAGCTATTTCGATTGGATAAAACCTTAACGCAGACGCTAATCGATGAACTAACGCCTCACCTGACTAATTCAGTTCGTTCAAGTGGTAAGAAATTTTAAGTAAAGTTTTTGTAGTTTTTTGTACTATTAATGTTTTAAAAATATTTAAGGAATATCAAAAAGATTAAAAATCTTAGCTACGTTAAGATTTTATGCGACCGAAGGCTATCAACGTCTAGTTGGAGAAGATTTTTGTTGTGGATTAAGTCAAACGATGATGTCTCGTGTAATAAACGAAGTAACAAATGCATTGTATTTTCATTTGGCTAAAAAGTGGATTAAATTTCCTACAACAACTGAAGAAAAACTGGCCAATAAACTTCGTTTTCAAGAAAAACTCAGTTTTCGGGAGTAATCGGAGCTGTCGATGGAACTCATGTTTATATTCATACGCCCGAAGTTGAAGAATGAACCTTTTTTAACCGCAAAGGATTTCATTCCATTAACGCTCAAATCGTGAGTCCATAATATATTTTATATGTAATATTTAAATAATTGAACCAAAAACATTTTTTCCAGATTTGTAATTATGATTTACAAATTATGTCTGTCAACCCCCGATTTGGCGGTTCTACACATGACAGTGCAATTTGGAGTAGCTCCATTTGTAGAGACGAATTGATGCGAAAGCATAGAGAAGGAGATAATACATAATACGTTGTCAACATTTTTTTTCTCATTAAAGGAGACTCTGGGTACCCTTTGGAACCATAGTTGATGACACCAGTAGCACATCCAACCACGGAACGGGAAAAAAACATACAACCTAAAACATTGTGCAGCTAGAAATTGTGTTGAGAGATGCATTGGTGTCCTGAAGCAGAGGTTCCGTTGTCTAGCAAAAGAACGTGTGCTACGATACGCTCCACTGACCGTTTCAAAATTTTTGTTGTTTGTTGTGCATTACATAATATGTGCATATCTTCCAACATAGAATTAATTGATCCAGTGCCGTCGCCCATGGAAGACGATATAACTGATGATTTCCAACTTCAGCATAATGATAGCATATATAACGCAGGGTTACAAACAAGAAACGCTTTAATAGAAACACAATTTTCGTAATTTTATATTTTGTATTTGAAGTTTATAAAAATAAATTGATTAATTGAATTGTTTGTTATTTTAATTCTTGTTTAAATATTGATAAGTCACAGCTTGTTTTTCCACGACTTTTTGTTTGCAATTTTCTCCAATGCTTTGGCAATTCTATCTAATTTTGAAGCAATATTCAATGTTGCATCTAATTGCTTGGATTGGATATCTGCAAGCTTATAAAAATGACTCGATGTGTGACTTGTTAATCGTCTTGGAGTTTTGGATGTTTTCCTAGGTATAGTTGAATTTGTAGTTGTTTAATTATTTGCAAACGATGTTGATGGTTCGGATGTTATATTATTCGCTGGTAGTGTTGATGGAGAAGGGTATGGATTTGTCTAAAAATTCAATATTAAACATTATTACAACTAAGTTTATTATGATTATTAAATATACTTACAGAATTCATTTCAGATGAAGCTAAAACAGTAATTTCTTCTGTACCGTAAATACCATCAACTGGTATACTTCCCACTATTTCCAAAATTTTTTGAATATTTGGGTCTAGTTCTTTAACCCGAGAACCAAAATATTTGGTTCTCGGGTTAAAGAACTAGCTGAAATCGATGGGCTATTAAAGATCTATTGTAACATCCTAAAGTAACCAAAAATAAAATTCAATTAAATGCTGTACATAATTCTATTCAATATGAACCAGCTGATGAGGTGAATGACCGTTGTCAATAATAACAATATTATTTATTATATATTTTTCCGTTTTGATTTTTACTTTTCGGTTCTTTGATCATAATGTTTTTGTTTTTCGATTTTTGTTTTTTTATTCTATATGTTTAATTGTTAATTTAAAAAAAAGTAGGGAATATAGATCTCTCTCTCCTCTAATGGGAAATTGAAGTCTCTGAATTGAGAACAAGAAAAATTAAGCGATAACCTTTCGATTGCTGTTTGAATTAAACAATTTGATTTATAACAACAAGTCGACCATTTTGGTTGACCTAGTGAACTTTTTTAACTTTTTTTTAAATTTTTTTAATTTTTTTAATTGTCTTTAATTTAATTTGTTTTAAAATTTTAAAATTTTTAAAATTATATACTTTTTAGTCTGTCAATTAAAGAAGTTTTTTTAGAATAATTTTAATTTGGTTGTGAGTTTTTAAAAAATTGTTTTGTCCTAATTTATTATCTTTTAAAAATTGTGTTAGTCATTAAATTAAGTGCAATATTTAGTTTTCCACCGGAACAAAGGCTGTTAGAGAGGATAGAGATGTATTACATCTCATAAAATTAATATATATATCTCTTAATATATCTCATTTATAAATGTAAGACTTAACAAATTTTAAAATAATGTTTTTATATAATATATATTAATTCTGTAAATATAATTTTTTAGCTTTTGAAAAAGGTCAAATAAAATGACCGAAATATAAAGAATATTAAATGTCTCCAAGAAGAGTAAACGTGTTTCAGTAAAAATTAACCCCGTGAATTAATTAAAAAAGATCGAACGATACAATAAATGAAACAAATACTACATTACGTTAAAGAACTAGGTTAAAGAACCTCAAAATTTTTGGTGCCAATATGCGAGGTTCACCCAACCAACCCACACCACTAGATAAATCTTTGGCCCATTATATATCTTGCGGATTATTGGGTATGTTGTTTTTATGAGCGCATAAAAATTGGAAATAATTCAATCAATCGTTAAAGTTGGTATACTTTTATTATTTATTTCATTATAATCCAAGCTCATAAGATTTATTATTTACTACAAAAACTCGTGATATCAGTAACAAAAAACATCAAAAATGTAAATTTTAGTTCGTGAAAAAGGTGCAGTTTAAAGTTTAATAGTCAAAACTATCTGTTCAGTACAAAAAGAAGTGATATCCTGTGTCAAGTAGAAACGAGTGTAAAACAAAACATTTCCAAATAATTGGCGTTCTACATGTTTGCAATACTTACTTTGTCACTCGGATTAGAATTAGAAACAACTTCAACTAACTAGGTATTAAAACAAAAAATTCTAGTAAAAGTACAAAATAATATTTATTTATTTATATTCGAATGCAAATGTGGAATGCGATATTTATACGATCGAACGAATCAAGAGAAGTGCGGCACCATCACGAAACCTCAGGACTAACAGATTATAACTTTAATGAAATTCTGTTCAAATAACATGTTCTTAATCTACAAACTAGGGTCTGCAATATAAAATACTAACTAATAAATTAGCTTGCATTTCTTTTATAGAATTTTCATTTTGTATATAATATTTCTCATTAAATAAAATACTTAACTGTCACTGAGGTTTCGTGATGGTCCTGCACTTCTCTCGATTCAGTCGATCGTATAAATATCGCATTCCACATTTGCATTCAAATATAAATAAATAAATAAATATTATTTTGTACTTTTACTAGAAACTTTTGTTTTAATACCTAGTTAGTTGAAGTTGTTTCTAATTCTAATCTCTAATCCGAGTGACAAAGTAAGTATTTCAAATCATGTAGAACACCTAATTATTTGGAAATGTTTTGTTTTACACTCGTTTTTACTTGACACAGGATATCACTTCTTTTTGTACTGAATAGATAGTTTTGATTATTAAACTTTAAACTGCACCTTTTTCACGAACTAAAATTTACATTTTTGATGTTTTTTGTTGCTTACTATTACTATTGGCATTTAACCAATTATAATAGAAAAAAACTAGTAAACATATTAATGACTTTGTAGGGAATATAACAAAATTTTGATAATTATAAGTAATTATAATATAAATAACGACGCCTATGTAAACAAATATCACAACCAACAACGAACTAGAAGTAGAAATTTAACTAATATAATTGTTTTGAAAACAAATTTATCCCAAAATAAATAATACATCTCTGTTTTACTTTTTGTCTCTTCTTCTTTATCTCTTGCTGCGTCCTATCTGTCAAAAATTCAATTTTTTTAGGAATACAAAGGATCAATTTTATATATTTTTAACTATTTTGTAAAAAAGGATAAGGATCGCTTTTATTTATTTATTTATTTATTGGCCATCCACACCTTTTTACAAAATAATAAAAAATATATAAAATTGATCCTTTGTAGCCATAAATTTTTTTTATGAATTTTATTTACTGGCGACCCTCCCCTTTTGACAAAGTAATTAAAAAATATAAAATTGATCCTTTTTAACTTAATTTTGTGGTTTATTGGGTTATTGCTAATATATAGCACCAAAGGATTTTTTATATTATATGTTTTATTACATATTTGATATCCGAAACTAAGGAAGGTGTAGTTATATCTTATGTTGGATTTCTAAAATAGTTCGTCTTGAGTTCTCAATCGAAAAGATCAATTTAAAGAATATCTGTTATTGCAATTTTTTTTTAATAATTTAGTGTTTTGCGGATAATTAGTGCTAAGTGAGATATGGTGTCTAGTTTAATTATATTTATAAATTATATTTTTTTATAACTTATAAATATTTTTTGAACATAAACTTGGAACTTCTAAAATATAAATTGCTCAATAAAGTGTTTCAGAAATTTAAAATTTATAGTATCTAGTGTTGTGTATAAAGCAGGATCATTTATTTTTGCATTGTAATTAATTTGAAATATATTTGTTATTTAATTAGCTTAAACTATTAAATTTTAGGAAATGGCAAGCACTATTCAAAATATTTTAAGTCTCTAGCAAGTGTAAAAAGGGAAAGATACCTTTAAAAATAAAAGATTTCGCAATGGATCCGTATTTACTAAAATACGATGAAAATGTCTTACAAAACAATGTATCAGTTGTGAAAATATACGAGTATATTGTGCGCGGCAAATCATACTACAGTACAATGGAATTTTAGGCCTACAAGTCATTAAAGTCGTATAAGTTATACGAGGCTGGTTGGGTGAAGTTTATGGCTGGATATAAGCTACCAAATGGATTTCTTGGTTTCGGAGAGGTAGTTTGAGATAAGTATAGTTTAAAATTTTTTGTTTTAAATTTTATATATTTTTGCAGGTACTTCACTCTCAATCCTTAAACTTACCTTTGAAGTTGTGGATTCATGTTGAAGAAAATGGAGTTGTTGTAACAGGCCATTGTAATTGCGTCGCTGGTCTTGTGTGAAGTCTGTTCACACATTGGTGCGGTATTGTTTGCTCGAAATTCAGTATTCAGTCGTGTCCAGGTGATGAGGTATATTAAAATATTTTCAAAATTTTTTATGCAGTTTGTTCACGCATTATCGTGAATTTTTAAATAGTTCATCTGAAAAATCAAAATATTTTAAATTAGAATCAAAACAAAACCAATTAAAGATTTATTTATTATTTATAAAATTATGCAAAACATTACCAAAACAATCCTTTTGAAATGTCAACGAAACTGTCAATTTGAATTGACGTGTTCGGTATATTTTGATCATTCATTCGATATTTTCAATTTTCACATTGAATTTATGTGTTCGTTATTCTATATTATTAATTCGATAGTTCTCGAGATCGTTGGTAAACTTGACAGCTGTGTGGAGTTTATGATTTGTAGAGTTTTGGTTTTCTATAAAATGGACTGTTTTGGTAGTTTTGGTCTCTTATTCTTACGAATTTATATCTGAATAGTATAGTCAGTAAAAAGTGTTGTTTGTGTTATATCATGTAGTTGGTTGAATCAGTAATTGTAAAATTAATAAAGGAAGTTTTTTAATGTATATATAAATTAACCAAATAGTTTTTTTCTTTGTTCTCTGACAAATATTCGTCGAGTGTGCATGCAGTAAAAAAACTCGTATAAGTTTTCATCGATTGGAACGGGTGATGTTTCCATGCATCTTTCATTTCATATGTACATGATTTTAAATTATTATATGAGCTGAGATATTTTTCATCATTGCTTCAATCAATCATCTCATATGTACATGATTTTCAGCTATTATATGAGCTGATATTTTCGTCATTACTTCAATCAATCATCTCATATGTACATGATTTTCAACTATTATATGAGTCGAGATAGTTTCGTCGTTGCTTCAGTTGATCATCTCATTTCCATAACTTCAACCATTATATGAGCTGATATATTTTCATCATTGCATCAATCATCTCATATGTACATGATTTCAACTATTATATGAGCTGATATTTTCGTCATAGCTCCAGTTAATCATCTCATTTACATAACTTCAACTATTATATGAGCTGATAGTTTCGTCATTACTTCAGTTAATCATCTCATTTACATAACTTCAACTATTATATGAGCTGATATTTTTTTCATTGTATCATTCATCTCATATGTACATAACTCAATCATTATATGAGCTGATATATTTTCATCATTGCATCATTCATCTCATATGTACATGATTTCAATTATTATATCAGCTGAGATATTTCCATATTTGCATCACGGTGTTGGAAGTTGATGTGCCAACCAACTCACATCAAATATATCTTCAGGGAAAAAAAATACACCTCTCATCGACGCCGCATCACAGTTTATATATATTTCTAATTTTATTTTAGGAGTCCGTCAACGACGTTAAAGCATATTGGATGGTACTATCTTGCAAAAATTCTGTGCAGTTGGAAAGCAGTAATATTAAATATAAAAGAGTTGACACAGCTCACAATGAAACCGCAACAACATCCACGCAAAAACTCCCACTAGCACGCAGAAATCAAACCATAGCTATGCTACATAGGATAGTTGTAAGGAGAAATACACCAGTTTCGGTGCTAAGTTTGAATGAGTTTGCGGCAGAAAAAGATTTTAAAATAGATAGCTTGTTAGATAGTTGGAACCGCCGAGATTCATTCAGTTAGTCCGGAAACATGAAAATCAAGGAAAAGAAAATGCATTAATTGAGGAATACAAAATGTATATGGAACGTTGACGAAATATATTTGCCAGTGAGATTGTCAGTATATTTTTTGGCTGCATAATGTCTTCAATGTTCCATGTCCATCATCATAACATCAGACAAGATCCTGGAAAACGAAAACCTTTTGAGTAGAATTGTACAATTTTATATATAGATAGATTATAGATTTTATACCTTGATTCATCTGTTTTGTAATATTGTTTACATGTCACTTTTTGGCATATTAGGGTGGATGAATCAAGGTGT
>OY856186.1:305986660-306180868 GCA_963693315.1 Diogma glabrata
AAATCCGGGTGATTTTGGTGGTAATAAATTTTTAGAAATTTGACAAGATAAAATTAATTTTATTTTATTTTCAGAATTCTCCATGCAAGAAGAATATGTTCTTTCGGACCCCGAAGATTTGGTTCAAAATGAACCTGAAATAAATTATAATGCGGGTGGGATTGATTCTGGTAGTTGTTTCTGCAAGTAGAATTTTAAAAAGCATATTTAATAACATTATTTTAATTTGCAGAACTCCTAATAGAATTGGTAAAAGCACGCCCAGGATTGTGGAACCTCAAAGATCCCACCTACAAAAATCGTAATCTGAGCCGCAGTTATGGGGAGAGGTATTAACAAAATTAATTAGGTAATTGAAATATAATTTAGTTATGTTGATACTGTAAAAATTATTTACATGAATTATTATAACTTATAGATATGGACATTAATAAAAAAACCGGGAAACCGTCCGCAAAAGATGGGATTACCTGCGAACAACCTATGTGAAAAGTAAATCCATACAGCCCAGTGGATCTGCTGCTCCTTTACGGCCAAGAAAGCACTTCAGGTTCACAAATATGAGCTTTGTAGACGACGTGTCGAAACCGCGAACGTAAGGCTATAAAATAAAATTCATAAAATAATTTATTTGTAATGCCCACATTTTTTATTAGGACAAAAACAATATGCAATTTTGAAGAGGATTCAAGTATATTTTCTTTTTTTGTGGCAGTGGATCAGTCGATCAGTCTTCACCCAGTAGTCGCTCAAATCCACTCAAAAGAGCTCGTACAGATTATGGTAATAATTTTTATTTAATTGATTTGGATATAAATTCAATTGTGTCGACTGTCGGCACTTGGCGAAACGTTTTAATATAAATTAAATTATTTGCGAAATAAAAACAAGTGTTATCAATCTTTAATTTATATTGATTTGGATATGTTAATCACTTTACTTTATATTTACAAAAAAAAATTATATTTTATTCGTTATTTTTCAGAAAATGATAATTTAAATATAAAAAAGAAGCACAGAATTCAGAAAGGCAGCCAAAGACATCCAATGTATTGTTCGGGGAAATGTTAGTGGCCGATTTAAACAGGGTTCCTCAAACAGTTGTTTCACAACTAAAACTACAAATAATGGAACTAGTAAGTAAAGAAGTTAACATTTATTGTAATGAATAAACTTATTTATTATTAAAAAAAATTTGTTTTCTTAACATAATTTTGGTTTTAATTAAATTTTATCCCATTGCCAGTCAACCGAGCCGCTACCAACAAAGTGTGTTTTAAATTTTTTCCTTGTGGTTTTCCCTACAAGTAATGGGTTTGTCCTTCTAACTTCTAAGGGCATGAAGCTCTTGGATTCTTTTCTCCAGTATCCGGGTACAGTTTGCCCATTAATATCGTTATCCACCAAACCGGGAGAAATATAATCAGAATGAGGGCATTGTCGAAGCCAATTGTGTAAACATACACTTGCTTCAATGATATTTTCAACGGTGGAAACATCGGCTTTTATAGTTGTCCTAAATATTCGCCACTTTGTACTCAGTATTCCAAATACATTCGCGATTACTCTTCTAGCTCGGCTTAAGCGATAGTTGAAAATTCGTTGTTGTGTAGTCAAGTTTCTGATGCTATATGGTTTCATCATATTTTCCATTAAAGAAAAAGCATCGTCAACTACAAAAACGAATGGACAACTTTTTAAGTCCTCTGCAACATCACACGCCTCTGGAATTCTGAAGCATTGTATTAATATGGATTTCTCTTTTATTACAACAAAGTCTTACGGTAGAGATTTATTGTAGAATTTTTGACCAAAACTACTAGCACGAAATATGCCACCATCACTTTGTCTACCGGCTGCCCTAATGTCACAGGATATGAAATTATAATTGTGGTCACATACGGCTAGAAGTACCACGGAATGGGATTTCTTATAATTAAACTGTGGTTTCTCTGATAATCCGATGCACTGATGTCGGGGAGCACTTATAAGATAGTGCTAAACTACGCTGAGATTCTCCAGTAGCTAAATATCTTTGAGAAAACGAAAATTATGCATTTTTATGTAATAAATTTAAAATTATTTTACCTTAACGTTATGTTATAGCCAACCGTATATCAACACTTATAGGCTCCCGCATTAATGTTTCCTTTTTAATAATTGGGCCAACTAGCAAAATCAATTCTTCAAACTTGCTAGCACTCATCCTCATATAATTATTAAATAACATATCGTCTAACATTTTTAATCTTTTAACTATAGTGGTATGAGCACCACTTTCATCCCTTTTTTTGTAGAACGGTCGAACCCAATACTTTTTTTCCGTTTAACAGGTGGATGTTCATCAACTTCGCTTTCATTTTCACTGCTTGAAAATATAACATTATATATCAATAACAAATCTTCAACACTATCCATTTTATTATAATTAATAAACTACTTAGTACTTATATCCTTGTATATTTTCAAAATTACTGTGAAATAAAAAATAGTTAGTTGGTATTATTACTATAATACGATTACGATACTATATTACGATTAAAAGTTTCCAATTATCCGAGATTTTAACTATCCGGATATCGAATGGTATGTAAAGTAATTATCCGGATATCCGGATAATAATCCGGATAGTGGATTTAAATAAAAACAATATGTAGTTTTAAAAAATAAAAATTAGTTAACTTATTTTCATCTGAAAAATAATATTTTAAAAATACAAGAGCTTTGAACATTGGAAACTGCAACCAATTTCTAGTTTTCGTTAAGAAGATACTAGCAACCGAAAAGACTCTCAGTTTCGTTCGAAGTAGGTTGAATGGCATTCAAAGCATCAAACAGGTTTCTAGGTAAGGAGTGAGTGTTTTATTTATGCTTTTATAAATTAAATTCCTTGTCCAGTGAAGAATAATTATTTTAACGATTAACTTTACTATGTATTTTCGATTGGTGAAATCGTATTTTTCAATTCCATGAGTAAAGTACATTCGGTAAGTTCGGTCGGAGTTGGAGAATTTTCATTTTCCTTAACTTCTTGTTCCGCCATTTTCAACTTAACATTTTCGGTTGTTTTGGTATCCGGAAACAAACTTTTTATTAACGTTTTCGCATAACTGATGGCTTATGATTTAGAAATATAACTAAAATCGTCAAAATTATTATTTTGGAATAGTATTAAATTCTCCACCAACATCATTAATGAAACTGGCTCAACATTTCTCGTTTTGTTAATAGACTGCCTTAATGTGATTAACTTTAAATATTTTCAAATTACAAAAAATTGAACCGTAAATTATGACACGGCAAAAATACTGTTTTTTATATGTAAATAAATTACACTTCTATAAATTCAAATTCGAAACAATTGCTGGAATGATAATTTTTAGATCAACCTAACGAAATCGTCTAAATGAAAAATAGTAGATTGTATATTAAGAGCAGAAAGTACTACATTGCTGCTCGTGCATGAAAATTGTAGCAATCATGTCAGAGCAGCAATGTTACTTTCTGCTCAAACCCAGGTAGGAACTGCCAATGTTAAACAATGGGCTAACCTCGGGCCAGTATTGGCGAGCCAAGCCTTGGCTAGTTAACTTCGGCTTTAGTCTGGACCAGTTGTAAATGCCTAAACTGAACCAAGATTCAGTTTATTATATTACACGTTATTCGCCAGCTGGTTATGCATTGTTATAGTGATTGTAAGTTTCATGAAATTTATATTTTTGAAATAAGTCATGAAATATTTCAAAAAAGTTTTGTATGGGTGTTTTGTTATGCCAGATTTTGTCTGATTTGCACGACTTGGCCCGAGTCTGATTTGCCAGACTAGGCCCAAGTCTGATTTGCCAGACTTGGCCCAAGTCTGGTTTGCCAGTCTTGGCCCCAGGACATCATTCCAAGCTTTGGCCGTTTGAAAATGTTAAGTCTGGTCCAAACCCCAAAAGCTATGGCGCCGTCTTGGCCCAGCCTTGGCCCATTAGCTAATTCTTACCCGGGAAGTATACATACTATTTTTTTAACGACTGCCGACAAATGCGATCAAAGTTGCAAAGGAGGCATTTATTTGTTAAAATGCAATATTTGAAAATATACTTTTTACTGTTTATTTTTAAATTTATTTATAATAATAAAACTTCCTTATAGTAACAATTTGATTTTTATTTTTTATTTTTTATTTTAAAGAATATCGATTTCGACTTACGTCATCCTCAGTTCTTAAATTATTATTACAATTTTTGCTTAAACTATTACTTATATACTATTTCAAATGCTGTTTTTTATTATTACGTCATATATTTTGTTAGTTTTAGTGTTGATTTTATCATTTAAAATATTGTTATTGTTTTTATGTTTATATATCTCTATTTCTTCCAGTCTATCTAGATTTTGTCCTTTTCTTTTTTTATGTAATATGGTTAAATTTGTGTTGATATTGGTGTATTTGTGTTTTTCTATTTTCAAATGTTGGGCATGGGCAAAATAGAAAAACACAAATACACCAATATCAACACAAATTTAACCATATTACATAAAAAAAGAAAAGGACAAAATCTAGATAGACTGGAAGAAATAGAGATATATAAACATAAAAACAATAACAATATTTTAAATGATAAAATCAACACTAAAACTAACAAAATATATGACGTAATAATAAAAAACAGCATTTGAAATAGTATATAAGTAATAGTTTAAGCAAAAATTGTAATAATAATTTAAGAACTGAGGATGACGTAAGTCGAAATCGATATTCTTTAAAATAAAAAATAAAAATCAAATTGTTACTATAAGGAAGTTTTATTATTATAAATAAATTTAAAAATAAACAGTAAAAAGTATATTTTTAAATATTGCATTTTAATTCAAAAGTGACAAAAGCACACAAACAGTGAATAATATGGAAAACCATAATAACACATATATTTATTTGTTGTTTAAGAAACGTATCGGACGGCAAGTTAAAATTTTAAATTAATAAATTTAAAAATTATACAGAGTTTATATCTATTTTTAAATAAAAATAATTTAAAATGAGCAGTAGTAATGAAAGTGATACAATTAGCACTTCACCTCATATAAAAGAAACAGCCAACAATTTAACTTTCGATCTGTTGCCTGGAAAATCTAAAATCTAAATTGGTGTAAGAACAAAAAAACAGGAAATTTTTATTCTGAAGATGTGTTTTTGCTATATTTTGGTGAACTATCGCAGACAAAAAAGTGGTCAAGACAAAATGTGGTCAAATTATTCAATGTTAAAATATACATTCATCGGATATTAGTTAATATAAAAGATTTATGCCTTTTATAAAAAAGAAGCCCTCGGGTTATAGAGCCAAAAAATCAAAAGTGTTTTGGGGAGAAGAAATTAATAAATTTTAATATTATGTCTTTGTCCATTATCTCTTTAGTTTTACTTGAGTTTTTACTTTCCGACTAAGAGCAGAAAAAATTAAAAAATGCTCGCCAAACAGCAAAAGTCGACTTTCTGTTTTAAACTGGTAGATTATTTTCTATGACAGCCGTTAAAAAACTAAGTTTTAGATTTACTAAACGAAAACGTCTATTATGAAAAAATTAGTAGTAGCTGATTAAAATTTTTAAAAAGGTAAATAGCGCAAACAATTTTTTTTGCTTTAATTTAGTTATCCGGATTTTTGTGAGAATTAACCGGATATCGGATAGCAAAATTTTTACGAATTATCCGGATAATTCCAATCCGGCTTAAACCGGATTGGAAACACTAATTACGATTACTATAATTTACAATTGAATGAATTAATTTTAGGTTATGAGCTTTCGGAATGTCAAAATGCAATAGTTAAAATTCGGAATTACAAGTTATAGCTTTTTCATTCCCTCTTTAAGTTGGAATGGAAATGGAATGGAAATGGAATGGAATGGAAACCATGGAAACCATGCATAAAACAATAAAGCAAAAAGGTGATAATATAACAGATGCCGATGTTACAAGAAATGGTTTTGTTTTAGGGAATTTCCAACATTTCTTTTGTGAAATAAAATAATATTTCCAGAGGTTGGAAATACCAAAATATATTAATATTAATTTAGTTTTGAAGAGAGTAATGGTAGTTAATTTCGGACGTTGTAATAAGAAAGTTTAAAAAATTGATGAATAAATAAAATTTATATTCTTTAAAAAAAGTTTTTATTGTTTATATATTTAAACCTACTACACTAAGTCCACTATGACTTTGAGCAATCATATTGATTTATTCCCTGTTTTGCTTTAAAAACAAAAAGGTCAAAAATAATTCAATTGGTGTGTTACATTAAAAGAAAAAAAAAATTAAAAAAGTAAATTTTAGTTTTGTTAGGAAAGTAAAATTTCAAGTAATATTTCAAGAAGGGAAAGCACACAAACCAGCCTTATATGATGAAGATTCACATCACAGCGGTTCGACAACTATTAAATTACACAAGTTAGTTTTATTATTATTAATAATATTAACAATTTTTTCATGTTTTATTAACATTTAAATGTCAGGCTAGATATCTGTACATAAGAGATTCCCAATTCCATCATTTGTTGCGGAGCAGTGTAATCTCGTAATATAAATTTGGTTTTAAAATAAGTTGTTATAAAAAGTTCAATACAACAAAGTGGCGCCGAAACAGGGACCCTGGGCGAATACCGTAACAACGGTGATTTTTTTTGTGTTATTCTGGCGCGAATTATTGGGTGTGTAAACCAGTTTTGGTTTGAGTTTGATTTTTTTTTAATTTTGCATTTTGCTAATATTTTTGATAAACCAGTTATTGGTTTTTTTTTAAATTTTCTTTGGATTTGTGTTTTTTTGAGAAAAGGTATACGTGTAAGCGGCAGGGGTCTGTGAAGGATGGTAGATATGTGGTGGCCCGGTCCTTGTTTAATGGAGTACAAAACGTACATGCCATTGGGAAGGATTGGGGTGTTAGAGAGATGGGTCGGTGGGGAGAGTTGGAACCGTGGGCTGTAGAGGAAGTAGTAGAAGCAGCAGAGGAAGTAGAGGAAGGGGTAGATGTGGTCAAGATGTTGGTTCAAAAAGAGCTGCTGGAACTGGTTTTTCAAGTGTTGGATCGGCAGGAAAGACGTCGGCTGAAGGAATTGGAAAGGACCAGGAGAAGATGGAGGGAGAAGAAGGTAAGAAGGAAGAGACAGAAGGCAGCGTGGTTAGCCGAGGAGGTGGAGTTCTCTTCGGTTATGCACGCATACGCGGAGATATTAGCCGAAGAGAACGCCATCTTCGCGGCTGATCACAGGCGGGAGAACCCTAGACGGTGGCTCGGGCCACAGGCCCCCGTGAATAATTGTACATATTTGTAAATAGTTGTATATAGTGTTATTGTACATAAATTGTATATAGTTTTGTAAATAGCATTTGGTAAAAAATACGTTGTAGTACAACTTTTTTTGAAACTTTTTTTGTTGTACATGGATTTAGAATTTCTTTTTGTTGTACATTATTTGAGTATTCAAATTTGGATTGTAAATAGGGGTGGAGGACTAATTAATTAAAATAAATCAAAACTTGGTCTGATTTAATTACATAACATAACCTTATTTTGATGGTTATTAAATTTGATGTAATTGAATTTTATTTGTTCTTTGGAAAATGTCTATTGCGTCATCAAGTTACATTGCTTACATATGTGCTACTATTGTGCTTCAAGTTGCATTGCTTATGTACAGGCTATTATTTGTTAAGTCATCTTTCATATGTTGACAGTTTCGTCTAATCATCGTTAATCTGCATTATTATTGTGTCACCAAGTTATATTTCTTACATATGTGCTACTATTGTGTCATCAAGATTACATTGCTTACATATGTGCTAAGATTGTTTACATAAAGTCATCATTAAAACAAAAATATATTTATTCAAGTTATAATTAATTATAATTGTTTCCATATTGACGAGGTTGCAGATCCAAAACCTTCATCATCGTTATCATCTCAATCATACAGTCCACTACTTTATATTGGAGCTGCAACAATATTTATCTTAGCAATATTTATCAACCACAAATGGAGGATAAACATGTAACGTCTGGTAATTTTTGAATTGAATAATTAAAACACATTCGCAATATTTCGTAATTTATTCACAAACATTTCAAGCATTTCCAATATTTCATTTTTCTTTCTTCTCATTAAGAAAATTTTTCATAATTCAATTTTTCTAATACTAAAATTTCCAAATTCAAATATAATATCCAAACAACTAAATGAAACAAAAACAAATTATTAAACGCACCCATGAAAAAGAAAGTTGAACGAAAATCTGATTGGTGAATGTTGCTAGTCTTCGTCTCTTTCAGACACAAAAAAATTATTATAAATGCGAATGGCGACTTTTATATTTGAGTTAGATTATAAGTTTATTTTGTCAAAAATTAAGACATTGGTTTTTTTAAAACAAGTTGGTATTGTAATATTTCACTTAAAGATAACAATTTTAATTGTTTTAGCTGAAAATTGTAAGGTTTTTTCTTCCATATTTTTTTTCTTAAATAAATATGTATAGTGCTAAAATAAAGCTATAAATATAAATAAATTGGTTTTTAAATCATTTAAAACAAAAGCCATATTTGTAATCAAACAATTTATTTCAATTACGGTGATAGGCAAAAACTAAATTATACATTGAACAAAGATAAAATAAATATACAGATAAACAGAAATGAGTTCATTTGTATAATTGTCGACATTACTGTCACCATTCTCGATAATTGTAGTTTACATGATATGATCAGCATCATAAGAAAAAATCACCTGGCGTTCGAAGTGTTTGTGTAACTTTGTTATGAAGAATTTTTAAAAATAGTGATGGTTAAATTTTACTAACTGGATTAACCATTAACCTCTCGATGACCAGACAAGCTGAATTTTCCTGTTGGGGAGAAATTATTAAAGTTTGTTGGATTGGAAGGTTATATATATATATATATTTATCAACGGTATTGGATGAGATTGAATGTTAGAGGTCTAAAAAGGAATAAGGGAAATACTATAAATTTTTTCAACAAGACACAAGGACGCAAGTCAGAAGATAGTACGGAAGAAAAATTATCGTAAGCGCATTTGTTATTATATTTATTTATAAGAATTTTATTATTATAAATTTGTTTTTTTTTCTTTGAGTATTCATTCTAAAATGTTTGGCTAAATAAAAGATTTTAAGAGATTCCCAATTTCTAGGTTAGTTGTGAAGACATTGGCGCTATCCCGCATTTGATATCTGTTTTCGTATATAATTATATATCATATAAAAGTCCAATATAACAAACAATTGCAAGAACTAATATCTAATTTCAATGCTATACACTTCACATTGTCAGAGGAGCAAATAAAATTAATAGAAAATTGTAGCCAGTAATAATGCCCGTATACGTATAAACTCTGATTAGGGCGAGTAACGGCATCGATTTTCAAAGAGGTTGCACATGCTACTACGAAAAAAGTACCAAAATCATTAATCAAGAGAATTTGCTACCCCAAGAATTCTATTAAAACAGAAACAACGAAGTATGGAAAAGAGAATGAATAGATTGCTATCAAATCACTGGAGAAGGAGTTTAAATCTACCCACTTGAATTTGCGGTTGAGTTCAAGTGGGATTATCATCCACAACAACAAATCATACTATTCAGCCACACCAGATGCGATTTGGGATTGCGAATGTTGTGGACATTTTTCCGGTGGAAGTGAAATGCCCGTTTACGTTAAAAAAAGGTGATTTTGAACTTTATTTAAAATCGAAAGATTGTCCAATCAACAGCAAAATAAATAGCAAGGATAGTTACGACATGAAAAAACAAAACAAGTACTATTAGCAAGTGCAGCCTCAGAGCTATATATTGAAGTCAAGTTTTGTAATTTTTTATGTATACAGTCCTAAGAAAACTGTAATGTGCAAAGTTCCAAGTGACACAAATTTCGTGAAAGCAGAAATGATTAAATGCGATGCATTTTACAAAAATATTATTTATCCGGAGCTATTAGGCAAATATTTTACTAATAGGAATTTCCAAAAATAATATGTAAGTATAATAATATATTTTTTAAATAAAAAACAACTAACTTTTTTATTATTTAATTTTTAAGGTTGTTATGCCCGCTATTATGTAACCCACTTTACCTTAAATTAACATTCAAAAAAATCGAATTCAACTGATCCACCTTACATATAAGCGGATGTGTACAACGAAATCAAAAAAAAAAAAATTAAATAAAAACGAATAAAAGAGAGAAAGAACGAATGGTGGGATAGCGGGGAACGAAATGAAAATAAAAAAACAAGAAATGTTTACCTCAAAAATTTTATTGGGTTTAGCATTTATTAAGTCTCGAGTTTTTGTTGAACATTAAGCTTAGCACAAAATATAAATAATAGATAAAAAAATTCGGTTTTAAATACATAAATATTATATGAAATTAACATTTAAGTAAAATTGTGTCAATTTAGAGATTCAACAAAAAAATTTGTAATCAATAAAATAATAGAAATATTCTATACAGATTTTTTATTGTGTATAAGTCGGGTGATTTTGTGTTCTCTGGGGGTGAAATCATCGAAAGAGCAAGGTTATCGGAGAAGAACGGGACTTATACCTTGGTAAGTATTAATGATATTTGTGAGTTGGAGATGGTAGGCGTGCGTGGTGATATTATGGGTGACGCGAAGTGTTCGCCATTTCGAGCTCTAGAAAGGGCCCCTTCTTAGAAGAGAACATGTAACAAGGTTCATATAAATATATTCATTTTTATAAAATAGTTTAAAGCTCTTATCAGGGCTGTAAAAAAAGCTCTTATTAGAGCTACTATAAATTAATCAAATGATTAAAAATTAGTATTCATATTCCAAAAAAAAAACTCCTTATCAGAGCTATCACAAAATAGGCTATTTTTAGAGCTACTATAAGTTAATAATTAAGATAAAAAATATTTATATTTTATTCCAAGATATTTAAAGTTATCACATTCATTTAAATTAAAATAAAATAGTAAAATAATTCAAATAACAAAATAGGCTCTTATCAGAGCTATCACCAAATATGAATAAGCGCTCATATTTTTTACATAATACATATGCAAATGTGAAAAAATTTTCATGAAAAACAGACCTATTAAATCTAAACTAATGCATCTCCATCAGACATTACTTATGGCCAAAAACTTTCCTGACAATTGATTAAGTTTTTGTTTAAGCTAAGAATGGGTTTTCAACAACCATACGTGGAGAGATGTTTTTTAATGACTTTGATAAGCAATTGGATTTACCATTTTCATATCTAAAGCCGCAATTAGACTATTGCAGAACTTAATTTATTTTGCAAATAATTAAATTTATGCGCCTACTAAGCGCCTAACTTATGCGCCTACTAAGATGAAATAATATTTAATTTTGTTAGAAGAAAAAATGACAACAAAGGATTATGTTGTATGAAATCATGTTACTATTTCTGTTCGTTAAATTGTCTGCTAAATACAACTCGTCACCAAATTATTAGTCGATTATTTTTCAACATTACCACTCATGCCATTTGAGGTTAAAAATTTCCCTCGTGCGCTGCGCGCACTCGGGACCTCAAATGACATTCGTAATAATAATTATGAAAAATAATCGACCATTATATGACGACTCGTGATATTATATATGACAATTCTGTTCACTTGGAAGTAAATCCAAGAATTTTGAGATACTGGAAAAATATTTGTAAAATATAATACAACCATACCATCATCCGCTTCTGTAGAACGTCTTATTAGCATTGCTTTGCAGTTGTTTACTCGCAGAAGAAATCGTCTTTGTGACGAAATGTTTGAAATATTGCTTTTTGTTAAAAACAAATAACAATTTATAAATCAATAAATGAATAATCACTAATATATATTAAAAATATTTTTTTATAAAAATATATTCAATAAAGTGTTATATATTATAGTTTAGTGATTTACAGTTTAGATAGACGGTTTGTAAGATTGGTGATAAAAATAAAACTTTATACAATACAATATTAAATTCGTGTATTTTTATATTCATATAATAGGTATAATTAAAAAATGTTTTTTTATAAAGCGATATTCAATAAAGTGTTTATATTATATATTTTTGTACTTTAGCTTATTTGCTTGTTTTATATAATTAAAAGAAAAAATATTAATGCATAAAAAAATATGGAGAGAAAAAAAGAACACAGCAGCAGCACTAACATTTTTGGAATCGACGTCCTCAAGTTCTTCCTCAGACAATGACTACGAAACAGTAAGCGTTTTATTGCAGAACATTGCCTGAAGAAATAAAAGGATTAAAAATAGCAATTTTGTGAAGAAATTTGTTTTGAAATTTTCAAATATCGAAGCCCTTATTTCATGAAATCAAAGTAAATTAATAATTGTAAAATAATTGGAATGAGATACATAATTGTTACCAATCGTCGTGTTGTTTTTCTCTTGGATTGACATTTGGTTGAAGTTGGTTGCGCACAGTATTTCGTTTGTTTTTATTTTAGTACATGATTGTTTTAGCACATAATGGGGCTCACGTGATATATTTTTTGCATGACAGTCATCTTGAAAAGTGTAACCTTCTTTTGCATTTTCGGCAGCCTTGGTGATAGCATCGTTGATAACATCGTTGAAATCAGAATTGTAATTATTATTATTATTTTTGGATTGTTTGTCTCCAGATAGAACAAGGTAACTCATAGATATGTATTTTATAATTTGTATTAGTTTGTAAATTATTGATGTTCTAATTTGTATTGTTTTGTTTTAATTCAAATAGTTGAGTTCATATATGCAAGATACATTAAAGGATATAGTTTTATTTACTAAGGATATGGTTTTATTTATTAAGGATGAAAACTATACTTAAACTAAAGTATGTATTCGATTTTATAAGTATGTCACATGTTAAATGTTTAATAACTATTTATTTTTAAATTTAAGTTTAGACGACATTTCCGCTTACAAAAGGAAACTTACATAAAGTTAACAAAACTTTTTGAAGAAAGTTCTTATAGTAGTCATCGTGTTTCCAGTAAGGGGCACAAACCCGTCCCATATATATTGATATATGTTGATGTTCTTATGGTAATTGAGTATTTTGTAGAAATTATTTTAATTTAATCAAATTAAAATAGAATTTAATTTGCAGGTTTGCACAATCTAAAACCAAATAAAAATAGCATCCGGCAGGTGGCAATATTATTTGGATATTCCGAGTCCAAAACACAAGACATAACACAACAAATTATCATAACTGTCATAGATTTTTTAAATAATATTGCCGGCAAAATAATTAATTTTCCGAAATGCACCACTGAAAAGGAAAAACTAGCCACCGAATTTTTTGACGTAGGCAATAAATTACACATTCATTTTAATATGAATGCTTATTTTATATTAATACTGAGATTTTTAGGTGTATTTTGTGGAGCACCGAGTAAAATAGACGACTTAAGAATATTTGTAACGTCTGTCCATTTCCAAATTAAAAACATTTCAATAATTCATTTTCTATAAAATTAAAATTCTAACTCGAATTCAACGATAAAATCATTCAGTAGTAATTATCCTTAACATCTAAATAAAAAAAAATAAACACACTCACTGAACGAAAGAACGAGTATTAAAGTTGATAGTGCCTATTCATTGAAAAAAACGAAGTACTATATATGCTGTCATGGCTGAATATTTGGTTCATTCCATGTTTAATTTTATAAATCAAAACGTTCACCCTAATTTTGGGAATAAAAAAAGAATTAATTACAAAAAAGATTTTCCATGTTTTCTTTTTTCCTATATTTTTGAAAAAAAAAACATGAACAGTGCAAAAGAAAAATAATAATAATAAAGAATAAATAAAAATATTAATAATAAAATTGCAATGGCTGTGTTTTTAAATTAAAAAAAGATTCCAAGGTTGTTATTTGAAACAGAAAATACAATTAAATCAATAGAAAAAGACACATTACCCTCTGGGTTTGTTAAATAAGTTTCCAGTGAATGCTTGGTAGTTTTTTTCTGATTATTAATTAATCTTAGAAGTGAAATAAGGAAACATAAAAAGACATTCTATACTATACTAAAATTTAAAAGGAAAATTCATAAGAAAAAAAAATTGTCTGTTCTTGCCAGAACAAGAGGAAAAATTTTATAGAACGTGTAACATTTATAATACTATTGCTAAATTAATAATAAATTCAAATTCAAGGAAATTGGCTATTTTTTTCCATTCTTACTATCGTATGGATTGGTGGAGTGGTATTGTGAAATATTTTTGGGCCTGTGCTGAAGGTTATGGATAAGTATACAGAAGCATCATAAAGGCAGGTGATTATTTGAATGTTTTCGCTGAACCTCAATAAAAAGAATTTTATTAAAGCGATTGGATATGGAGGACCTTAACAGTCATCAGAATTTAACACAAGTCAGTTTTTTTTAGTATTTTATTTTATTTTAAAATTTCTTTTTTGATAAACATATGTACATGCATATATGTATACTTAAATATTATTAGTATTAAAAGATTTACATGTTAGGCTAAAGAAGGTATTAAGAGATTCCAAGTTACAGAGGATCATTGGAGACTATTCGATTCCGGTAGTTTTTTTTTGTTTTTCTATTTTTGTTTGTATGAAAAGTCCAAGCCAGCAGGAGGCTTACATATTCAAATTGCCTCCATTTGGAAAACAAATTGACGCAATTTGTGAAGAAAGATTTCACATTATTGGCGATGGTGCATATGAAATAAAAATCTTCCTTTTAACACCATATACAAATTATGAGCGACTGACACAAAAAAAGTCTTTAATGACATTTTTGCATCCACAAGTGTCAAAATTGAAAACTTGGCATATTGAAAAAAAGGTTTATTCAATTGCTTCGCCTGGAATTCAGGACTGTCGATAATGTGAATAAATTCATAATATCATGTTGTGTGCTACATAATTATTGTATAGATACTAACGATATTTGGGAGGAGGATATTATTAGAGAGATCAACAATGAAAATTAAGAAAACAACAGTTTGGATACTGTTCGCGTAAAGTAATTTCCCTGTAAAGAAAAAAGTAATTAAACTAGATACTAATAAATTGAAAATATACTTATTGTTTTATATTATCCTTTGCTGGAATGCAGAAATCTTCCAAACTTGATTCACATTCCTAAAAGAAGTAAAAGTCAAAACATTAGTGATAGTAATTCAAAATAATAATAATGTAATTTAATTCAAAATAATAATAACGTAATTTAATTCAAAATAATAATAATGCAATTTAATTCAAAATAATAATAATGTAATTTAATTCAAAATAATAATATTTAATTAAGTTTAACTTACTTGAAAATGTTATTGTTATTGTTCATTTCAGCGATACGTCAGTTTGACAACAATATGTTCCCCTCAATATTGGAGACATTTAACTTGGCTGCATTCAGTAGTTTTTTTTAGTATTTAACCTATTGAGTGTGGAATGTATTGTTGTTGGATAATCTCATTGAATAAATATCTAAGGAAGAGTAACTAGACTTTTTGAGTGAAGCATCTAATTTGTAGTATTGGTGCGTTTGATGGTGTTTGAATTTAATCGTAGGGTGGTACTGTGTATAATTTGTATATAGTTACACAAACATAACTTAGGTGGCAGCATGAACTGTTCTTTGAAATAAGTAGATTTTATTCAAAATTTTATTTATTTCTCGTTTAAACTAATCGTTATTTTAGGAAAAATTTGTCTTAAAATGTATTTTTACCCGTTTCCTACTTAAATAAAAGATAATAAATAAGTCATATATTTTGTTGATTTTATTTTAATAATTTTTTTCTCGATATTTTTAAACATTAAATACATAAAAAAAAAATTGTGTGCTATCATCTTCAGCAATAGTATCACACTAACAACAGTCTAACATCATTACCAGCAATGCAAATGAACACATCTTTACGAATACAGATTTGTAATGCTGTCCTCTAAGCAAATATTTTTATTTAACTACAAAACTTTTATGAACCAACTTCTATAAAAAAACTTATCTAAAATCTCTATCGTATTCAGTCTTTTCTAACAATTGCCATTTTTTGAATATAACGAAATTGGCATAGGTTGAAAATACTCCAAAGTACCTTTAAACCCACTTTAAAGGATGACTGTTCCTAATTATTGACGAAATTAGCTTGAACTGTCTATTGGTTTAAAAATTCGATTTTAATTTATGTTTATAACCATACTTCGACTAATAAACTAATAATAAATGTATAAACATCGTAGATAAATTGAAAATCCTTATGGGTATATATGTTTGAACAATATATTTCACTATTAAAAATTCTAGATCAAATCCGTTTAAACTTTAAATCATATTCAAATTCATATTTTTTACACACACTTTTCATAACAAACAATGACTTTATACAATCCCTGTGAATGGGCGTGTCTAACAAAATTGTTTTGACATTTTGGCAAACTAGCATTTGAGAAATTAAGTAAAATATTAGATTAGAAAATAATTAATTTTGTGACACAAACTTATTGTAAATATATTAAAAATATATACTAAATTGTTTTTTTAAACATTTTTTATAAAAATGTCCTTATCTGATAATTGTAATTTTAGCAGCAAAATGCTTTGGAATGTTGACAATTTTTTTACATGTTTTGATGCAGCACGCCATTTTTATGAATAAATAACTGTATAAACACAAGTTATTGTTGTAAAAAAAACAGTTTAAATACTAATTTGTATAAAACTGAACTACAATTCAATACTTTAAGAACAAAATACAGAAAAAAACTCTTTAGTTTGTTTTGAAATACGACGTAAACAAATGAAATGACATTGACAGATTGGCAAACTTAACAAAAAATTAAAAAAAAAATGCTTCACCGATTATTTGTGTACGTACACGTAGCGACACTTCCTTATATATTTATTCAATGGATAATCTACACTGACAAATTTTTAGTATATAAGCTAGACATTTTTGATACAGTTTCTCTTGCTCTTCTTCATATATATTTTAGCGAACAAGCATTCTTCGTTTTAATTTTTATTTTTTGTATATAGTCGCTTTGACTTTAGTAATGTGCACATAAAATTAAAGTTTTTAATTAAAAATATAAAGATAAAAATAAAGATCTTGTGATTAATGTTTGAAAACCTTTGAGTTTTTATTTTTTGGTTTTCGATAAGGATTGAGTGGTGTAATGAAAGACTCAGTCCATAACTAGTTAAGCAAAAATGTTCTAAATGGAAAAAATGCGAGTCGCGTCGTAGCTGCCGCCCGTAAATACGACATGTTAGGTGATATAGAATCATCATCTTCAGATTACATCATCATCATCCAGTAAATACGACATGTTAAGCTATATATAATATAGTATATCAGTTATTCTTCAGATTATATCATCATCAGCTACATATACGCCATGTTAGGCGATATGTAATATATTATATAAGTTGTTCATCAAGTTATTCGTCGAATATATCAGTTGTTTATCAAATTACATCATTGTCTACCAATATATGCCATGTTAGGCGATATATAATATATATTACATCAGTAATCATCTAATGTGCGTTATAAGGCACGAAATACAAACTTTCAATCACCACAACGTGTCGTTTCATCAATCGTCAATATAAATGCTATCCAACATGTTGGGCCTCTGGCTCGTCAATTAACAACATCAATAAATCAAATACAGTCCACTGCCAAGCTAGAGGCGTCAACAGATACATCAGCTCGCACAATTCATCTGCGTAGTTTGGGTGTGATAAAAAGGGACAAAATTACCGATGCTATCTAGTTGTTTAAAGTTTTATGAAAACAATTTTTTTAGAACATAATATTTTATTTATAAAATATATAAAATGTACGTTTTTTAAATCAAAATATATATAATATAGAAATTTGCCATCTAGAAATAATTTATTTACTTGAAGTGTGGTTTTGATAAACATTGAATTTTTTTTATATTATAATATAAATAAATTAACGAAAGTTAAATAAATATGAATTAAACAAAATTAATTTTAAAAGAAATAACGAATATTTTAAAAACCGCATCAACAATATGGAGCATGTTAAGCTTTAATTGCAAGTGCAAAACCTTACCCAACCAGTGGAACAACATGAACAAAATTTAAGTAATATACACCAAACGAAATTCGAGTTAACAAAGGATTAAATACTTTTTTCGACAACAGTAGAAAATGTAGAAAGTTCTGGAGAAAATAAGTTTAAAGAAATTACTTCATAATAAAATGCATGTCAACGTCAAGGCAAGATAGATCTGGAGAAAATAAGTTTAAAGAAATTACTTCATAATAAAATGCATGTCAACGTCAAGGCAAAGGACGCAATACAAATTGAAATTTAATAAGAGATCAGGGTGGTTATTTTGTAGTGTTATCTCACTAGGTGAGATAAAAAGTGAGATAAAATATTTGTTTTTGATCGATTATATTAGATAAAAGAAATCATTTAAACATAATTTTTTTATCTCACTATTTATCTCACCTAGTGAGATAACACTATAAAATAACCACCCAGGAATCCATAGAGGTTATTGATCGTTAAGCAAATTTTCGTTCAAAAAACAAACGCTCCAACTTACTCTCTTAAGAACAGATCGAGTTTGATGAAACTTGTGTTTAACTTTTTTTCATAACGCTTAAGCTTATAATAAGAAGAAAATTAAACAAAATAATTCCGGCAAAGGAGTGCAATCGTAACAGCCTTACCAATCACCTAGCTGTGTTTTTTTTACAATATGTACACGTTTTACGTTTAGGAGAAATGAACTGTGCTATTTGTTCTATACATATTTACATATTTAAATTTTCTTTGTTTTCTTTTTTTCTAGGTTAGCCTAGAAAGCAAAATTTAGCCTTACAGATTTACTAATATAAATAAAAATAATATTTATACACCTTAAAATTATATGTTGAGGTGATGCAAGTTGTGGTGCTGCTAGGATGCTTTAACATTTCTTCCATCCGTTCAACTAAAACGCTTTTATCTGCTTTCGATGTATTGTAACAGCTGCTGATTTATGACATTTTCTTTGAATGACACCGATTGCGTTGGTGTATTTTCAAGTTTTACTATTGTTATCCGCTGTATTCATATAATGTTACACTTTGCCATAATTTCCACCGTTTATGTCTACCCAATCTCAAACTTTCACTATTTTCATTTGATTTCAAGAACTTATGTTTTGAATTTTGTACTGGAAAAGATTATCTTCATTTTCAATCAGTTAGCTGCTTTGGTTTCACAAATTTTACTGTCTTTTTTCAATCCATTTATTCTTAATCAAATTATATCAACTGAAATTCTTTCATCATGCTCGATAATTATAATTACCACTTCTGGGTCGATTTCAATAATAAATAGTTGATCATTCTGGTAACTGTTAAGTTAAATTCTTATGAATTAACTTTATACTCGTATCGATGTCGTTCAAATTTATCAACAGCTTAACATTTATGGCATATTGTGACATCTAATAAAAATCTGAATGTCAAACGGTAGGTGTATTAAAAATATTTTTTGCTACAAGTATAAATTTACTGGCAATCGTAATCACAGATTTACCAAACCACAAATTAAGTGAACAATTGAACCAATGGAAGAAATGTTGATATTTCTGTTCTAATCACATAAGCTGGATATTTTTGACATGTTTGGTGATTGACCTCTACGCTCTTCAATATTACCATTTTTCTTGTTTTCTTTTTTTTTTATTTTTTTCTTTATTTTCCTTTTTTTCTTTTTTTTCGTTTTTTTCTTTTTTTTTCTTTTTTTTTCTTTTTTTCTTTTTTTCTTTTTTTTCTTTTTTTCTTTTTTTTCTTTTTTTCTTTTTTTTCGTTTTTTCTTTTTTTTCGTTTTTTCTTTTTTTTCGTTTTTTCTTTATTTCTAGTTTTCTTTTTTTTGTTTTTTATTCTAATCTTAATGTTTTTCTTTTTCTTTTTCTTTTTTTTCTTAATAATTGTTTTCTTTTTATTCAACTTTTTCTTGGTTTCTTTTTCTTTTTTAGGAATTAACGAAATATATGTATTTGAAAGTCAATGTTATTCAATATTAAGAAATACATTTTAGACTTATAAAAGTAAAATAAAAAGTGAATGTATATAAACCACAATAACATAATCATCTAATGGTGCGTTTGTAAACTTTACATCTAGATATAAAGAAATTCTTACGTTTAGTCCAGCGAGAGAATAAATTTTAACGAAAGAATAAACTGAACTATAATTACACTGAAACTGGACGAAATATAACAGATAATGAATCGATTATCTAAATATATAGACCGATAAAAATAAATATCGGTTTATTTTTGAATATTAATTTGTTTCGAATTTGAAATATCAAATAAAAAATAAAATTAATATAATCAAATGGAGTTGTAAATGCTACAAAAAAACTTATGGAAAATTCAAATATAATTTTTATAATATGATTATGCTGCTTCTGGTTTAGGACAATGGACAGTATAACACATTCAAACTGTTATTACAGTTTTTTCTCCTTTTATGAGAGTATAATTCTCTGAAAATAATCTAAAAAAGATTTCAGCTTTGTTTTCCAAACGCACTATAAGTTATAACATAAACAGTTTCATACTTTAGTCGTATATTTTAGAAACACAAGAAAAACAATTAATTTATATTAACTTATATGAATGTTTAAACAAATGAAACATGTTTGCTTAAAACTAGAAAGTTCTACATAATATTAGGAAAACAACAAACAAAAATAGTATATAACACACTGTTGACATACACAGCCCATTTCTCTCATACGCAAAGCTAACCGTAAACAAACTTCGGTCGAGAAGATGGATAAAAATACAAAGTGGCTACACTCTCTTCTCAGGAATGTTTAATTGTTCCCGGTTCCACAAATTTTATCCAACGCCATCTGCTCCACAGAAAGCACTTCGTTTAAAGGAAATATTTACCAAATAAACCTTTCAAAGCGCCTGCATGCATAATACTTGAACCTTAATTTTGAAAAAGAGACATTATTTTTGATCCTATTTTGCTCACTATTTTGCCAATGACAAAATAAAAATACCATTTATTTCGAAAAATGCAATTTCGCTCTGAGGATGACACAGGGTCATCGATTTATAATAAATTTATTATTAATTATTTTTAATTCACTTTAGATTCAATCACGATGGATTTGATGCTTTTATTTCATGCAGCATTATCTCCCGCGAGAGTTAAGTATTTAACCAAAAAAAAATTTTGGAAGCCTTCAATAACCGACTCCCAAGAGTCATTTATATTTAAAACAAATGAGTCAGATATCAAAGAAATTATTAAAAATAAAAAAAAAGAAATACATGAAATATGGTTTGAACATACAACAAACGATTTTTGCAACAGAATCTGAAGATAAATCTCCAAAATTTTTGTTATATTACGATGAAATTTTTTACAGTTTTAACGACGTTCTTTCTGCGATAGATATCTTAAAATATCCATTTAAAAATATCCAAACTTAAAACATCCATTTGAGTCACAGAAATTTTATGAATTTTTGCAAATTGGGTATTTTAATATTCCTGCGGAAAATGAAGTGTGTGCAGATGTTACGCCGTTAGTAAAATTACTCAAGCTTTAAAATTTAATATAATATAATATTGAATTAGTTTTCTGTTGTTCAGTATATACACGTTCCCGGGTGTACACTGAAACTGATCTAATCTAATCAATTTATTGTTTTATTACTTTATTGTTTGTTAAACGTATAAATATTTAAATTTTTCAATGATATAAATCAGTATTAAGTGCACAATATAAATAGTAATAAGTTTTAAAAAACTGTAAGTTTCTTATCAAGTGTTTTTTATGTTTTGTGATGTTATTATTTTTTATTTATTTTTTGTTATATTTAAACCATGTATATCATTTTAGTTACTGAAGAGGGTCCCAAAAAGGACCGAAATATTTAAATGAAAATACAATTCGTTATCTATATCTTGGAATTTTATTTATGGTTGCACACCACCAATAAGAATCATAGACGGTGATACAATAATATAATATATTTGTCTCCTAAATTAATGTGAAATAATTATGTATCTATAAAGTGAAATAAATTATTTAATTTTTCATAAATAATTTACGTATTTCAATTTAAGCGAGAATATTTCCCAGAATATATTGAGAATTCATTATATATTTACGCACGTATGGATGCATGTATGTGTGTATGATTGTATGCATGTATGTATGTATGTACGTATGTATGTACGTCAAAACAGTGGTTTCGAATCAAAACTTTTCTTTTCTCAATTAAAACAAAAATTATTTTAAATAAAGACTATATCTTAAATCTGTTAAACAAAGATTTCTACAGTAAAAATAAATGCTTTGATTCAAGACATTCGACAAAAAAAAATTGTTTAACTAGAGATAACAGCTTTCTGTAACAAAAACAAATAATTTTGATTTAAAAAATTTAATTATTCGATACCAAATTACTAGTTTTTTTTAAAAAAATGGTTTTTTTGATTTATAATTCATAGTCATGTATCAAATCAAAATACTTTTTTGTTCACAACAAGAAAAAGAAGTATGGGGTGGTATTTATACAAAGGAATTTCTTAATACAAAGCAAAAAATACTTGAAAACCGCAATTTTTTTTCTCTGTGTATTAATGTAAAATGATTGGTTTTGTTTTTCAAAGCACTTAAACAATATTTTGAGATTGGATTATTATTTTCTTGGTCTTACTTTACTTCGTCTTCAAAAAATTGAATCAGAACCACATAACCAATTTCTTACAATAGCAGCTATAGCAAGCTGTCGAGATAGCCATCTTACTTCATTTAGGACACGACAACACAACATTTAAAATTCACATTCTATTTTGTCATGGTTCCTTTGCTTTAAAACATTGTAAAATTACATGTTTTACAACGTTTTAAACAACAACAATTTGTTATTAAGCGAAAGTGATTTTACATTGATGGAAAAAAAACATTTTTATATGTGATTAAACCTGCATGAAAATAGACTTTTTATATGCTATCGTAGAAAAAACACTCTCTCTCTCTGGCGTTTACATCCCATGGAGGGATTTTGCCGTCTGTGCAATCAGCTTCCAATTATCTCGTTCCATGACCAGTTGACCCCAGTTTTGACATCCTATATCACGAAGGTCTTGGATGATGTCATCACGCCAGCGTTGTCTAGGTAGAAAAAACACTAGAGTCACTTAATCTTACAACTACTAAATTTCATTATAAATGTTAATAAAGGAACAAAGAGTTTGCATTGAATTAGCATAAGTAATGTCGTATCATTTAGTCTCCGTTAAAAAAGTATGTACAAAATTATATATCGACAGCTAATTCTAGTAAATACTTTATACTTATATACTAGAATTTTTAAATAAATAACGTTATTTTTTAGGCTTCAAGTTTGCCTGAAACAAATATTTAGGTTTTATATATTTTAGGTTTTCATGTTATGTTTTCAAAATATTTTTAATTTTAACATTATGTTCAAAATTATGTTATTATGTTAATTTTAACATTATGTATGATCACAATTAAAATTATTTGCATATTTTTTTTCCTGCGCGCATAATTTTTTTCCCTGCGCGCTTATGTAATAAGATGTGCGCGCGCAGCTTAGCGGGAACTTAGGAGTGTATATAGTCATCAACTCGCATGTGTGCATCATTTATTGTCATCATAAATATACTTCATAGAAAATTAATATTATCTCTTTGGGCGAGTTTATTGTGGCTGATTGGTGAATATAATTCATCGAAATTTATTATTATGAGAGAATTTATTGTGGCTGATAAAAATACAACACAAAATTTTTGTAAGTTCAATAAAACTATATATTAATTGCAAAAAAAATTATTTGTAAAAACTAATTAATTTTAATTACTTTTGATTACAAATTAATTTTGGATCAAAAAGTTTTGTGTGTTGTACATATGTTTATTTTTTGAGTGTAAGTCTTACAATGTAGTCTAAATTCTAAAATATTATATTTAAAAATAAGTATGCAAAATATAAATTCTCTATATAACTTATTTTTAACAGGATGGTCATTTTGTTGCGTTTCTCATTAGTGAGATTTCCAGTTGAATTTTAACGTGTGATCCAAACTTAATTTAATTTTGCTTTTTGGTTATAATTTTTTTTCTCTTTTAAATTTCAGGATTGTCACCATCCGCTTTTTGTTGTTGGATTTTCAAATATATTTGGAATTATTGAACCAGAATTTCCTTAATATTACGGAAGTTTTTTATATACCTGGATTTGTGAGTGGATGCTTTTTTTTATTGTTATAAACGTGAAATCACATATGACTGAAATTAGTGAATTTATTATTATTATTGTTTATTTTTTTTCTCTCATTGGGACAAGTGTTCAAATTAATTTTATAATATTTGGGTTATTCTTGGTGTTAAACAAAAATCTCTCTTCCATAATTATTGTAAATTATCGAACTAAGGTATATAGTGTAAATTTTGATTTCAAGTTTCGGCAATTGAGATATTTTATTATTAGATTTTATATACTTATAATTTTTGTTTGTTTTTCTTTGTTTGAGCTTCAATTGAAATGGAAATTGACCTTCAAAACGTCAACATTGAATTTTCACAGACACTGGATATGAATTTAAACAAGGATCTTTGTCTGATAATACATCTAAATGCCAGAAGTCTAAGAGGAAAAATGAATGATTTGGAGGTTGCAATCAAATGTCTCGGAAAAACTCCTGAAGTTATTATCGTAAGTGAAAATTGGCTCTATAGTAATGAAACTAAGTTTTTTTATTTAAATGAGTATACTGCTTATCATTGCACTCGGGATAACAACCGAGGTGGTGGTGTTAGTGTTTTCATTTGCAATATATTTGCTTCAAATGAAGTTTTCAAAGTTACCAAAAATAATTCAAGCTATATGGTTGTTCAAATAATTCCAATTAAACTGCACATTCTAGCCATTTATAAACCACCAAATGCCGACGATGATTGTTTTTTTGATATGCTAGATAGTTTGAGTAGTCAATTCTCATCCTGTATTATAACAGGTGATCTAAACATCAATATGCTTGAAAGTACAAGTTATAACGTCCGCTATATTCGCCTAAACAATAATAAAACCAATTCATCTTCTGTTTCTAATTCAATAAAAATGTATTTCAATAGTTTCAGTTCATTTTTACATTAATAATAATTTTAAAATTTTCTAATACTTAACGGCTAGTTAAATTTCGAATATACTGAAAAAAATAAACGAATGTACCAATTTTATTTTCATTTCTAACGAACAGATGTCGTTACTAACTGTTGCTGAATCTTGGTGTTACACGATTTTAATTTCATTGGAAGATGTGAAAGATAAATCACATTTTTACTAACTTTTTTGATATATTCATTCGAGTTTTGACTTGCAAAACAAAAAGTTAATTTTCTAAAATAGTTCCAATTTGTAATAAAATAAAAAAATTATTCCGCTTTAGGAAAAGTAACCAGAAAAGTTTTTAGCAATTGAATTATATTTTCAATAAATTACAATATTCTAGTGATAGTTCATTAAAAACAAATAAAAGGAATTACTAGAATAGTTATTATTGAGTTAGACAAAATGTTACTATGTATAAAGTGAAAAGGAAGGAAAATGTACTCTGTCCGACATCTTTCTTTGGTTTATCATTAAAGAATATCAAAATATGACCTTCCTGTTTTTTTCTTCGTATCATCCACAGAATTTTGGTCTTGTTTTTGTCATTAATATGTGGCTAAAGTGAAGTGACTGAAAAATTAAAATTCATTATTCAAGACAAATTGATAAAAGATTAAACTATATTTGGGTGTCAGCAAGTGTATTACCACGGAAAAAGAAATAAAAACTTATAACTATATATAACACCAGTTTATTTTTAACTGCTGTAGAGAGAGGTCGGTTTTATTTACATTCTTTAATATTCGAAAATATAATTTTATCGAGATTGTGAGTAATCGTATTTTTGTTTCATTTCTGCATTTAAAAATTAAAAAAAGAAAAAGTTAGTGCATTTTCCTTTTTTCCTTCCATTCCTTTTAATTGTTTAATAATCCCACAATGGAAGACGAAGATCCAGATCCAGATAAAATAATAATCGAGAATAGCCAACATTACCAACCCACTCTAAATCAAGGTATAGTAACCAATAATATAATAAAACCAAATATTAGAATTCGAAAATATCCCGCTGATCATAAAGGACCGTATATTGTATATATTGCACAAGCAATGGACAAACAAAATTTTAACTCTTTAAAAATAACAAAACATTTAATTGAAAAATATACTAATAAAAATATCAGTTATATAAAACCCGTTAACACTCATAAAATTAGAGTTGAGTTTAAAAATGTAGATGATGCAAATAATATAATAAATGACATTGATTTGAAAGAGCATAGGGTATATATTCCAGCCTTACATGTTGAAATTGAAGGAATAATTACCTTAAATATCGGATCTGATGTTAATGAAATTCTGTCAAATGGATTTGGAGCTTTTAAAGATTCGAGGCTTTTAAATCAAAATAATGTCAAGATCATAGACGTTCATCGAAATATGAAAAAGAGGGAAAACGAGACGTTATATCCCACAAATTCAGTTAGGGTCACATTTGAAGGTCAAGTTTTGCCCAATTATGTAAATATTTACAATTTACTTATTCCAGTTTACCCACGATTATCAAATGTCTTACACTGTAAAAAATGCTTAAAGTACAACCACACAGAGAAATACTGTTACAATTTAGTTGTATGTGCCAAATGTGGCGGGCAACACACTTCTGATGAATGCAATAGTAATAATCCGGTGTGTAAAGACTGTGGTGATGAACACGTTACAGGTAATTTATCATGTCCATCAAGAATAGCAAGAAATGAAAGGTTACAGGCTCGTCAAATGTACTCTCGGCATTTGACATATGCCAAGATATTATCGGAGTTAGGTGATAAAATGCCAGGAGAATGTGAAAATCAAAACCAACCCTCAACTTCCAAAGCGCATACAAAAACAAATAAACAAGTTAAACGTAGACTGTCTGTAGAAGATTTTCCTGACTTAGAACCGGCATTTAAGAGGAACACATTTCCAAGCAAACCCAATAAGATGGGAAAGGAAAATTCAGATACAACAAAACATATCCCAATACTAAAACCAAAAGTTGTGGAAGGACAAAAAGGAAATCCTCCAGGATTTAAAAAAACTATTGAAACTTCCATTGTGCGTGAAACCATATTAAATTTTTTGAATGAATGTGAAGTACCCAAGATTTTAATTGATTTATTAGATAAGATATTGATTCCAATTTTAGACAAATTCTGGACCCGCTGTAGTAATTCATTCGCCCGCTACTTTAAAGCAAATCATGGAGAGTGATGCTAAAATAAAATTTAACATCTTACAGTGGAACGCCCGCAGTTTAAAAGACAAAAAACTAGAATTAATTAGTTTGTATAAAATTGAGGATATAGACTGCTACATTATAAGTGAAACTTGGTTAAGGGATGACCATGAATTTAAGTTACCAGGGTTTCTAATAACAAGATGGAATAGATCATCTAGCAGAGGAGGTGGAGTCTTAATAGGAATACGGAAGAAATATTTTATCAAACAAATAAGTTTTAACACACCAAAAATTGAAAATACTGGAGTAACAATATTTCTAAACCAAAGAGAAGTTTCTATTTTATCAGTATACCTGCCACCAAACCAGCATATATCAGTTCAGGATTTTGAAGATCTATTCATTCAAGTTCCTAAACCCTGCATCATAGCGGGGGATTTTAATGCTCACGATCCGGCATGGGGATGCTTGAGTAGTAATTCTAGAGGCACCAACTTATTGGATGCAATGGAAAATCACAATTTAATTTTCTTAAATGATGGCTCAGTAACAAGAATAGCAGCCGCACTTAGCGGTGGAAGTGCCGTGGACTTAACTTTATGTAGTAGTGATATTGGTCTTTGTGGTAGCTGGAGAACTCTGGATAACACTGGAACAAGTGACCACGTTGCAATACTTATAACATTTCCACTGAAAAATGTGCGAAATAACAATGATTGCTTATACTCAAAGCTAATTTGGGAAAAATTTTCCCAAACATTTGAAGAATTATTTAAGAACGAAAATGCACATGTGAGCCTTCAAGAAAAATATGATTATTTTATGGAAATTATTGATCAATCCGCTAAAAAATCACAAGTAAAAACTAAATCAAATAATCGAGTTTATTGGTGGGATAAAATTTGTACCGAATATAAAAACAAAAGAGTTATTTTTTATAAAAAATATCGTCAAACAGGATATTTAACAGACTTCATAGAATATAAAAGAATTTGTGCAGAAGCCAAAAAGTATTTTAATAAAATTAAAAAATCGAGTTGGAATATATTTTGCGAATCATTACGAAATGATAGATCTTTGGGGAAAACTTGGAAGATGGCTAAGCACTTTAGAGGATCAGAATCAGGAATACAACAGCCTATCCACATAAATACTATGGAAGAAATCGCGAATAAACTTGCTCCAAGTGGATGCTTATCAGAATATGTACCAAAAACTAAATATAACTCAGAGGAATACAAGGCGGAAATTGATAAGAACCCTTCGTTATGTGATAACTTTTCAATGGAAGAGTTGAACCTGGCTCTTAAAAATACTGGAAATACAGCAGGGGGAATTGACAAAGTAAAATACAAGTTAATAAAACATATACCACATATTGGTAAAACATTTCTCTTAAATATGTACAATCAAATTTTTGAAGAAGGAAATTGTCCAAATATGTGGGCATACTGTGTTGTAAAGCCAGTAAAAAAAGCAAATGTTAACCCAATTTCTCCAAACTCATACAGACCAATTTGTCTCATGGTATGTTTCCGAAAACTTTTTGAAAAAATGCTTAAATTTAGAATTGAGTGCTTTTTGGAAAAACAAAATATATTTCCAGAGCATATTTATGGATTCAGAAGAGGTAAAGGTGCTCAGGATTGCCTTAATCAATTGGTATCAGCGGGATATCTCTCGATGCATCAGAAAGAAGTAATGGTGGTGGGATTTTTGGACATAGATTCAGCATTTGACACGGTCTGTATTGATATTCTTTGCAAAAAGCTTGAGATAATTCAACTACCTCAAAAGTGTATAAATATTTTATACAAACTTATGTGTTCTAGACAACTTATATTTGAGACGAGTCATAGTTCTTTTTCAAGGCTATCAAATATTGGAATCCCACAAGGCTCATCGCTAAGTCCTGTTTTATTCAATATTTATATAGCAGATATTGGTAAAAACATTGATGGATTTACTACTAATCTAATTTTGTATGCAGATGATTTAACGGTATATACAATGGCCAAGACTATACAAGAAGCTGAAAAATTATTTCAACATGCAATATCCACAATTGCCATTTATTGTCTCGAAAATGGACTCACGCTTTCAACAACAAAATCTTGTATATTACCAATTACTCGCAGCCACAGATTACCCCAACTAAAAATATCATTAAATAACAAAGTATTGCCAGTGGTCGAAAAAGTAAAATATCTAGGGGTAGTTATTACCAGAAAGCTGAATTGGAATGCCCACATTGAATATATATGTAAGAAGATGAAAACCTCACTCAACTTATTAAAAATGATCAGCTCAACCAAATGGGGTAGCGACATGGTTAGCTTATTGGTGATGTTTAAATGCTTAATAAGATCAGTTATAGAATATTTCCCAATAGCAGTTTTGCAATCACCCAACACAATAGTAATAAAAGTTGAAAGAATTCAATGGGCAGCATTAAGAATATGTTTGGGGTGCATGAAATCCACACCTACCAACACACTCGAGGTACTTGGAAATACACCACCTATTATAGAAAGACTAACTTTTTTGCAACAGAAATTTTTTGCAAAATGCTTTCTGCAGAATAAAAAGCTAATTTTTACAATTTTCATACAGTTGGGGATTATTAAACCACAGCTCCAAATATCCATAATATTCGAAAAAATTAAACTTTCCTACCTAAAACCTAATATCCCATGGTATTCCTACTCCCAATCTGCAATGCTATTCACAATAAATATTGACCTCTCATACAAGAAAGAGTTGATATGCCATAAGCATAATTTTTCAACGGCAGTACATAGAAATATTTTTAAAGTCATAACTGCCAAATATCCGGCATCTACATCATTTATATACACAGACGGATCGTTTAAAAATAATCGGCTTACGGCTGCAGTTATACATCCAGACTGTTTCCAAGGAAATTGGGTAATAAATATCGGCTCAGTATTTGATGCAGAACTCACAGCGATAACCCAAGCTGTTCAACATATTGAAACGCATCATCAACCAGAAAAATTTTGTATAATTAGTGATAGTTTCTCTGTTTTGACTAGTTTGAATAACATCAAGCATCCGTCTCAATACTCACAGTTAATAAGAGATTTTAAACATAAAATGATGGTATTGAAGCAGCGTAATTACTCAATCTCTATATTGTGGGTCCCGTCACATGTTGGAATTGATGGTAACGAAGCAGCTGATGAATTGGCTGGATCAGCCATAATTGAAAATGAAATATACATCAGGAGTAATTTAGAAACTATTACACGCAAGCTAAAGAAAGAACTAAAAACATCCTGGCAGTCTAAATGGGATTCTGGATCAAAGGGAAGAAATTACTATGCAATACATCCAAACGTTGGAAGGATGCACTTTGTGGCAGATCACAGATCAACCTTCACTAGAAGCGAATATAAACTGCTAAATCGTATTTTGACGAGTCATACGAGAACAAAGAACCACTTACATAGAATTCACGTATCGGATACAAATACATGCGATTGCCAAGGCAGTATTGAAACAGTAGACCATTTGTTGTGGGATTGCCCAAGATTTGATCACTTGGAACTTGAATCAGCCTTGCGGGCAAGAGGAATCGAACCACCATATGATATTCGGGGCATCATCAATTTTAAGGATCTGCGGCTTATTCATGGTATCCTGAAATATATATTTATAAATAAAATTACTATATAATTTATTTTTTATTTATGTATAATTTTTTTAAACCACCAAAATGTATCAAAATAGCTATGTATTATATCCTTCAGCACGTTATGGCGAAAGTCGTAGTGCTTCAATAAAAAAAAAAAAAAAAAAAAAAACTATATATAACACTGGTTGAAGTCACGTTTCGAGTCTCAAGCATCATTACTTGCGATTCTTTATAACATAACAGCACAATATTCACCCGTTTTCTTTCTGCTTTCGATTTCAGAAGTAAAGTTAACATACATCAGCTTAAGAGTTTGTCTAATTACGGACAGTGGCTTACTCTTACTTTTTTTATTCAGCATGGATTTAACTACACAATTTTGCAAATAGATACAAGAAAAGGAAAAAAAATATTAAGAAATTATCCAGCCATTATTATAAAAGAAGTAAATCATATCAACGAATTGGAGAACCGTTAAGGATTCATAGGAAGAGAAGCTGAACAAGGAAGATCACCATTAAATCAAATAAGCTAAGTTTTTTTTTTATTGTATTTTTCTTATATATATATTTATGGATAGGAATGATTATCAGTATAATTATTAATTTCTTAGTGAAATGATATATTGAATTAGTAGAAATTAAGAGATTTCAGATTTCATTTCGTCGTGGAGATAATCGATATTCCGTACTTGTTTTTTTTATTTATTATCAGTGTTGCAAAACGAAAAAAAAAATCGTAACGTTATGCGTTTCGTTTTTATAACATTACTTTAATTTTTTCGGTACGTTATTTCGTTATGAAACACAAAAATATTATATTTTATTATGTTATAACGTTATATTTACGTTATTTTACAGATGAATGAAAAGTTTAAAGCTAACCTACTTAACTGCTCAAAAATCGAAAATCTCTAATGGATAGTTATTTCTTGCATATATGTATAATTACAAAAATATTAAATTTATATATTCATAGTAAAATAAAACTAAATAATTAAATACATTAAAAAAATTTGACTCATTTCAAATTAAAAATAATAAGTTTTTAACAAAACTATAGGCATTCTTATCAAGAGTTTTCTGCAAATCTGATAGTTTGTTAATGACTATAAGCGTAACTTTTAATAGATCTTCAGAATTATTTCTTATATCGGCCAGCATAATAATATTCTTTCTTAAAATTACTCAAAACACCTGTGATGCAGAAACAGCTAGTACAGACTTGATATTACTTGAAATATACTTAAAATCTTACAATATATTCATAATGTATTTTGTTACAAATATCAAACAATTTCATAACTACTAAAAATATTGAAAAAGAGCAGATAAGTTGGATTTTATACAACCGATTTTAGCGCTTTATTATCATATGATTATACAAAAAGTGTACCAAAAAAACGAATAAATTATTAACGTTATCGTTACGTTTTACGTTATTGTAACACATTTTAATTTTTAAAACGTTATAACTGTAATTATTACAAATAACGCTATTTCATTTCGTTATTTCGTTTTTGCGTTACGTTACGAGTAACGTTTTGCAACACTGTTTATTATTATAAGATATGTGCAAAAGTCCAATCCGATTCACGAAGTGAATCACATGTAATCATGGAAATCGGATGGCTAAATGAATAGGGGTCTATCCGTGAACGGGATATAATCGTTCGAGTGTGTCATCACCAGTGCTGTTTGTTTCTCGAAGGGGATTTCAACAAGGGAAATTTAAATTGATGCTTGATTTGAGATATAGCAACTATGGAAATCTGGAAATGCAGTTTGGATGATGCTAATGAACTCAAATGAACAATCAGGTTTTCTTTTTTTTATTATCTATACATAAATTATTATAATTGTTTTTGGTTAATTTCATAAATATACATCATTTTTATAATCTTTTCGTATATGAATATATAATACATTTTGTTTGGGAAATGAAATCTATCTATCTATCAGACTAGAATCAAAGTAAGAGATTCCCAATCTCAGGGGTCGTCTAGGGGATCAATAGTTATCCGGTGTGTTTCTTTGTGTTATTAATTTATTGAATTTTGTGTATGAAAAGTCCAAGCCACCTACAGTGGCACTTACTAATAACTGGCGCCGAAACAGGGACGGACCGATTGTTTCTTTAATATAATAATATAATACCGCAACTACGGTTAAATGGTTAAATTTTTGGTAATATAATAATTTTAATAATTTGATGTTATTCTGGCGCAATTTTGAATTTCTTTTGGGATAATTGGTGGATTAAACCAGTTTGTGTTTTTTTATATAACCAGGTTTGGGGTTATAAAATTCATCGTATAGATAATTGTAACAAGTTATATTATTTAGGATAAACCGGTATTTACTGGTTTTAAATTTAAATATTAGTAGTATCATTACACGTTTTTTTTGGTTAATGATTTTGATTTTTATTGTCGGAACAATTTTTTTTTGTTTAAATTTAGGAATATTTTTTTTTATTATATATATAATGTATTGTAAGAGACAGCAGGGGCAGAGGAGCTTCAATGGTGAAGACGTGGTAGAGGTTCGGTCCCTCTTCAACGGGGTCCAGATCGTACGAAGGGGAAACAGGGAGAAGGAAGTAGGACGGGTCTACAGACCTGTCCTACAGAGAACGAGACCTGGGGATCGAGGTGAGCCAGATCCACATTCGGAACAGATAGTTGGAGACCTCCTGGAACAGCTGATCCAGGATCTCCCTCTGTCAGAGCCGAATGTGGGCTGGCGTGAAAGGAAGAGGGTCTCCAGGAATCGGAAATCGACCCTGAAGAAGAGGATCCGGAATAAGAAGAAGAAGGAAGAGAGTCGCTTGGTCGTGGAGATGGAGTCTTCCTCGACCAAGGATACTCAAGCGGTGGAGCTGGTCGAGGAGGTTTCCATCTCACCGACCACGCGACAGGTAGAGGAGTGGTCCACAGGTGGCTCCTGTCCCTGACTGCAGGATTAGTTAAAAGAACTAATTGTTTTTTAATTTGAAAAAAAAAACGTTTAGGGACAGCAATTTTTTTTTGGGGATTGTTTTTTTGTGCTGTCATTTGGAAAAATAATCTATTTTTTAATTTGAAAAAAAAACCGTTTTGGGGAAGCAGTTTTTTTGAAATTTTTTTATGCTACCACATGGTATATAGATTGTACATATTGTAAATATTTTTGGTATACTATTGTACATATATTTTGTGTACCATGTAACATATTTTTTTTATATATATAGTACAATTTTTGTACATAATGTACATAATGTAATTAAATTTTGTAAATAGTCATTGTGAATATAAATATTGTACATATCTTTATTGTACATATTTTTTGTACATATTTCGTAATGTAGAGAGTTTTTTTTTGGAACTTTTTTTTGTGTACCAGGGTTTAATTAATATTTTCTCTTTCACAGCGGTAGGCCTAACAAGCCATCCATAGAGCTTCACTCTTTAACGTTAATGACGTTCTTAGGTCGCCGATGGCCATCGGGGTTATGCGATCGAAGAACATTGGTTTCTTCTCTTCATTCGGCGAGGAAGTCCTCAGGGACGAGGAGTGGTGTTGCTGTGTTTGTACTTAGGTGCAAACCAGTAATACCATTCTTTGCTCAAAGGCTTCTTCGGTGTAATGAAGAGAAGAACCAATTATACTTTGCTTTCAGGATCAGAGGCTTCACCTCATACAAATTCAAAAAACTTTTCCATTTTTCCACTTAGCTTTTACAATAGAACGGTTTTTCGTAGAGTTTAGGATTTGAAGTCTGGTGCTCGGGGGCGTTCTTCAACTTTCGCATTAGGTTTAGTTGTAATTTATTTGTAGGTTAAACAAGCACAACTGGGTCAGTAGAAATGGACCAAAGGTCTAATCGTGACAGTTGTGATTGTTTTATTAGGTTGGGGAGAAACTGTTCTGTAGAATCTGGTCGTTAGGGGCTTTTCTAGTCAGTTCTCACATGCATTGTTGGAGTGGGCTCGCGAACGCGATATTTTAAATTTAAACAAAATGGATATTGTACCATACTTACTTTTTAAATTGTCTCCAGACGAATCTTGATTTTGGGAATCTCTTATCTTATTAAATAAAAATAAAATAAATCAAACAAATTTTTCAAAAAATTAAATAAATAATTTTTATTAAATAAAATAATTTTTTTTAGAATTAAATAATTTTAGGTAGCTAAATAAAATAAATTTTCTTAATTAAGCAAGTAACGTCAAGATATAAATAAATATTCTTTGTTTTTTTAAAAAAATAAATAAATATTTCGAAGTTAAGACGGTGCATCCGATGAATAAACATTCTTTTGAATATTTTTTATTTTTCAATTTTTTTTAAAAATAAATAAATATTTTTAGGGGTGCTATCGTCAATAAATAATTTTAGGTATATAATTAATTCTGAAATTTCAGCATATCTGAAATTAAATAAATAAATTATATTTTTATATACAATATTTTAGGAATTTTTGTGAAAGGTGAAGCAAAGATTGGGCACGACAGTGGTCTTTTTTGTTCTTTTACGAAATTTTGTTTTTGAAAAAACTTTTGTGTTTTCGAATTGGGCGTTCGTTGTTCTTTCGTTTTTGCGTTTTTCATTATTTTTACATTTACAGCGTACTAACTACATTTTTTTTGTTGGGAATTGGTTTTAGTATTGTTGGTGTTTGCGAGTTCATAATTTTACGGGTTTTACCATCAAAATGTCAAACCAACTATGACGTTGACCATCCGTTCTATGGTCTGGAACCCACCGAACTGCAGGTCGAATGTTTGGTTCGGGGTGTGAACTTCGGGGGGGTCGATTGGGCAGAGGAACTGCGAAACGTGGTGCAGGCAGCACAACTTATTTTAAATCAAGTACGACGACTTCAGTCACCGATTGATCAGACCTTCTTAGATGGTTTGGCGAATCGAGTGTTACATTACACGGGTAGGATGAATAGGTTGGGTCCTCGCAATGACTTGCAAGAAGCCCGCACCTACGCTATCTCACAATTGTCACGCGCTTGGAATATAATAGGATCGTTGTCAACACGTCCAATTATGCAGAGTAAACCAGGAGTATCATCTGCTCCATCTGCTTCACTTGCCTTCCAACCAGATGAGAGATCCACACCGATCCCAGTACGGCCAATATCGGAAACAATACATAGTCTGAATCGTCCAAATCAGCAACAACAGAGACGGTCAGATCAATTGCCATCGGCGTATTTCCAGCAATCGGGCTTGAGGGCAGAGGACTTTGCAATACCACAATTGGGTCCAACATTCCAAGCTGAACACTTACACAACAATCCAGCATTGGTACAACAACAATTATTAAATCGTTCATCAGTACCACAGGTACAACCACTACCAGTATATCCACCAGTTCCACTAACAGCACCACCACCATACAACCAACCTCCTCAGGTATGGCGTGACGCGGCTCCAGCGTTAGCACCAGTGGAGTACCGAGGGGTTCGTGGGAACAATTTGAGTCGTTATGACTCAAATTGGGTTCCAACCTTCACAGGAGATGGTCACTCTCCTGATGTTCATGAGTTTGTTCACAGAGTTGAGGCGGCTGCCAGGAGGGACCGTGTGAATTGGGACGACCTTAGGTCTATCGTTCCACGGTATCTCAAGGGGGCTGCCGACAGATACTATCTGAATTTAACTCATGAATATGAGGTGGTGACCTATCCAGTGCTAAGGGAGGGACTCCTACAAACCTTCGGTACGCTCACTGATGATAAGGCGATCTTGCGAGTTCTTCTGAACCGCAAACAAAAGTCAAAGGAGAGCGTGTATGAGTACCTGGTGGAGATTGGTTCGTTAAACCGTCGCTTAGCACGTCCATTTGCTGATCGTGAAATGCTAGAGATTGCTCGGGAGGGACTGAGTGTGGAGCTCAAAAATGCTACACTTGCAGCAACAATACATTCAATGGAATATTCAATATGGCGTACGAGTAACAACTCTTGATTGATCGCTCTAGGAAAATTAAAGTTTTTGTGAAACAAATGTGCGTTTCATAGTGTACATATATAAGATATAAAGTTCTTGTTAAATAAGTTATTAAATAAAAACATTATAAAGTGTTTATTGCCAAATAATAAAAAGTTATAATTCATAATTTTTTTTGTGTGTGAAATTGAGTAAAATCATATATCAAAACAGGTTAGTTTTGTTAAACAAATAACAATCTGTATAAAATGGTAGGAAAAACGAGAGCAAACCTTCTAGTTGAATTAGATAAGTCATTATCATGTAAAAATACCAACAAGAAAAAGAGTTCTTGTAATTCAGGTGACAATATATCGCATGGTGATCTAATGGCTGCTATTACAAATTTTCAATCAACCATCAACCAACAATTCAATCAACTCAACAAGGTAATAAATTCGATTGTTGATGAAAATAAATCCACTCAGATTAAAATTAAAACCCTTGAAGAAAATGTTAATAATAATAGTGACGAACTGAATGCTATTAAATACGAATTAAACTTTCTTAAACAAGAAAAGTTTTTCAATGATGTCATTATTACGGGTCTACAAACAACTACATCGGCTACAGAAATATTACAAAAACTTGATTCGATTTACAAATTTGGCATGGATTCAGTTCTACAAGCATATGTAAAGGTCAATGACTACAAGAAATCTCGTCACAATAGCAAAACAAATAACCATAATGTGACAATGATAATTAAATTCAATAATAGTAAATCAAAATCAACTCTTATGTCAACTAAGAAAAGTATGGGCCCGTTATATAATAACGATATTTTTGCCTCGTCAAATCTATCTGGATCCAGTAGTAAGGATAAGGAGATTTATATAAATGATCGAATCACACCATATAATCTAGAACTTCTTAGTGCATTATCTGTTTTAAAAAAAAGGAAAATTATTGCCCATTCGTGGTACCGTTTTGGCAATGTATACGCAAGAATTAACTCAGCGGATACTTCAAATATTCTAATCAAACACACCAATGATATTTTACGTCTATCAAGTCAAATAACAGATGATGAAGTTACTGACGATGATGATGGACATGTGGATGACGTAAGAGATGAAGATGACGTAGTGGATGATAATTGTTAAACAAAAAACATAATCGACAAAAACAAATTGCAGTAAAATACAGTATTTCCTATCGATCAACCAACAAATGAATAAGTTTTGTTAAATTTAAATTTTTTTGTTCTATTTTTTGTAAATAAAATTAAATTTAACTTTATTTTTTAGAGATAATCAAACACAATTATGAATATTCTTAATACGAGTGGCGTAAACAAACATTACTTAGACTTAAGTAAATTTAAGAAATCAACTGAAAGTTTAAATGTTAATAATGCAATTGTCATACTATATATAAATATTAATAGGATACATAACAAACTAGAAGGAATAGAAGAACTATTATCTGAAACTATAAAAATTAAGGTTGACGTTGTTATCTTGATCGAAACTTTTTTGGGTAAGAATGAAACACAATTTTATAATTTAAATAATTATGATGCATTTCATGTCTGTCGTGAAGGTCGAATGGGTGGTGGTGTAACAATATTTACAAGAAAATATTTAATGTGCGAAATAAATCATAGGGAATCTTTCTTAGAATTTGATTTCCTTGCAATAAAATCTCGAAAAACCAAATTAATGATTGCAGGTGTTTATAGACCACCTCATACAGATGAATTTAGATTTATTGATTTTTTAAATGAAAAGATGGAAAAATTTCATAGTTATGTTATTGTAGGGGATATTAATATAAACCTATTAAACAATCGTGACTCATCTGTTATCAACTATCTTAATACTGTACAGTTGAATAATTTCTCGGTGGTAAATGAAATAAATGCTACCTATATTACTCGTCGTAACAATTCAATTGGTACAGTTATAGATCATATTCTATGCCCTAAATCTATCAATAGAAAATTTCATGTATTATATGATGATACTTATTTGAGTGACCATAAATTGTTGTTATTCAGTTATACCAAGTATTTGAACTCAGCTTCCGAACCATTAATAGTAACTAGTACCAATAAAAAGAAAATTGACTTGTTTATTGAAAATTATAATTTTACGAATGTTACATGCAACGAATTCTATGAAGCTCTCTGCGACGAAATAATCAAACATGAAAAATCGTTCATAATCAAACCGAAAGGCCAGAGGAGTTTCTCGAAGCCATGGTTTACAGAGTCCCTGAAAAATGATATAAAAAAGAGAAACAAACTTTATAAATTAAAAAAAACATACCCACAAAACAGTACATTTACATCCTCGTTTAAGATAATAAAAAAAAGTATACAAGACGAAGTAATAAGGCTTAAATCTGAATATTACACTTCCAAGTTTTCGGATTATAAAAATAACCCCAAAAAATTCTGGTCTCTTATAAATGAAATACTCACAAACCACTGTGGAAATACATTAGTATCTGAACAAATCACACTTAAAATTGGGCCAACATTAGTGATAGATCAAGAAGTTATAGTCGAGAAATTTAATTCATTTTTCAATGATATAGGAACTAAATTGACAAGTTCTCTAAAGGCGCTACCTGATAATATTAATCCTAATGAAACTCAAGAAACTACGCTGAATGTCTTTTCAAATACCACTGAGCAGGAAATATGTAATATTATAGCTAACCTCGATCCTACAAGTGCAAAAGGTTGGGATAACATATCTCCATCCATGATAAAACAATATTCTTCTAAAATAGCAGGCCTTTTAAGTGAAGGAATAAATACTTGTTTTAAAGAAAAGGTTTTCCCAGACAAACTAAAAATTGCAAGAATAACGCCGATCTTCAAATCTGGTGACAAAACAGACCTCAATAATTATCGACCCATATCAATTCTTCCTATTAATTCTAAAATATATGAACGAGCAATATTTAACAGAATTAAATCACACATAAAAGACAATAAGATACTTCATCAAAACCAATTTGGGTTTTTGGAGAACAGCAGCACGTTATCGGCTACACTTAATCTAATGGAAAAAATTTATAATAACATTGAAGCAAAAAAACACACAGCATGTATTTTCATAGATCTCAGAAAAGCCTTTGATTGTGTAGATTATATAATATTGATAATGAAATTAGAAATATACGGTATTACTGGTGATGCATTGGATCTAGTTAAAAATTATTTAACTAATCGAAAACAATTTGTTAGAGTAAATAAATTTAAATCCAAACTTTTAACTTTGAAATGTGGAGTACCTCAAGGTTCAATTTTAGGTCCTCTCTTGTTCATCATTTACATTAATGATATATTTAATCTTCCATTACGTGGTATAATCCAGCTTTTTGCCGATGATGCTGTATTGACTTATGGTGAAATGAGTTCATGTGAACTTAAAGACAATATGGAACATGATTTAAAACTCATTGAAAGTTGGCTTAGCAAAAATAAACTTTTATTAAACATAGAAAAAACAAAGTTTGTTATATTTAGAGCTAATATTCGATTTCCTTCTTTTGATGAAATCAGCTTTAACGGGAATGTAGTTAAACGTTCCGAACAATGTCAATATTTAGGACTTCAAATAGATTCGAGATTAAATTGGTCCAATCACATTAACAACATCAAATCAAAAATAGCTCCAATTATTGGAGTTCTCAAAAGAGTAGGCAAGTTTCTAAAAAAGGACGTCGCGTTAAACATTTATTACTCACATATTTTGTCACACCTACTATATATGGCACCAATATGGGGTGCAGTTTGTTCAACTCGAATAGATGATCTACAAATATTACAAAACAAAGCCATTAAAGCCTTATTTGGATTGAATAAATTCACACCAACTAAGCTATTATATAACACCTCCCTATTGCCTATACGAAAATTGATCATCTATGAGTTTTTACTAACAATATATAAAATGGAAAACAAGCTTCTGAAATTCAATAACTATCTCACCACCAACCATGAAATCACTGAGAGACAGACACGAAATGCATTAAATTATCGTTTACCTCATTATACACTTCTAATAACAAGAAATAGTATATTTTACAATGGTTTTGATCAATTTAACAAGCTACCATCAACAGTTAAAACTTTAAGATTGACTTATTTTAAAAAAGAAATCAAATTAAAGTTATTCAATGATTTTATCATCGAATATAATATGACACATGCATAATTAATTGAAAACGAATTATGTTTCGCAGCACGCCTCGTATATTTATTAGAAATAATTATAAATTTAAAAACTAAAAAAGAAAATTTCTAGCTTAAAAATAAAGTAATTGTAACTAAAGTATTTGTATAGTTTGTAGAGTTCTACTTTTACGTTATATAATATAAATGTTGTAACATAATGTATATTTTCCTAATTCTAAATTTCAAATTTGTGGAAAATAAATAAAAAAAAAAAAAAAAAAAAAAAAAAAAAAAAAATGGATGAACTTCGGACTTTATGTCAGAAGTTCGAACGTTTGTGGTCCACACCAGTTCCGACCAGAACATCAAATTTAAGAATTAGCGAGTTACAGCAGATGGATGATTATGAGGTGGATGCTGAACCAGAACAACATGGATATATTGAAGCGGTGGATTCAACACAGAGACGGATATTGCAGCGACCTGGCATAACATCTGACAACAGTCAACCTGGTCCATCAATGTCCAGACAACCAATAGTGTGTTTCAGATGTGGAGTAAACGGTCATCGAGCTCCTGAGTGCTCTAAGAATAGAATTAAATTATATTGTTGGAAATGTAACAAGCCGGATGTAATTTATGCAAATTGTTCATATTGTCACCCGTCGTTAAACTATCGACCGAGAGTACATGCTTCGAGGATGGTACCCTCGGTTCAACATCCAATGAGCCCGAAGAAAGCGACGAGAGATGTAGGAACGCAGGACGATCGGTCACCACCAACGAAACCCGAATAAAATCATCAAATACATTTAATTTCCCATCGTTACATCGAACGTATTTTAGACGTCTTGAACGTAACATTAGATATTGGAGGATGAGGAAATTATTTCGCAAAGCATGTATTTCATCTATCCTTTCAGAAACAAAGGATCCTCGGCCGCGATTAACAATAAAGATTTTGGACAAACATATTTCAGGACTATTGGATAGTGGAGCGTCAATCACAATACTTGGAAGAAATTCCTTGGAATTATTGGAATCATCAGGTACAACCTACTGTAAATACTCTTCGTGTATTCGTACGGCGGATGGTACAGCAAATAAAATTTTAGGTTACATCGAAATTCCAATAACTGTGAATGGCTCCACTAAACCAATGCGGTTCCATATAGTCCCTGGTTTACGAGAAGAGCTCTACCTGGGCATAGATTTCTGGGAGAAATTCGGTATTGTTCCTTCTTTTGTTAGTGAACTGACTCGTACAGAGCCAATAACTTTAAATACACACAACCTCACCACTGATCAGCAACATGAACTGGATATGATCAAGGATTCTTTCCCGTCATTTGAAGTGTCTGGGCTCGGAAAGACTTCTTTGGTTGAACATGTCATCGATGTTGGTGATAGTGCACCTGTTAAACAGAGGCACTATCCCACATCGCCGGCTGTTCAACTAAAGGTTTATGCCGAACTCGACCGAATGCTTCAAATGGGCGTGATCGAAGAGAGTAACAGTTCTTGGTGCTCGCCAGTGGTTTTGGTACAAAAAGAATCTGGTAAAAACAGATTATGTATTGATAGCCGTCGTGTCAATTCACTAACTAAAAAGGACGCTTACCCACTTCCCTTGATTGATGGCTTACTAGGTCGTCTAAATGGCACAAAGTACATTTCCAGTATTGATCTCAAAGATGCTTTCTGGCAGATTCCTCTGGCAGAAGCATCTAGAAACAAGACAGCCTTCACAGTGCCTGGTCGTCCATTGTATCAATTCCGGGTTATGCCCTTTGGATTGTGCAATGCTCCCCAGACAATGTGTCGGCTAATGCACAAAGTGATACCACATCAATATCACGAAAATGTCTTTGTTTATTTAGATGATCTATTGGTAGTCTCTTCCACGTTCCAGGAACATATGGAATTGCTGTCCAAAGTCTCGTCATTGTTAAGAGCGGCTGGGTTAACAATAAACCTCAAGAAAAGTAAATTTGTTCTGAGAGAGGTGAAATACTTAGGATTTTTGGTTGGTGAAGATGGTCTTCGAACAGACCCTGACAAGGTAAGAGCTGTTGCTGAGTATCCAGCTCCGTCAACAGTTAAACCAATACGACGATTATTGGGAATGGCTGGTTGGTACCAACGTTTCATACCAAATTATGCAAGTGTGGTATCACCGATTACGGATCTATTAAAGAAAAGTTCTGGGAAATTGAAATGGACATTGGAAGCGCAAGCTGCTTTCGAAAATTTAAAACGATTGCTGACTACAGCACCAGTATTAGTAAACCCTGACTATAATAAAGAGTTCTTTATCAGATGCGATGCGAGTCTGACAGGGATAGGTAGTGTGTTGTATCAGGTTGATACTGACGGACAAGAGTGTCCGATAGCCTTCATGTCGAAGAAATTAAATAGAGCTCAAAGGAATTATTCAGTTTCTGAGCTTGAATGTCTTGCGGCAGTTCTTAGTGTGAAGAAATTCAGGGGCTATGTTGAAGGTCACCGATTTACTATCGTGACTGATCACTCAAGTCTGAAGTGGCTTATGTCACAGAAAGACTTGAGTGGTCGTCTGGCTAGGTGGAGCCTAAAACTCCAACATATGGATTTTACCATTGTCCACCAAAAAGGTACCCAAAATATAGTCCCTGATGCTCTATCTCGTCTTTATGACGATACACACGAAGAATTGACGGAAGCATTAGTACATCACATTAATAAAATTAAAATCGACAATGAAGGTTATCGGCACAAGGAATATACGGATATGATAGCTAAAGTTCAATCATCACCCAAGGACTTTCCTTCAGTTAAAGTCGTGGATGATAAGCTATACATACGTATTGAGCCAAGACCTGATGCAATACCCAACGATGTTCCTGTGTGGAAACTCTGGGTACCGAAACCGATGACTTCCAACATGATTCAGAAACATCATGATGATAGTACTGCTGCTCATGGGGGTGTTAAAAAGACTTTAGAATTACTTCGACGTCTTTATTATTGGCCGGGCATGGCGTCACAGGTACACAACTATGTTGTGTCCTGCGACACATGTAAACAAACAAAAGCCACGAATCAGATATTGCGTCCTCCGATGCAATATCAATTCGAAACAGCACGTCCATGGCAGAGAGTCTACATAGATTTTTTGGGACCGTACCCTCGTTCTACACTTGGGAATACGGTGTTATTGATAGTTCTGGATCATGCTACGAAGTTTGTACTACTGAAACCACTTAGAAACGCAACTTCACCGAAGGTGAATGCTTTTCTGAGGAATGAAGTGTTTCTTACATATGGGGTACCAGAGTTTCTACACAGTGACAATGGCAAACAGTTCACTAGTAGGAACTTTCAAAGTCTTTTGTCAGATTTCGGCATTAAACACATTAGGACCGGTGTCTATAGTCCTCAAAGCAACGCGTCAGAGCGGGTCAATAGGTCAGTTCTAGCAGCAATTCGAGCGTTCATAAAAGGTCAACATACCAAGTGGGATTCACAAATTGGTGAAATCGCATATGCACTGCGAGCCGCAGTACATTCAGCTACCAAGTACTCACCGTACTATCTATTAATTGGTCAACATCCAATATCGGATGGAAATACTTACCAATTGTTGAGATCACTACACCAGCTTGGTGAAGATGCTGGTGAGGAATTAAAACGTTCTGATCATTTGACTCTGCTCAGGAACCGTGTTCAGGAAAATTTAAAAGCAGCTTTTAAGAAATCGCAACATCAGTACAACCTGCGATCTAAACTATGGACTTTTCAACCACAACAACGTGTGTTTGTACGGCAACATCATTTGAGTGACGCTACAAAAAAATTCTCGGCAAAATTGGCTCCAAAGTTCTTACCTGCGATGATTAAGACTAAGATTGGAAATGTACTCTATGAGTGCACAGATATGAGCGGTAAGAATCTTGGAGTCCATCACGCGAAAGACATCAGGGAATGATGTCTTTTCGTTAGGTAGGGTAGTTCCTCTGTCTCAAAAGTTAAAAGAAATAACTTCTTCAAATGGCTATGCTATTCTAAACAAAAATGATGTAACGTTTCCTACCAGAATTTCATATACTTCCTCAACCATTATTGATTATTTTATTACGGATTGTGTTAAGTTTAAATATTGTCTAAAGTATGTTGATCTATCCTTTTCGGACCATAAACTCCTAATACTAGTAAGTAATAAATTTCAAGTTGTTTTCAAATGAAAAGATCACATGTAACTTTAAATAAAGATAGATCAATGTTTTTTTCCAAAAAAATCAATTATCAATTGAATTTCATGATTTTTAATGTGAATGAAAAGTTTAAACTGTATAATGTCAATTTAATACATAGTTGATAGAAGAAATAATTTATGTGATGTGGATGTGGTATTTTATAATTATTGGGGTGTTTAACGCCATTGGAAATAATAACACATTAAAACAAAATAGTTGAACGATTTTATTTCAATTAAAATAAAACAAAACAAAAGATTTTTTTTTTAATTTGGAGAATCTGAAAATGTTAAGGGATTTATACATAATAAAACCGGAAGGAGAATCAGCTGTGAATGTATTTTTCTTAATTTGTATAAGCATATGGTTTTTGGAAATAATTCCTGAAATACAGATAATTGGTTAAAGGAAGGATTTGGATATTTAATTGTGTGATACCTGAAACTGTTTTTCTGGCGGACACACATAAGGCGTGAAAGACGACAACAGGACTTGCAATACAACAATCAACAAATAAGCTAAGTTTTCCTTTTTTTATATTATTATTGATAAGATTTTTATTTTTTTAGAATGGTAGGCTAATTAGTCAGTAGATAAGAGATTTCCGAATCCATGATTCGCTTCTGGAACGAATTTATTTTTCTTGTGAATTTTTTGATAAAAAGGCCAAGCCGCAATAAAGTGACAGTTGTACACCGTGGCACCGTGGAAAAAGTAATATTTTCAAGTATCAACCATTTCTTTAATATCCATCAAATCATTCATTAAAATCAATTTGGCATTTCTCAAAAAAGCTGCACAAAATCTGCGGTAGCTAATTTATTAAACGATGTATATGACGGTATTGATGATGGCTTCTATGTTGCTATTCTCTTTATAGATATAAGAAAGGCTTTTGACTGTGTTAGTTTATTAATATTGTTGGAAAAACTGAGTCTATTGCACCTTGAAAGTCAAACCCTTTCCCTTCTTCAAAGCTACCTGAATAATCGATCTCAGGTGGTTATTATAGACAAAGAAATTGGTTCAGAAGGTTTAATTAAAGCTGGTGTACCACAAGGCTCAATACTTGGTCCTTTTTTCTTTATATTTTACATAAATGATTTTCTCGCTTAAAGGAAAAGCACAACTGTACGCAGATGATGCTTCTAACACGATCTATTAATAATTAATAATTGGATGACTGCTAATAATTTATCGATTAATTTCGACAAAACCAACTATATCATTTTTGAAACAAAATTATTCCCTGCAAATTTTCCCTCCAGCTTCAATTTAAATGGACATAGAATAATGTCAACTAGATCAACCAAATATCTCGGAATCATGATCGATTCCAAACTCCAATGGAACGACCATATTTTGAGTATAAGGAGATCTATCACGCCTATTATTTTCGCACTTAAAAAAATCAGAAACTATATTAACGAAAAAATAGGATGGTTGATTTATTTTGCTCACATAAATAGTCGTTTCTTATATATGAATTTAAATTGGTGTACAACATCTAAAAAAAACTTGTATGGACTGAGTGTACTACAAAATAGAGCAATTAAGATTATTAAAAAACTACCACGTCTAACACCATCGGTCGAATTGTACTCCGAAAACATTCTCCCTCTACGAATTCTAAGCCGGTATGAGCTTTTGCTATTTGTTTACAAAATTAAAACAGGTCATCTCACAGGTCACTTCTTTTAGTTTATAAATCTTTTATACGTCCCTGCATGGAATACTGTTCTCACATATGGGGTGGAGCTTACTTGAGTAGTCTCAACTGCCTTGATTCTGTACAGCATAGAGCTATTAAACTCATTGGTAACCCTAGTCTTACTAACGGTCTTGATTCCTTGCAGCACAGAAGAAATGTTGCTGATTTGACTATATTTTATAAATATATTATGGATGAACGAGCTTCTGAAGAGATCAAATCGATTTTACCTAAATCAGCAAACCTTTCGCGTCACACCAGAGCAAACGTAGCAGCGCATCCCTTTACAGTTCAAATAATTAGGTGTAGAACTGTAGCCTTCCAACGTGACTTTTTCAACAGAGTATCTCATCTTTGGAATGCCTTACCTTCCTGGGTTTTCCCTGATGAATTTAATCCTCAAGGCTTTAAAGTTAACGTTCATAAATTTCTCAGAGAATCTTAATTTGCATTCCATTCTTATCCCTAGTTGGCATGGTATCTTCGGATATTCAGAGACGTTAATTTATAATTTATTATAATTAACACTAAACATGCCTAACTTTGAATAAAAAAAAAAAAAAAAAAAATCTGAAATGTAATATCAATTTCCAGACACTCGGTGATATTCATGGCTACTCTACTAGACGTAAATCCAACTTTTATGTTGCACCAGTTAAAACAAAAAGGGCCATGTCTAATGTCTTTTTAAAGGTTTAGTTGAATTTAATAAATTACCCTCTAGTCTTAAGAATACTACTCCGATAAACAAATTTAAAAAACTTTTGAAGTCAATTATTCTCGAACACCAGGAAAACTTACCAGTATCATAAGATTGTAAGATTGTATTGAACCACCCCTACACCCAGAAAAAAAAAAAATAAGGGAGTTTATTAGAGTTTATTATTAGATTCAATTAAAACATTAGAAGAATAAGTTTTGTTAGGTTGGATTTTATCACTAAATTCACATGTGCTGTCTGGGTGTATGAAGATTTTCCCTCCAAATTGATAATCCTCAACATTAATGGTGGATGCTTGATAGTTCTGGTTTCAATGGGATTTAATAATTATACATTTGATTTTAATTTTGATTAATGTTTAATTTGATGAATTATATAATCTACAGTAATGATTTATAAAAATTTATGTATTCTACTAAAGTATGTTATTACTATATAGGCTGCCGCAACAGTTGCTTGCAACTACAGGCAGGACAAACAAATAATAAAGAAAAAAAAGATACGACGTTTGTCCATGATTAATTAGTTTAAATTATGGATGAACTATTCCATTAAATTTTCTGATGTGAAGAAAGGCATATTTGCCTTGCTTTCACTAGTTGAAAAAATATTGTCAATTTTGGCATATGAAATATGAAATATGACTGTTGATGGACAGTTTATATTCATTTAAGTTATATAAATTTTTTATATAAATTAAATGTTTTTGAAATAAAATGTATTTTATAATTTTTAAATTTAAACGAAATAAAAATGAAACAAATATTTCATTTTTATTTCATTTAAGTTTAAAAATTATGAAATACATTTTATTTCAAAAACATTTAATTTATATAAAAAACCAAAACAAAACAAAGTAAAAACAATAACATTTGTGAGTGATATGTTATTCTAATGGCGTGTTCATGTTCGATTTACAAGTTTTATTGCTTATTTTAAGTTTTTAAGTTCAGTTTACCAGTTTAGTAGATAAAAACGAGTGAGTTTTTTGACAAACTGCAAATTCTGTATTTAAATACTAAATGCAAATAATGAATAAAAACCGAAAGTACCTTGTGGTAAATGAACTTTTAACAAGTTCAGATTCATCTGATGATGAAATGGAAGCAATTTGTGCAACTTACATGGAAAAGCGGAACTTAGTAAAATTAATAACTTCGTAGAAGTAATAGAGGCGTTTGATAACATAGGGGTATTTTTTCCTAAGTATTTATTGAATTTAAAACATTTACAAATAACATATTTATTTACAAATAACATATTTATTTACAAACATAGTTCAGACGAAAAAGGTCCACTGAACTGCTAAATTGTAGTTTCATTGAACATTTTTTTTTAGTTGTAATTTGTTTACACTGAGTTTTGAGTGGATCAGTTTTAGTTTTTTTTTTAAGTTTTATTCAAAATTCTACATACATGCAGTTTTTTAGCAATTAACACCAGAAAAGTGATGTAAATCGAATACGCCATTAGTTATAAATAGGTGTAGCAAACTCCTAGTGGGCATTTATAAATAAAGTTTTATAACAATAAAAAGATTTATAGTTTCCAAATATTATAAATTTAAGAATAAGATTAATCAAATAAATTTTCTGGTAATTTTGTTTTGACATTTCTTACCATTCTCCTTAAAAATTCATTTTAGTTCCAATTAATTCATATAGAGGGGAAATTTAAGTGAGGGTATGTAGACTTTTTTTAATTATCTACACGTGAGAAAAAATATCTCCAACTGGAAATCCCACTAGTGAGAAACGCTACAGAATGACCATCCTGATCTCCAAAGACTTTGCTGCCATTTTTGGTGAAAAAAAATCAATGGGACTGTTTGATAACTGGTCAAATTTTGTATTAAAATTTCCAATAATTGTGTCTCAAATTAAAGACAAAAAAACTCAAGAGAGATTTAAAGAAGTGAACCAAAAAACACCTAACGATAAAAATATTTAACAACTATTGATGTATTTTTTATTCTAAATTCTTTTTTGTAGATTCTAGAGATGCGATTTTGTCATTGTTGTTGCACAGTATTTTACAACCAGTTCGTCGTATTGAAATCAAAAATAAAAATGAAGGCAAAAAATTTTGGAGACCCAGCATTTCCACATCTCAAGATAGTTTCTTAATTCATGTTTACACCGAAGGAGATGTTGTGCTAACAACTATAAAGCGCGCGAATATGTACAACGAAATGGGATTAGGATGTCAACCATATATAATAGCTGTTGGTGATAACATTTTTAATTTGAAAATATTTTTTATTTCGTTAGATAATATTTTATATAAGATAAGAAAATATTATCTTTATATATAAATTTGATAGATTTGTATAGCTTACACTTTTTGCCGTAGGCTCTTGGCGTAATTCGTTGAATAACATATTTGTTTGACACTTGTTTTTTACGCACGTTACGCACGTCTTTTAACGTGCGTAAAAAACAAGTGTCGAACAAATATGTTATTGATAGATTTGATTTGATAAAACTCCAACATATGGATTTTACCATTGTCCACCAAAAAGGTACCCAAAATATAGTCCCTGATGCTCTATATGACAATACACACGAAGAATTTGCGGAAGCATTATCACACCATATTAATGATATTAAGCTCGACAATGATGTCTATCGGCACAAAGAGTATACGGATATGATAGCTAAAGTACAATCATCACCTAAAGATTTTCCTTTAGTTAGAACCATGGATGATAAGCTATATATTCGTATTGAGCCAAGACCTGATGCGATTCCTAATGATGTTCCCGTGTGGAAACTCTGGATACCGAAACCGATGACTTTGAGCATGATTCAGAAACATCATGATGATAGTACTGCTGCTCATGGAGATGTAAAGAAGACGTTGGAATTACTTCGACGTCTCTACTATTGGCCGGGCATAGCGTCACAGATACACAACTATGTTGTGTCCTGTGAAACATGTAAACAAACACATGCCACGAATCAGATATTGCGTCCTCCGATGCAATATCAATTCGAAACAGCACGTCCATATGGCAGATAGTCTATGTAGATTTTTTGTGACCGTACCCTCGTTCTACACTTGGTAGTACGGTAATACTGATTGTTCTGGATCATGCTACAAAGTTTGTACTATTGAAACCCCTTCGAAACGCATCTTCACCGAAGGTGAAAGCGTTTTTGAAGAACGATGTGTTTCTACAGCGACAACGGTAAGCAGTTTCTTAGCAAGACTTTTCAAAATTTACTGTCAGATTTCGGCATCAAACATATCAGGACGGGTGTATATAGTCCGCAGAGCAATGCTTCAGAGAGAGTGAACAGGTCAGTTCTCGCAGCAATCCGAGCTTTCGTGAAGGGCCAACACACTAAATGGGATGCTCAAATTGGTAAGATTGCTTATGCATGGCGTGCCGCAGTACATGCTGCAACTAAATATTTAGCATATTACCTATTATTTGGCCAACATCCAATAGCAGATGGAAACACAAATCATTTGATGAGGTCGCTTCACGCGCTTGGGGAAGACGTTGGTGAAGAAGTAGGACGTTCGGATCATTTAGCCATGCTTAGAAATCGTGTCCAACAAAACCTGACGGCAGCATTTAAGAAGACGCAACATCATTATAATCTGCGAGCTAAGTTGCGAATCTTCCAGCCACAACAACGCGTGTTTGTTCGTCAGCATCACCTGAGCGATGCAACTAAAAAGTTTTCGGCTAAGCTGGCTCCAAAATTCTTACCCGCGATAATCAAAACAAGAATTGGTAACGTACTTTACGAGTGCGAAGACATAAGCGGTAAGAGTATTGGAGTCCATCACGCGAAGGATATCAAGGAATGATATCTTTCATTCGGTAGTGTAGTTCTTTCGTCGGGTTTTCGTCATTGGGGTTCACACTTCCAAGGTCGTATATTACTGATTTGTATCAAGGATTCAACGGTGCTGACGCTCGGATGGATGGCAGATTTCAGTACTCAGTGTCAATTCCTAGGAATTTCGCGAGTATTGGAATCTGTCCTCCACCTTGGCATCAGTTACTGTTGATTCCTTGATCCCAGGAAAAAGATTTTCAAACGCCAGTTCAAGGGTTTCTCGACATAGAATTGGTGACGACGTTTTCTTTTGACTCCAAAGTCAAGTATCCTTATTCTTGCTTTGGAGTCATGGTTGTAACGTCGGCCCATACGTCTAAATAACAATTCATATTTTCAAATCATTTCAAAGAAATTCTGTTTCAGTCAAATGAAATTCAAACATTCAAATTTAAAACGAAATAAAAAAAACAATTCCGCAAAAATATATTTCCTAACGGAAAATAACAACGAAACACAAAGAAAACAAAAACTAAGAATTTCACACTAGTAGCTCTTCGTTGAAAAAATCATAATGGTTGTCAAAAAAATTAAAACGATTCATTCTAGTTTTAATTTCCAATCAAAAAAAACTTAAATTCGTTTTCGTTTCTAAAACAATAAAGATCGTTTCTTTTTCTGGTGTTCTTAGAAAAAAAGAAAAAACCTTGATTATTATTAAAATGTCGGTAGTTAATTATTAAATAACTACATATCGATTTTCTGTAAAGTATCGATTTCTAAGCAAACATAAATATATGTAAATCCTATTTGGCTGTAGAAGTATAATCAATAAAAACTAGAGGATAAAATTCTATGTGAATCGTACTATGTTTGTTTTATTTTCAACCGGTCTATGAAGGAACAGCTTATTTTCGTTCGACTTCCATAGACGATTATATGGACATACATGTTACCACAACTAACGGGAGTGTAGTTGTTTTGTTTCTTTGAAGAGCAAATTAAGGAACCAATTCATTAGCAAGGAGGAATATTAATCTACATCATCTGTGAACAACAGGAATTGTGAACTTTATAATCACAATCATTGAAGATAAATCATCTCTATTTTCTTATAATAACAAAAGTGGTCTTTTTTGGCGGAGAACTGTGGAACGTGACTGTTTTGAGTCAAACTAGCAGCGAGATCAGAGACAAGTGTGGGAGAAAAGAAGCTGAGTGAAGGAAAGGGTAGAGTTCGAATATTGGAAAAGAAAAAAAGAAGGCTAGAACAAAAAAAAAGAAGATTATTACCATAGGCACGATATAGCAGCTGTTAGTCATTTTTATATTAATATTGTACACTATTTCATGAATTTCTTTTTTCTTAAACTTATATAAATCATAGATTCTTAAATGTTAGAGTGAGGTTAGGGTCATAAATAAGAGATTTCCAATTCAAGGCTCGTTGAATGATATCCGATTCCGGTAGTTTTATTTGTAATTTTAATATTGTTGCAAAAAGTCCAAAGGTTTACACTTCTTAAAAGCATTAGATGGCTGTTTTAAAATATATACGGTTTTGAATTTGAAATATGCATTCGAAAGCGAAGTTGTATGGACATTTTTTCAAGTATTATTTTATGATATTACTAATAACAAAGAAACACTGCCAAGTAAAATTTTACGAATAATTGAAGACTTAAAAGCCTAATAAACATATATCTTTTTTTATATACATCGTACACATTTCGTAGATTTCAGTTTATCTTTTTTTTTTTCTATTCTCTGATATTGATTCACTCCGATTTCACGATGTTTGTTTGTTTCATTTGTCGTAAATCTTTTACAGATTTAAACGTATTGATTAATCATCTAAAATTTTTGCAGAGTCTTTTTGCAACAAGCAGATATATTTGTGCGAGTTACGACATCCATATTCATTTTTTTTATAAAATAAAACAAACTATAAATTTGATAATAATTAAATATAATCATATTTCAATTTTATTCTCATAATAAAAATTGTAACATTTACATAAATTTCTTAATCTTATTTTTCATAAAGTAAAAATTCATATTAATCAAATTTCAATTTTATTTTCATAGAAAATTGTAACATAGAAATTAAAAACTAAAATTAAATAAATTCTTGGTTATCACATTACGATTTTATTCTCACAGTAAAAGTTGCAACAAATGCAAAAAGCATTATTTCATAACTAACTTAATTAATTGAAAAACTAATGAGAATTAGAATATATTTGGATTAGAACGAATGAACATCGTTCATAAAATAAATTGTATAATTGTATTTTTTTTAATTGATTAAACTAAAGTGTTTACTATATTTTAAATCCAAGACTTTATTTTTATCGTTTGAGAACCTCAAACCTATAATTTGCGCAAGGTCAGTGCCCTCAAGTTTTTGACAGTATTAACTCCTTTAAGAAGCATTTGAAAGTTTGCTGTGAAAAAGAATTTGCTAGCAATAATACAAATTTAAGAACCAATAATTTTGAACTTTCAAACGACTTTATTTTAAATTCAGAATCAAAACAAGAACAGAATTTTTCTGAAGCACTTGAACAGTCAATTGAGTCTATTGAAAATTCTGCTTTAACATTTTTATGCAAACAACATAGTCAAATGAATTTATCGCGGCAAGTTATAACAGAAATTTCCTTAGGTATTAAAAATGTTCTTATGTCTGTAATTTCAAAAACACTAGAAAACTTGTTTCATCTGAGCTGCCATTAAATAGTCAACTAAATTTCAAAGCTCTTATTGATATTACTTCATCACCATTTGAGAACTTTGGTACTGAATATAAATTATTAAAATTGTTGCAGAGCAAAAACTTAATAGCTTTGACTATTCAATACATTATACATGATGAAGTAAATTGTATAGTTCAACGTTCTAGCGGGGTTTTAGGAACCAAAAAATCGAAGGGAGTTATGATGCCTATACAATTTCAGATTAAACAATTTTTTGAATTGCCTAACGTGCTAACTCGTACACTTGAAAATATGCCTACTTTAAATAGAAATACCGATAATCACAACTTCATTAATGGCAAACTGTGGAAGGAGAAACGCTAAAGCTATAACGACACTGACATAGTTATCAAATACTTTGTATCAATGCTAGAATACATATTTACATACATTTAGACAACATATTTGTGGCAATGCTTTTTGAATCGAAATCTAATTCAATGTATGGAAACGATATGCGCTTCTCGCCACTCATTAAAGAAATTGAAGATTTAGCAAATAATGGAATTAATTTTAATTTAAGTGGCGTTAATTGTAAAGTTTATTTTGTTCTTGGTCTTATTTTAGGTGACAATTTAGGTTTGAACACTGCTTTAGGTTTCGTGAAGTCTTTTAATGCAGGATATTATAGCCGATTTTGTAATCGCCACAAATCTCTTTTTGCCCAAGATTTAGTAGAGCATAACGATAATCTTCGTAAAAGATGAAAGTATGATTTAGATGTTTTTGAAAAAGATCCTTCCAATACCGGAATAGTAGAATGTTCCATATTTAACAAAGTAAAAAGTTTTCATGTTGTTAAAAATTTTGCAGTAGACATAATGCACGATATCTTCAAAGGTGTTTGTCATTATATATTTTGCAAGTCAATATTGTACTTTGTGCAAGATGCTAAATTATTTTCTCTTGATATATTGAATGCACGGATTCAAGTCTTTGCATATGGTGAACTGGAAATCGGCTATATTCCACCAACCATAACAATGAACCATTTGCAGTCAAATCATATTGTTATATAATTATCGGTATTTCCTTTGATCCTTTTTATCCTCTAATATTTAAATTTTAATAACGGCTCCTATAATCCTGTCTGTAATTTATTTTTCTTTTTAATTTACCTTAGTTCCTAATCAGTAATTTTATGACAATAGTTTTGTTAAACTAAAAACAATAGAATAATAAAAAAATAAGAGACTAAAAACAATAACATAATAAAAAAATAAGAAACTCACACTGAATTGTTTATGATTAAGGATTAATTATATTCTTGTCGTAAAACCTTTTTGCCTTTTTCTTTTTGTAAAAACTATATTGTTTTTGTAATTAGGTATATTTTTGTGTTTGTATTTTAGTATTTAAGAAATGATATTTTTGTAAGAAAGACACTCTTGTTTTAGAAATCAATCTTTTAACAATTTTCTAATAAAAATAAATATTCTTTTTAAACATTGGATTCGTGTTTTAATATATATTTTTAATTCGATGAATCTTGAAACACGACAATACGAATATGTCAGTTAGAGAAATGTGGTGCTTTTTACACCATTTTACATTTTTCATGGGAGATTTAGTTCCTGAAGATAATGAAGTATGGCTCTTTCTTATCAAATTTTTAAAACTAGTAGATATTATCTTGCAGCCAATTTTCAACCATAGCAAAATTTTATTGGTCAAAACGTTGGTTGTAACGTCGGGGAATTCTCATATATAATACTAAAACCAATTTCTATCTTTTTAGACCAAGCTCCCACGACACTTTAGTCTACCTCACATGTAACCTCTGTGCAATTGGGTTTAGCTTATATAACCTTTTTCAGAAAATATCTATCCAGTGGCCGACTTTCTCTTTTACGTTAATTAATATTTTTAATTAATTTTTGTAATCACTAATTACAAAAGCCCACTTATTTGGAATGTAACCTCGCTGAAATTTCTTGATATAATTGAGACTTTTGTATAATTTAAGAAAATCTTGGTCTGCCTTGAGGTTTTTGTTTTAAAGTACCTGGCAGACCTGATTAAATGGATGAAAAATTGATGCCACAGCTACCCCACATGTAACCTCGCTGAAATTTCTTGACATAATTGAGACTTTTGTTTAGTTACAAAAGACGTTGGTCGGCCTTGAAATTTTTGTTTTTAAGTGCCTGGCAGACCTAATTGAATGGATGAAAAATTGATGCCATAGTTACCCTACATGTAACCTCGCTGAAATTTCTTGACATAATTGAGACTTTTGTTTAGTTACAAAAAATGTTGGTCGGCCTTGAAATTTTTGTTTTTAAGTGCCTGGCAGACCTAATTAAATAGATGAAAAATTGATGCCATAGTTACCCCACATGTAACCTCGCTGAAATTTCTTGACATAATTGAGACTTTTGTATAGTTACAGAAAACTTTGGTCGGCCTTAAGATTTTTGTTTTTAAGTGCCTGGCAGAACTAATTGAATGGATGAAAAATTGATGCCATATATACCCCACATGTAACCTCGCTGGAATTTCTTGACATAATTGAGACTTTTGTTTAGTTACAAAAAATGTTGGTCGGCCTTGAAATTTTTGTTTTTAAGTGCCTGGCAGACCTAATTGAATGGATGTAAAATTGATGCCATAGTTACCTCACATGTAACCTTCTCCAGATTTTTGTATATAAAAGAGTACATCTTGTCTAATAAAAAAACATCTGTCGGCCTCGCAAAAAACATTAATAAATATAGCCGACGTTATTTTTAGTAAATGACATCGCGCGCGAGAATAATGCATTACACCAGCAGTTTGAATTTTAGAATGGTTCGGTAACAATTTTCAATAATTATATTTTTTGACATTTTATTGTTAATAATTTCGATGATATTGATAATTTAATAATAAACAATTTTCATGATTATTATAATAATCTGGAACATTCTTACTATATACTTCCATACATGCATTAAAAAAAATACCCAAAACGCAGCAATCTTTGAAGTTTCATATCTCTTTGACTATTTTACACACTTTTTTGTTTTATATACAATTTGTTTATTGCTACCACCCAGGTTAGAAATACCAAGGCTTATCGAATGGGCCAAGCTTGGAAAACTAAGAAATGATTATCAAGGCATGGCCAAGTCTTAGTCTGATACATTTTGTCATACTAAGCCAATGGTTAAAATTGTTTATCTTTTCACTACTACATTTACTTTTGGGCCAAGGTTGGTCCAATGTTGAAACAAATTTATTGTAATTTTTATATAATTTCAGCATTTGTGCAATGATTGACTGTAACCAACAAATTTATAATATATGAGGGAATTTCATTACAATACCCGTGTAATAAAAGGCTAAGGGGCCAGACCTGAGCCAAACCCGCACAACAGCTTTTGGCGTTTGGGCCAGACTTAATATTTTCAAACGGCCCAAGTTTGTGCCAAGTTTGGACTGATGTCCTTGGGCCAAGTCTGGCAGATAAGACTTGGGCCAGATCTACCAAACCAATTTTTTTTCCACACCTACTTTAAATGTGTGGAAAGAAGTTGTGGAAAGAGTTACATTTATAAAATTAGAGAAAGACTTAATATGGCTTGCACATGTTTACACTACATTAGACTATGCAATAATGCGTAGCATTATAAACTGAATCTTGGTTCAGTCTAGGCATTTACAACTGGCCCAGACTGTAACCAAAGTTAACTAGCCAAGGATTGGCTCGCTAATACTGGGCCAAGATTGGTTCCTTGTTTAATAAATCATGCAATTCAATTCATAAACGGTCTAAGCCGGTCCAAATTCTCTGGATGGATAAAAATTATAGTTTTTCATGGTGTTAAAAAAGTTAAGCTTTTTTATTATTCCATTACAATCTCAGTATTAATAATTTAGGGTCCATTCTTGTACTGAAGTTCCAAAATATAATGGGCAGGAATGCGTAATAAAACATAATAAATTTAATTTTAAATTTCATTTAATTAATACATTCCATTTAATTAATTTTTTATATTATAATTATTTGTATATTAAAATATAATATTTCAAATTATAAATAGAAATAAAGTACAATATTTATTTTTTCTTTGATATAATAATTAAATTCAAGTTTTATACTTCTCGGACACATTATTTGTACACATTTGTTTAGTGTATTAAAGATGACAGATAATAATGGCACATGGCTATTAATCATGGTTGAAACAACATTCAACCAATTTTATTTTAAAGCTTGTCTCAACGTTGTTCAACCTTAAAACAAGCTTGGCTCAATGTAAAAACAATCCTTTCTGCTTACCTGGGCAGAATTGGGCCAGCATTGTATTTAAATATTGTTCCAATGTCTAAAAATAATAATGGTACGTGGTTATCATTTAAGGTTAAAACAACATTCAACCAAGTTTATTTTAAAGCTTGTCCCAACATTGTTCGACCTTAAAACAAGCTTGGCTCAATGTCAAAACAATCCTCTCTGCTAACCTAGGCATCGAGTGTGAAGCGTAAAACTACATTGTTCGACGTACTTTTAAGTGAAAAAAGAGTTTTACATATTTTTTCAAGTCGTTTAATTTTTTAATATACATATATAAAATAATTTGTTTTTCTAAAGGGTTGTTATTATGAATAATTTAAAGTTTAAAATCTGTTTTGTATGTGAGGAAAAGGACAAAAATGTTACTATATTTACAGACAATAGTAATCCAGGCTTCAGATACCGACATACTCATTATTTTATTGGGTAATTATTATAAATTTTTGAACGTAGAAATATGGTTACAATGTTTTCATAACCATAATGACATTTTATATTATAATTGTTCACGTTTGGCAGAAATATTATGTGAACGATTATGCCGCAGTCTGCCTGGGTTCCACGCTTATACGGGATCAGACTATACAGCTGCCTTTGTTAAGAAAGGTAAAATTCGGCCGTTCAAGAGTTTTACATATTTTTTCAAGTCGTTTAATTTTTTAATATACATATATATACATAATCACTCAAATTCCAAAATCTCTTTATATCACCAATTGCTATTTTAGACGACGACAAAATGGAAAATTTGCAGGCGTTTACAGTAGAATTCTACAACATTAAAAATTGTAAAACTGTAAATGCTGCGAGATATGAAATATTTCAACAGTTCTACACTGCTAATAATCAGCATGAATATTTTTTTAAAAAACTAAAAAATTTTGACAGCTCTTTAATTCCTCCGTGCTGTTTTCTCTTCAACAAAAAGTATTACGCACTATTTTTATTAACTCTATGTGGCAAAACGCCACAAATGCTGAATGCATGGTTTATCGTCCTGAGGAAAACGGTTGGCTTCTCGAAGATCAAAAATTAAAACCACTTTGGTACAAAGGATCATCACTTCCTCAACGCGTAGAAGATGTTCTTCTACAGGACGATAAATTCTATGAGGAAAATGATGACGACGATGACAATGATCGAACAGAACTGGATTGTTTTGATGATATCGACGGATGACCGCTTTCTTGATGTAAATATGAAAGGACTTAAATATTCTTTTTGTTTTCTACTATTATTTACTAGCAAAATATGATAAAAATTATAAAATTAAATATGAAATATTAAAATATTATTTTAAAAGTATTGAATTATAATTGTTATTGTTAAAATTATTTGTAATAAAAAAATCTCTTGTATTAATTTCTTTTATCTAACTTTTTATGGATGTGTGGCAGTATATAGTAAGAATGTTCCAGATTATTATAATAATCATGAAAATTGTTTATTATTAAATTATCAACATCATCGAAATTATTAACAATAAAATGTCAAAAAATATAATTATTGAAAATTGTTACCGAACCATTCTAAAATTCAAACTGCTGGTGTAATGCATTATTCTCGCGCGCGATGTCATTTACTAAAAATAACGTCGGCTATATTTATTAATGTTTTTTGCGAGGCCGACAGATGTTTTTTTATTAGACAAGATGTACTCTTTTATATACAAAAATCTGGAGAAGGTTACATGTGAGGTAACTATGGCATCAATTTTACATCCATTCAATTAGGTCTGCCAGGCACTTAAAAACAAAAATTTCAAGGCCGACCAACATTTTTTGTAACTAAACAAAAGTCTCAATTATGTCAAGAAATTCCAGCGAGGTTACATGTGGGGTATATATGGCATCAATTTTTCATCCATTCAATTAGTTCTGCCAGGCACTTAAAAACAAAAATCTTAAGGCCGACCAAAGTTTTCTGTAACTATACAAAAGTCTCAATTATGTCAAGAAATTTCAGCGAGGTTACATGTGGGGTAACTATGGCATCAATTTTTCATCTATTTAATTAGGTCTGCCAGGCACTTAAAAACAAAAATTTCAAGGCCGACCAACATTTTTTGTAACTAAACAAAAGTCTCAATTATGTCAAGAAATTTCAGCGAGGTTACATGTGGGGTAACTATGGCATCAATTTTTCATCCATTCAATTAGGTCTGCCAGGCACTTAAAAACAAAAATTTCAAGGCCGACCAACGTCTTTTGTAACTAAACAAAAGTCTCAATTATGTCAAGAAATTTGAGCGAGGTTACATGTGGGGTAACTATGGCATCAATTTTTCATCCATTCAATTAGGTCTACCAGGCACTTAAAAACAAAAATTTCAAGGCCGACCAACGTTTTTTGTAACTAAACAAAAGTCTCAATTATGTCAAGAAATTTCAGCGAGGTTACATGTGGGGTAACTATGGCATCAATTTTTCATCCATTCAATTAGGTCTGCCAGGTACTTTAAAACAAAAATCTCAAGGCAGACCAAGATTTTCTTAAATTATACAAAAGTCTCAATTATATCAAGAAATTTCAGCGAGGTTACATTCCAAATAAGTGGGCTTTTGTAATTAGTGATTACAAAAATTAATTAAAAATATTAATTAACGTAAAAGAGAAAGTCGGCCACTGGATAGATATTTTCTGAAAAAGGTTATATAAGCTAAACCCAATTGCACAGAGGTTACATGTGAGGTAGACTAAAGTGTCGTGGGAGCTTGGTCTATTTCTCCGTTTATTTGAAATATATTTCAATCATCTTATTTCATTTTTCTCAATCAAAATAATAAAAATTTAAAAGTTTAAATTATAACGAATAAACTTAATTTCGAAAAAAATAACGAACAAAAGAATTATAAATACAGAACTCGTTTGTCCGAGTAATATATTTTGTTTCTTCAACGTTGTTACATCTTCGTTTTCTTATGATGTGTCAAAAAAAACACATTTTTTTTATATAGATTCATTCCGTTTTTGACTGTCGAGCAAAATTAAAAATCAAAAATTAAGTTTGTCAATTTTCCATGTTCAAGTTGAAAAATAAAGAAATTGTATGGCAAAATGCTTATAAATTGAAAATTAAGTTGAAAGGAGGACAAAAGAGACAAAAATCAATCATAATAAAAAGCAAAATTGTTATCATATACATATAGTGTTTTTACTTTCTTCTCCGCTTTGTCTTGGTCAGCCATGACAGATCAAATATAATTATCGAACAATATTAGCAGAAGGAAGGCAGGATTGGAGGTAATACTGAACAATATTAGCAGTGGGAAGATAGAATTGAAGGGAAGGATTGTGTTAAAAGATATAGTGCTCATAATCACTGAATGGCATTGGGAAGGACGGGCATACTACTAGCAAAAAAAAAGAAATTTTGATTTGGAAAAGTAAAACAACTGAGCAGGATATTTGGAAGGAAAGTTTTTGGTGTCGACAGTACTGCAGGCCGTGAGATTTTTTTTATTATTGTTAATTATAATTATTTAGTAGTTGGTTAAAATTAAGGTTGAATCACCTTTTTGTATATATATATATATATAATGTCTTAAGAAGGGAAGGAAAATAAGAGATTTCTGAAGTGGATTCGTCTTTATGACGATTCTGTTCTCCGTTGTAATATTTCGGTGTAATTGTTATTCATTAGTTTTCTAATAAAAGTCCAATTCAAAGCAACATAACATTAACAACATGGTTTCTGAAATGAATGAAATGTATATACATCTATTTAATGAAACTTTAAAATCTAAATTTCATTTCTTACTTCATTACCCCACAATTATTGAACAGAGTGGTCCATTAAAATATTTGAGCTGTTTTAGGTTTGAATCAAAACACCAATCTTTAAAGTCATATTCAAATAATGTTAATAATCGAATCAATATTTCATGGTCATTAGCTCTTAAATTACAAATAAGTAGCGCATATAGAACTCTAAAACAAAGAGGATTTGAAAAAAGGATTTAAGGAGGATTTGAAAGGTTCATGTTTTGTAAAAATTGATATAAATAACGAACCTTATCAGACTCTATTAAACAAAACCAATTTTCTAAGTTCTCTTTGTATATCGGCATATGAAGCTACAGAAGTTGAACTAAACGGAACCATACATAAAAAAAACGTTTATATCACTCAATGTGATACTGACCTGAAAGTTTTTAGAATAGATTTAATTTAAAAAAATGATGAAAATGTATTTTTTTTTATGTTATGAATTAGAGATTAAGTATTTTGATGAGCATTTACAGGCGTATGTTATTGGCAAGGAAATTGAAATTCCCTTTATTATCCTGAGTGAAAATTTCACTTCTCTTCCAATTCATGTGCATATCACTGCCAAGTGCCAACAATAAAAATGTTATTAGACTGAAATATTTTTGATATATAATATTATTTATTATTTGACATCATATAATAAGTGTGTCCGTCTTGACTAAAATAACTTAATCACTTTTTTATTAGCTGTCAGAATTTGTTAAAATAAGTTGTGAATCCAAACAAAATTTTATTTAATAAATTTAATATTAGTGTACTTATTGTGTTTTAAAACTGTAAGTAATTTTATTTAATTAATCAATAAATTATTCTTAATAATTAAAGTGATTTCAAAAATATTTAAACTGATTTATATGATGTCTACATCATCAGATTGTGATACCATGGACCGACCTGATTTATCATTGTCGCTAGGTATTCGGCGCCCGAAAATATATAAAAATTAGGACAATTTATTAGAATATTATTTAGATGAGGAATTTCGAAGAAGGTATTTTTTTAAATCGGTTTGATTATATTAATGACTAGGGGGTATCCCGCGGGCTTCGCTCCTCCTTTCCCTTTCAGAGTACAACATTTTGATTGAGGTATCCAGCTGTGATGTGAGGGATTCATTTTGGGATATTTTTTGAAGAATAACGCCACTACAAATTTAAGTATTCATAATTTAAGTATTTATTTATTTATTTTGTTTAGTTTTCTTTGTGATAGAATATTATAAAATTAAATAATAATTTTTGTATAACAAAAAAAGGAAAAGAAAGTTTATTAGTAGTTTTTTTTAAATAAATTGTGAATTTATAACGTAAATGTTTTTGGGTTTTTCTTAATTGTTAAATAAGTGTTTAGTGTTTTTGTAGTTTCAGAGGAAAATAGAGTTATTTGGTGAACATTTTAATTGAAGGCCCCGTCCCACAACAAAATACTATAGCGCTGCGAGAAAGGTATCGTTATATTTTGTTTTAAATTTGTGATTAGTGGGTCTTGGATTTCAAGTGGTTATCGAAATTGTATTATAATAAATTACAATGGCTAACACAGATAATATTAACCCTCCGGGTGGACCAACCACACGGCAGCAGAGCCTAGCGAGCCTTCCGAGATCGTTTGATTTTTTGTTTAACCTTGAAAACCCAACTAATAAGGACATTTTAAATGCTATATTATCTATCCACAAAAGCAGTGAAACTACAAATAAAAAAATAGATTCAATTATGGTTGACCTGAAAAGCCTTATTGATGACAATGTAATTAATAAAAATCGCATTCAACAAAATAAAAATGAAATCGACTCTCTACAGTTAGATATGATGAATTTGAAAAATGAATTGGAATACTTTAAGCAAAAGGAATACAATAATGATGCAATTATAGCTGGTTTTCCACTGGTTTTCCAGTACAAATCGGTTTTCCGATTTCTGCAAGTAAATTAGTTGATGTTGTTAAGCAAATGTGTAAGTTACAAAATGCTGATATTGTTTTATTTTATATGCGGAGTACAGGTGATCGAAAGCAAATGCTTTTTATTAAATTCAAAGACCTGGGCTGTAAGGATATTTGCATTAAAAAGATTCGTGCTAATGGACCGCTTTCTTTACGTCAATTTCTACCGCACTCCAGCAATCCAGATGATAACAACTGTAAATTATATGTGAATGATAGATTGACTAAATACAATTTGGATTTATTAAATCGTTTGCGTCAATTACAAAAACAAAAAGATCTTTGTAGTATATGGTTCCGCAATGGCAGGTTTTTCGTCAAAAAAACTAAAGAGGATACTGTGTCACATACACACACCCATGCCCATACGCGCACTCACGCCACGCAATACGCCCAAGCTACCACATTCAATCCAATAGATCAGCTTGTTCTCGTTTTCAGGATTGTGGATATTTACAACAGGAGTTATGCAACCAGTATAAAGAAAAAACCCAAAATGGTCAACAAGTTTAAGTGAACTTATTGCGAGGTTTGGTTAGTTGTTTATTTATATTATCATTTTACATTTTACACGCTCCACAACAAACTATAAAACACATTGCAACTGTGTGTCCGATTCGACGTTACAATAGCAACATCTCAGACATCCATTTGGCAACTCCCGATGTAGTAGCATGGATAGACTCGCTCGATGTAAACGTCTAATGTTCAAATGTACTGCCCAATGTTCAAATATTTTACTTTTTAATTTTTACTTAAAAGACGGGCAATCAAATCGATTGTAAGTTCATTTAATGTGTATCCATGTTTTGTTTTAGGTAGATTTCATAGAAGAGTCTACCTATTTTTAAGTTTAATTTTTAATGTGTCACAAAAAAAACCATACGCTAAATAAATAAAAATTATCATTTTGATATATTCTTTTAAATTAATTTATTACTACTGTTGTTTTAGTTTTTGGATTTGCAAATTTATTTAGTTTATTTATTTGTTTTAGGAAAGAAAAGTGACAGGATAGTCGTTTCATTCACCGAAAAAAAAACGTTGGTAGAATCAACTACAAAGCTTGTTTGATTTTGCGTCTAATACGAACGTGGTTATTTTAACCAATGTAGCATTGTCAATTTATTTTAAAAAACGTAACAATTTTCATTATTTAAATCAACCACGGCGTGATCAATTTTTCTTGTTCATATTTTTCAGTTCAGTTTGTTCATGTTTTTATTTGAAAATTATTGTGTTTGTTAAAATAAAAAACTAGGAGAAAAGAAACTAATAAACAAAATAAAGAAAAGTAATAAACAAAAGATTAGAAAAATAAAAAGTTTTTATACATTTTAACATGGCTGGTTTTATTTAACATTTTACTTTAGGAAATAATTTAGATGTGTTTAATTGATTTAAATAATTTTCATATTAGTTACATATAAAATTATGTGCGAAAGAAATTTTTCAGTTAATGTTATAACAAAAATATCGTTAATGAAACAGGCCCTTTCTAAAATTAATTTTGGTGATTTAAAAAAATTTTTATATTTTTTAATATTTTTTATTTGTCTTGTTTCATGTCCATTTATCGATATTTTAATTTAATTTTTCATAATAATGAAAAAATTATGGAAAATTAGTATAATTTTCTACACATAATTCAAATATTTAAATTTTTTGATTTCTGAATTTTGGTCTTTTAAATTGTATCATTAAAAAAATGGCGAAAAAATGGACGCATCCTTTACAAACAAAATCACACTCATACATTTCCTATTTAGAACGTAAATATACGAACGCTAGCTTTATGCATAAAAATGTTTGTCGGGATTGATGCGAAATACATACTTCTAATATATAAAATTTCAAATATTATATTTACGAAAAAAACGAACCCATACAAATATCGATAGCAGCAAAAACAAAACAAAGATGTACCAAACCAAAAGATTTAATACGGCGTATTGCTTGATTCTATCACAAACGTATTCAATATCCCTATTTTTAGTCTAATTTTCAATTTCCCACGTTTGTAGTCAATTGAAAATTAAATCATAATTGACTCAACTACAAACATGGTTAAATCAAATATGTTTGTGATACTTATAAAAAAATATATCAACAACGGTTAAATTGTTAATTTAAATACGGAGCGTTGGTTGATTCAATCACAAACGTATTTAGTTCCCCAATTTTCACTTAATTTTCGATTAACAATGCAACATGTTTGAATCAACCAAGGTTTTTTCTTTCGGTGTTACTTCATCAGTTACAAATAAATATATACAAAAACTTTGAATTGAATAGAAATAAAACCATCTACAACAATTTAGCAAAGAAACATGCTAAACCAAAAAAATAATAATGGAAATATAAAGCCCTACGTATTTTAATTTTTAATTCGGCAAGCAATAATTCATTATATTATAAATATATTTATATACATATTTATGTGTGTATGTATTTATTTAGTAAATTAATATGAGCAAATATTTGGACTTTGCTAAACAAATACCATTGAAATGTTGTTAAATTTTTCTTTTTATAAATACACGGAAAAATAATTATTTAATTTGAATATTTCTTTTGCAGCGAAAATTTCAATTTATTATAAATTTAATTATTAATAAACAACAACGTGTAACATTTTTCCATTCAACTTTTTATTTAATTATTTTTAAGTTTTTTATCAATAAGTTCTGCGCTATTTGTATGAAATTCTTGTTTATATAGTTCCCATTGGATTCTGAAAAACATACGTGCATGCAACAAATATACTCGCTCACGCACACCCACATCCACCCATCCATACCCACGACCATATTCACACAAATTATGTGTTTTGTTGTGCCGCAAAACTTTTTAAAAAGTTTTAATTTTATTTAAACTATCTTCAGATAATTTAATTTAACTAACAATTAAAACAAACACTATTTCAACTGTTAGGAAGTAGAACAAATAAATATAACACTCACTGTATAACTTTCGTCACTAAGTAATTTTATTTAATAAAGTTTCTGAAGTATTATTATTCGATCTTTACTTATGAAAGACTCGAAATACTCTGATTATTCTAACTTGTTCTGATTTATTCTGACTTACAAATTATTGGTTTTACTTCTATTTATATGATTTTCATTTATGTTTATATCTTAACTAATAACAATGGTTTTCATTTATTATTTCTAAAAAGACAAGTGTTTATAGATATTATATTTCATTTGTATTATTCTTGATAAAACTTGATTGTTTATGTTTTCAAGTTGATTCTTGTTCGATCGATATAATAATTCTTAAGATCGAACAAGTGTTCAAAGATATTAAATTTCTTATGGAATCATTTTAATTACTTTAAATTTAAATTGTTTGGGTTAACAATAATTTATATTGTTTAAACTAAATCCAAACACTTACTACTTTAAAATGAAATTATGGATTTGAGATTTATGTTTTTAGAAAAGAATTGCTTCATGAGCATTTTCAATAATTGGAATTGTTTTTACTTTATTATTCTTATCATTTAATATTTCGAAATTATTTATGGGGTATTTTATAATATAAGAATTATGTAAAGGGTGATTTATAAGATCATGTTTGTTTAGTGGGTGTACATTCTGATGGAATGTAACTCACACACTCTCACACACACATACTTACATACTTTATGCGTGTACATATAGTAAAATAAATAAAGCTTACTCACCCCATGGTTAGTCCAGATCCACTCCTCGTTAGTCTGAGCTGATCAGCTAATCATTCTTTACCATCCAAATACATGATCCAAATTAAGGTGTTTAACAAAAAAAACCAATGTGGCACGTACGTTGGTTAAATCCAGCTGATGATTTTGAGCTTTAAATGACGACTCAACGGTATAACAGTTGGATCATGTCAGTACGGATGAATACGAGATGAAATGTAATTAAATACTGGAAAGTAGTTCAATCGCGTGCGTTGTAGTGCCCATCCTTTTTTCATTAATGAAATAGTCAAAACACATGAATAGAAAAACTAATTATTGTATTTTTATAAACAAAATAATTTTCTGATAAAATGAAATACTAAATATTATTAATATGAATTCTTTCGATATTTTTATAAACAAAATAATTTTCTCGCAAAATAAAATAAGAAATTTTATTATTATTATTCTTTCAATATTTTTATAACCAAAAAAATTTTCTCATAAAATGAAATACTAAATATTATTAATATGAATTCTTTCGATATTTTCATAAACAAAATAATTTTCTCGCAAAATAAAATAAGAAATATTATTATTATTATTCTTTAAATATTTTAATAAACAAAATAATTTTCTCATAAAATGAAATACAAAATATTATTAATATGAATTCTTTCAATATTTTCCAAACAAATTAAAAAACTATAAAAACTCAAATTATTGTTTTATAAGAGTTAGTTCGGTTCGTGATTTAAATTATTAAAGTGGATTTTCATTCCGGCTCATGAAATCTTCGAATTATTAATTAAAATTATTTTTTTTGGTATCAAAATTATTTTTCAAAATACTAGTTGAAAAGAAAATATACTATTGTGTGCTAAAATTAAAATTATTTCCCAAAATAATAGTTGAAAAGAAAATATATTATTGTGTTATTGGCATTAAAATTATTTTTCAAAATACTAGTTGAAAAGAAAATATATTATTGTGTGTTAAAATTAAAAATATTTTCTAAAAAGAAAATATACTATCAATGTCGTTAAAATTAAGTTTTCTTCTTTTTTTTTAAAATAATAATAAATAAATATAAAAAAAAAATTAATCCAGTGGTGTTTCATATGTAGGAAAGTGTGGTAAAATATTGATTTAAAATTGAAGAAAAATAAATTTTAAAATATTATAGTGGTAAAAATAAATTATTTAAAATATTATAACGTGACGGCGACTGAAGTTTAAATAAGGACGATATAATGCTGATATTTGATTTGTTTGACTGTTGCAATCTCTCTGCAGATTGATAATAAACTTATAATTATGACTGCTCAGATAAATCAGATGTACAACGGATGTAGTAGGTAAGTCAAGATGAATGCAGAATGATCAGGTAGGTATACCATTAATATCATACAGTTGAGCGATAATGACTGGAGATTGTAGAAATATATATAAATAAAACTGGATATAATACTGTTGACCAAAGCGATATCGGCTGGAGTTTGTAATCGTATATCCAAGTATAATTGCTTTGTTGAATTTGATAAAAATGAACAAAAAAGAAACGTCCGGAACATACAGTGATGGGCGAAGGTCAATTTTTGAACGAACTCAATTTATATTGATAATTAATTGTTTAACCTTTCGCTGGATCACGCGTGATTATTTTGTTTTAACCAACTCAAAAAAAAATTTTAAATTTTCCACTCGTCACCGATATCTTTCGTTAAACATTCCGGTTATAGCTGAAGGTCATGTGAACTCGACTATCTATCTAGTAACACAACAAGCCGACTCATTTAATGTACCTAAGGTACAAATTTCCATTAAAATGCAATATTTAAAAATATACTTTTTACTGTATACAAATCACTGTATAAAATCACATTGTTACTATAAGGAAGTTTTATTATTATAAATAAATTTAAAAATAAACAGTAAAAAGTATATTTTTAAATATTGCATTTTAATTCAAAAGTGACAAAAGCACACAAACAGTGAATAATATGGAAAACCATAATAACACATATACAAATTTCCAGTTTCCATTATGGCGATGAAGATCAATAATAAAATAATTGCCGGATAAAGTACACACACAATGATTTAAGTTATATTTGGTTTTCTTGTTTTATTTACTTTTATTTGCACGGCTATACATTATCTCGGTTACCAAACAGTAATTAAAGTTACGTTTTTTTGCTTTATAAACTATCTATTTCTTTACTTAGAATACACTAAATCCTTAAATATGTCTTTAAGACTCAATCATTGCGAACTACACCATAAAAAGTATAAATTAAACTTACGTAAAGTTATTCAGAACAAAAGTTATGAAATCACAGACAATACTAACATATATAATAATTTTTGTTTTTGTTTTATTCTCTTACACATAAGAGATATTGCACCCAGTTTGATTAAATTGGGGGGTTTTATATCGATTCACTCATCTGAGTTCACCATAGTAATTGATTCATGAATAATGTACAAACTTTTCTATTCAATTAGCAATTACACATATTTTTAACATGACTGTTCTATAAATTTATTGGGTCTGTTTTATCGCCCGACCGCCATATATAAATAGTATAGCAATCAATCAAACAAATATATGCTCAAACAAAAACCTTTGAATCTTTTCTTCTTCTTTTAAAATAAATTAGGACAAAAAAAAATTGTTCATAGCAAACCCTGATTTCGTTTCATTTGTATGATTTTCGCCAACATCACCGTTAACTAGTAATAATAATATTTCAACGAGAACAAATTGCACTACTTAAGGTAAAAACAGGAAGTAAAAATAAATTAAAGAATAGCAACATCACTATTAAAACAAAGAACTCAAACTTTTTATCATCTTCACGAGGTTCCAAACAAAAAATTGACAGTCCCAATTATCTAGATGACAAACTAAGAGACTCTATACGGGGCTAGGCGTATTTATAGGCAAAAGTAGCTACCGTTTTTACATCATAAATTAATAAACAAAATAAGTCTGTTTATTGGACAATATCATTCGATAAATATGTGTACTAAAAGTGTCTTCACTATTGTACCACAACTGGAAGGAAACCATAAACAGAAACATCTATTATGAAACGATTCTAGGAAATTATACCCATTAGTGTATCCACTAAGGAATTACTATCACACCGGGTATTAAAATTGGAGACTACAACAAAATTTACAGCAGAACAATGATTGTAAGATTGTAAGATTTATAAGCGCGATTGTGTATTGTGTATCATTTATATGATACAGCACAACTCGTTTAGGACAACTTTCCAGCGATTAACGAATACAAATTGAATACAAATTGAATACAAGAAGTCATACTGGGAAACAGAACACAACCGTTTTAGGACAATCTTTGTTTTACGGAAACTATTGTAGATAGCAATTACAGTTTGAGTTGAAGAAAAAAATAATTATGAAAGTCTCCGCTAATGCAAATTTGATGCGGGTGAGGAAGTAGTGAATCTTTAAATCAGGGAATTATACAACTGCTTCGTTGATCACCAGGCTACTTCGTAACAGTGTTCAGGTAAATGTAAATATCAATGACATTGATTATGTTTTTCTTTGTATATATCGACTTCAGTTCATTTCTGTTAATATTTTCCTCACTGAGCTAGAATGTTTAATTGGTACCGTTAATTCGAAAAATCTTGTTATGACCGCCAAATCACGTGATGCCTAACATGAATCGGTTGAACAAAAGGACTACCATCTGATAAGAACCCTTGAGTTCTGAATAAAGGTATTTGATGGGAAATTAGTGTTTATGAAGTTGTCAAATCTCTTCAAAAAATCAATTGTGAAGTTTGTGAAAACCAAACAAAATATATGATCAGTAAATAATACTGAAACCAGCAACACAACATATTTGAGAGTTGAAATCCAGAGGTCATCCCAGTCATTAAATATTTTAGTTTTAGTACTAATTAATATACAATGTCATAATAATATATAATACGTATGTTGTTGTAAGAAAGGTCTCTTTGGTTTTCTGATTTTAACTGTGTGACCTGCAGAGAGAAAACAAATCGAAATAAATATTATTTAAAACAAATTAATTGAGTTTATTTATTTTTAGAAGAAACAACAACTTCATACAAGTTCATTTTATGAACATTTTTTGGTGCCGAAACCCGGGAATAATTATTTCAACTTTATATAGTTTAAAACATCAACATTGCAACTTTATATAGTTTTAAACATCAACATTTCAACTAAATAATAGATTAAATCATCAATATTTCAACATTATTCAGCGTTATAATTTTATGTGCCAACCAGCTCAAAATCACACCTTACAAGTTACAGCTTCATACAAATAACTGAAGTTCAATATTGATACAGCGTGCGGTAAGGTATACAACAAGCAATCCAGGTACAATTTTATTATACTAATATTTTGTGAGCAAGTGAATTATTATTGTGAAGTGAGTAAAGCATAATTTAGAACACCACGTGCAAACTAACCTCTTAACTAAACTAACCTCAAATGTCAGAACGGCTAAAACGACTACGTGATCGTGCGGTTTCACAGATCAAAACCTCACTTAAATCCGCTGAGGCAATCACGGCTACCACAGGAATTGAAACTATAGCTAGCCGATTAGAAATTTTAGAGTCCAGTTACCGAACTTTCAACGAACACGAGATTGAACTGTTCGCAGATGATGATTATGAGCCTATTACAACAAAGGTAGATGAGGTGTACTGTAAAGCACGTGAACTGTTTTTAGAAGCATCGGCAAAGTTAAAACCGTTAGTGGCTGATCGTCCAGAACTAAATACTACTTTGGAAAACTTCGTGACACAACAACGATCATTTTATGAAGGACTTAATTCAACAGCGCAAGCCCGTCTTCCCAAGATAACCATCACACCGTTTGCTGGTGAATACCAGTACTGGCCGTCATTCCATGACTTGTTCACAACAACGGTTCATGATAGTAAAAACATAAGCAACGTGCACAAATTTCAAATACTAAGTGGATTGCTGAGGGGCGATGCAGCTTCGTTGATTCGTCACATTAGTATTACTGACGCCAATTATACCGAGGCATGGGATAAATTATGTAAACGGTATAACAAGCTGAATCCATTAATTCACTCACATATTCAATCATTCTTTAATCAAAAATCGTGCCATCAAGCAAATGGGAAAGAACTAAGACGCCTCGTAGAGCACGCAGACGAGATTATCCGTGGGCTGCGAGTATTGGGTCCTGAAGCCGAGACACGAGATCCTTGGCTCATCTATATCATGACATCAAAAATCGATAATGAGTCAAAACAACTGTGGGCAAAACATTCAGTAGATAAAAATTATCCATCGTTCAACGACTTTATTGAGTTTCTAAATTTGAGATGTGACACTTTGGAAATTTGTGAACAAGGCGCTTATAAATCCACAACGGCTTCTAAGCATTCAGTCAAAAGTTTCCTAACGAGTAGTGAAATAACACAAGTATGCATAATATGTAAAGATGCACATCTAATTCACAAATGCCCTACGTTTAAAAACTTTACGCTGGAAACTCGTCACAAAACCGTACTCGATAAGGAACTATGCCGTAATTGTTTACGCAAGGGACACATTAGCACAAAGTGTTACAACAAGGCATGCTGTCTTATTTGCAACAAACGTCATCACACGTTGCTTCACGACAGCGATCTACCATCGATAACACCATCTAAAAATATAACACCAATTGCAAACCATCATATTCTCTGCGATGATCCACTAAATTCAAATCAACCTAGTGCATCATCTGTCAATTCATATACACAGGAAGCGATATCAAAAGATGATCAAAAGCTAGTATTTCACACGCTTTTCATAACGCATGAAACCATCCTACCAACAGCGGTAGTACATGTGTCATCATGTACAGGACAACTCCAGTTAGCAAGAACATTGCTTGATTCAGGCTCACAAATGACCTTTGTGACAGAATCATGCATACAACGCCTAGGTCTTAAACGAACACATGCATCAATTACAATTCACGGCCTAGCATCAACTCCAGCTGGAATTACAAAAGGGAAAACCGAGATAACACTAACATCACGTGTAGATAAACACTACACTATCACTATCGAAGCATATATCGTACCACAAATTGCTCATCTTCTACCAAGTAAACGCCACTCCATCGCAAATCATAAAATTTTAAGTTCAATACAGTTGGCAGATCCCAATTTTCATAATAGTAATGAAATTGATATATTATTAGGTGCTGCTGTATTTTTTGATCTATTACAGCCCGAACGAGAAACAATATATGGTCTACCTACCCTCCAGAATTCAAAATTCGGTTGGCTGGTCGCAGGCACCTTAAATTCTGATACTACAGAGTCAACATATGTTCATACTGTTCTTGAGTCAGTTGCTCCTACCAATTATCAAGATGACGTCAGTATACTCTTAAAGAAGTTTTGGGAAATCGAACAAATTCCAAGTCAATCTCCACCTATTCCTGCTGATAGCTGGTGTGAAAAACATTACAAGGAAACGTCCACTCGAGATGCATCTGGGAGATTTTGTGTGAGACTACCATTCAAATGTCCAAGACCACGGCTGGGTAACTCATTTCATGCAGCCCAAAGGAGGTTATTAGCTATGGAAAAGAAATTCAAAATATCACCCGAATTCCAAAAGAGTTACACACAGTTTATGCGTGAATACATAGAATTGGGCCATATGAGTCATCTTCCATGGTCAAAGGTTCCAGCAAGCAACGATGATAAATATTTTATTCCCCACCATGCTGTGGAAAAATCATCTAGCAGCACCACGAAACTTCGAGTGGTTTTTGACGCATCCTGTCAAACCACTACGTCAGTCTCACTAAATGATACATTACACATCGGTCCTAACATTCAATCAGACCTTACTACGATAGTATTGCAGTTTCGAAAGCCAATAATAGTATTTGTTGCCGACATTGAAAAAATGTATCGGCAAGTAAAAATGAACTCGATCGATGCAAATTATCAATTAATTCTTTGGCGTGAGAACCCAAAGGATCCGATGAACGCTTACAAACTAAATACAATCACATATGGCACTGCATGTGCCCCGTACTTAGCAATCCGAACTCTTCAGCGGTGTACAGAAGATTATCGAACAGTTTATCCAGAAGCAGCTAAATCAATTTGCTCGAACTTTTATGTCGATGACCTATTAACGGGTTGCAATTCATTAGATGATGCTAAGTGTCTAAAAACGAATATTATTACTATTTTAGGCTCCAGTGGGTTTCAATTAAGAAAATGGAGGTCCAACTCACCTGAGTTTTTGCAGTCGTTCACGCATGAAGAAATCGAAAATACACCGAAGTTAATTGAAGATGATCCTGCTGTTAAAACATTGGGAATTGTTTGGCACTCAGAAACAGACACGTTTCAGTTTAAGGTACAACATTCAAGCAACAGTGTTGATTGGACAAAGCGCAGCATGTTATCAGCAGCATCAAGAGTTTACGATCCACTCGGCTGGTTATCTCCTGTGATTATTCTATTTAAGCTCATACTACAAAAAATTTGGCTGATCAAAGTTGATTGGGATGCTCAGTTACCAGAACAAATAATCAGGGCATGGAAGGAGGTTCATGATAAAATGGCTCATCTTACCAACATTCGCATCTCCAGATGTTTGACAACCCATTTGAAGCCAAGGTCTACTCAATTACATGCATTCTGCGACGCTTCCGAAGCAGCATATGGAGCAGTCATCTATCTGAGAGCCGAAGATGAATTGGGTAACATAACTGTCAACATAATATGTGCAAAAAGCAAGGTTGCACCACTGAAGCAGATTTCTTTACCGCGTTTGGAGTTGTGCGGAGCAGTTTTAGTATGTGATCTGGTCAAATTCTGCATAAGTTCATTGCAGTACGATAACATATCGATCCATGCCTGGACCGATTCTATGATCGTGCTTCACTGGTTATCTGATGTTCCTAGAAGATGGACCAGTTTTATAGCCAATAGAACATCTCGAATCCTTGATACAGTACCTCGCAGCAACTGGGCTCATATCAAATAAGAGCAGAACCCAGCTGATCACATCACCCGAGGAGTGAAACCTCAAGCGATACCAAGCTTAAATCAGTGGTGGAAGGGGCCATCATGGTTAATTAATCCAGAGAACAGTTGGCCGCAAATTATGAAGATAACAGTACCTAGCGATCAAGAAATATTAGAAGAGCGTACCAAATTTGTCAAAGTATTTGTAGAAACACCAAAGCCAGAAACCATGGTGGCGCAGTTGATAGCAAGGTATTCGTCATGGTTTAAACTGCGTAAGGTCATGGTATATATACTACGATTCGGTAGACCCAAATCAAAGAATCATGTGTTGAACCTAGGTGGTATCATCCATCCCTCAGAGTTATGTGAAGCAGAAACCGTAATTCTTCGGAATATTCAGCAGACTAGCTTCAACACAGAATTATCAACTATCTCGGCTGGTAAATCACTATCAACAAGTCACTATTTGTCCTCATTAGATCCATTCATTGATGATAAGGGCTTATTACGAGTTGGAGGGCGGTTAAACCATTCGCAATTAAGCTATGCAGCAAAACATCCAGTCATCTTGCCGAAATATCATTTAATCAATATCTTAATCATTCAGGAAATTCATGTGTGTAATCTTCATGCAGGTAATTCACTGGTTTTGACAGCAGTCAGACAGAAATACTGGATGATCGGTGCCCGGTACACGATAAAACGATATATTAAGACTTGTGTAACCTGTATTCGCCATCGTGGAACGAAAGTGGAACCAAAAATGGGCAACTTACCAGAAGAGCGTTGTACCATCAATAGACCATTTCTAAAAACAGGCCTGGACTATGCCGGACCAATAGTTATCAAAACAAGCAAACGGAAATCCGTTCCAACTGAAAAAGCTTATATTGCAGTGTTTGTGTGTCTGTGTTCACTTGGAGGTTGTATCCAGTCTGCATACAGAGTCATTTTTGGCCGCACTTAAGAGATTTGTTTCGCGTAGAGGAGTTCCGGAAGAAATTTGGTGCGACAACGGTTCTACCTTCATTGGTGCGAATCGAGAACTACGAACGCTGCGACAACAACTAGTCAATCAACAACAAAATTCATCCATATCCAATTTCTCGTTGCAGCAAAACATAAAATTTCATTGGATTCCTCCACGAGCACCTAACTTCGGGGGTTTATGGGAATCGACCGTAAAATCGGTCACGTATCACTTAAAACGGGTCATGAATGTCAGTGCCACGTACGAGGAGCTTACTACTGTTATCACTCAAATCGAGTCCATTCTCAATTCGCGCCCGTTATGCAAAATTGATGATGATCCGGAAAATCTACTAATATTGACACCAGGTCATTTCCTCATTGGCCAGCCATTAGTTAGCATTCCAGAACCCAACTTAACCAGTGTACCAATGAACAAGCTATCTAGATGGCAAAACTTGCAGCAACGAGTACAAGGATTTTATTAATGTTGGTCATAGGACTATTTAACATCATTACAGCATCGCTATAAGTGGAAAACTACATCCCAACAGCTAGTTATCAACGATATTGTATTGATCCACGATGAAAACGCCCATTCTTGTCAATGGTTACTCGGCCGCATCATTAACATCCATCCAGGAACTGACGGCATTGTGCGTGTTGTCACAGTCAAAACCGCATATAGTGAGCTGAAGCGTTCAGTTAACAAACTGGTAAAATTACCAATTACCACATCATAACCTCATCAACAAAGCTATTCGGATAAACCAAACAAGTTTTATTAATTAGTTATCATTCTTTTCTTTATTAGATAAAATACAAACCAAATTTCAATTTTCAAGGCGAGTCAACCCGCCATAAAAGGTTAAACACATAAAGGTTTGACGGAGGAAATGCCAAAAACCTATGAAGAAAGAGCACCATCAATCTTTTGGTCAACAAAATGCAACACCACTTAAGAAACAAATTCCTTAAGACGCCGGAGTATGTTTATGAAGTTGTCAAATCTCTTCAAAAAATCAATTGTGAAGTTTGTGAAAACCAAACAAAATATATGATCAGTCATAATAATATATAATACGTATGTTGTTGTAAGAAAGGTCTCTTTCGTTTTCTGATTTTAACTGTGTGACCTGCAGAGAGAAAACAAATCGAAATAAATATTATTTAAAACAAATTAATTGAGTTTATTTATTTTTAGAAGAAACAACAACTTCATACAAGTTCATTTTATGAACAATTAGTCCCTTGTAGCTAAAAAACTAGCAGTAAGGACTAATTTCCTAACCAACCAACACTTTTCAATTTTTCAATTACGATAAAATTCATTGCATCGTTTCATTACATTTGTAATGTTTACACATATAAAACAAGTGAGGATCGTGGTGTATTTAAAGGTCAGGTTATAAAGACAAATCATATCCCCTTTTACTTTATCTTGATGAATTCAAAGTCGATGAAATTATTAAAATAATAAAAAAAATCTAACAACACTCTACCTGGCAAAGATCAAGTCTCATATAAAATTCTTAAAAATTTGGATCTTAACCATTTAAGAAAACTAACAGAGCACCTCAATAAAGCCTGGCGTGAACAATCCTTCCCTTCCAATTGGAAAATTTCCAAGGTCATCCCTAAATTAAATAAAGACAACTCCAAGGTCGAAAATTACCGTCCCATTTCACTCCTTCCCGTTTTTTATAAAATCATGGCCAAGTTAATCATAAATAGAGTTGATCATTTTGTCAGCAATAATACAATTCTACCTGAGCACTCTTACGGTTTTAGAAAAAATCAATCTTCTCGGGATCTGATATTTAGCATGCTGAACAGTCTAAAACATCTTATTAAAGAAAGATTATGTATCTTCTTAATAAGCCTGGATATAAAAGGGGCATTCGATAACGTCAATATAGAGATGTTAACTAATATAATGAACAATATAAATATACCGCCTTCTTATGTCAATTGGATTCACGATGGACTAAATAATAGAAGTAATATATTCAATAATGATCAGTTTAAGATACACAAAACAACCGCTCTGGGCGTTCCGCAGGGGGATCCCATGATCCGTATGCTCTTTAACTTATATACGCATCATCTACATAGTATTGCTTCAGACGGTGTCCTAATCTACCAATACGCAGATGACTTTTTCTTTATCGTCGCAGATATAAATTGCAAATTGTCAGAGAGAAAGGCAAGTACTTATATTCTTGAACAAATTTGCTCAAGATCTAAATGCTTTGAAACTACAAATCAACATTGACAAAACCAAATATATTTATATGCATCGCAATAGAGCTAGTCACCAAGCAAATCGCATTTTGATATACTTCAAGTGATTATTAATAGTGGACTGAGAGTATGCCTGGGACTCTTAAACAGCACCACAATTACTGCTGTAATAGCTGAAGCTGGAGAGGCAAATCTCCAAATAGACATGAAAATTGAAAGCTATATTTACAAATACATCATAAATCAGATTGATCGTAAAACACAAATTGGTCATATTATCTCCTCTAAGTGTCACATTCCTTCCTTCGTCACTTTAATTACAATTACATATATAATAAAAACAAATACATTATCAGCAAAATCCCAGAATTTCCTGTAATTCCGACTTGTGATATCTCACTTTATGAAAACAAGCTAATTATAGACATATCTCTTCATAGTGTACTTTCAAAAAAAGATCTGTGGAATGTGTACAACAGAAAAAGAATACGTACCAATCATGTTAACACTTTCAATAACTTGAATAGTTGCTATACAGATGGTTCAATTAATGATATGGGTAAGGGAATTGGAATCTATAACGTCTACAATTTCTCCACTGTCAATTTCCATATCTCAGAAATGTTATCCATCAAATCCCTCGAAATCATTGAAATCCTTCAGGCAATAAGGTTGGCCATACACTCCAACTTACCTCAACTTGTCATATTTACGGACTCTCTTAGTTCATGTATTTCTTTCTCTATCTAATACTCTAGAAGACAATAAATATAAATATTTCGAAAATTTCATATTAAACTTAATACTATCCCATGATATCAAGATACACATCGTTTGGATTCCTAGTCATTCCAATTTACATGGTAATGACCTCGCAGATGCTGCGGCAAAAGCTGGAATAACAAGCGCGAATCATCTGAATACTGTAGTTCCCCCCGAAGAATGTATCAAGATTCATAGGAATCATTTATACTCACTGTGGCAGCATATATTTTTAAATAAAACAATAACTAAAGGATCCTCATGCGAATAACATTGATCATATAATATCTACAAAACCTTGGTTTCATAAGATTAAACCCGACTCATACACGACCAGAAGAATAAATAGGCTAAGAAGAGGTCACTGTTTCGATAGTTAATATTTGAAATTAATCAAACAGATAGAAGATGATATATGTGTCACATGTAACACCGTGGATAATTCTTCTCATATTAGGTTGGGGCCGTTACGGATTTTTATAGCTGAAAAAGAAAAAATTAGTAGCAGGCAACGGCCGGCTGGAATATATAGTTGAGGTCATAAACAATGAAAAAAAAAACTTTCGAACTTGAGATGAAGGGAAGTAGTGAAATGGGGTGCAATGTAAGGGATGAAACCATTTTTCGTTATTTGTGGCGATACGAGGCCTCCTAGAGAAAAGTGTTTCATACAAAAGTTGTAGATAATAAAAAAATCTAAAACTTTCATCGCAAACATTTTTCGACATAACCTCAAAGTTTGCGAGAAAATGACGAAAAACAGATTATTCTGTTTTTAATTTTTTTCTCACGTGAAAATTATTTAATTTACATGAAACTTTGTGAAAGTACGTAATTATTTGCACATAATAAGCATGAATTTTTTCAATTATGGAAAATAAATATTTGTCGAGATTTTAGCATTTTTCCGAAAAAACACCCCTATCTTCGGCGAACAACTTTATTGATTTTTTTTTGGATTTTGATGTTGTGCTAGTGCTTATTTTTTTCGTCGAGATGTCTACTCTCAAAAGCTATATCGATTTTAATGATTTATTGTTATTTAGCAGCTTAAAATTGAGAAAAACCGAAAAAAAATTTTCGAATTCTTCCAAACCTTACATACAACAAATTTCGCGACCTCGTTGACTTTACAGGAACGTACAAACTAAAAAGTGACAACACATCTGGCGAATAAATTAAATTATTAAAAGTTTTGAAGATAAAAAGTAAGTCAGAGATATTTCGTCTCACTTCAATTAACTCCAGGTTTAAAAATCTTAGGAAAACTAAATATGAATTCGAAAAGTCTCATATTCATAAAACTAAAAAATCCTCTCCTAAACAAGTAATATACATACAAACTTTTTTTGAATTTTTTCTAAAAGAATTTTATATGTTGATTGATGAGGATACCAAACGATTGACATGTATAGTAGAATTTTTTTGCCAGCGAATTTCTGACAGCTAGGACGCAGCAAGAGATAAAAGATGAGACAAAAAGTAAAACAGAGATGTATTATTTATTTTGGGATAAATTTGTTTTCAAAACAATTATATTAGTTAAATTTCTACTTCTAGTTCGTACCATTTGTTTGTTGTGATATTTGTTTCCATAGGCGTCGTTATTTTTATTATAATTATTTTTAATTATCAAAATTTTGTTACATTGCCTACAAAATCATTAATATTTTTACTAGTTTTTGGTTTTCTATTATAATTGGTTGAATTTCAATAGTAATATATTAATTTGTATGAGTTTTTCTTGTCCATTTTGATGGGACCCCAATAGTTTTTTTTAATATTTTAATCGAGACACTGAATGTGCAAACAATATGCGCATGTGCAAACAATATGCGCATAACAAACAAATTTTGTGTTCGCTGGCAAAAAAATTCTACTATATTCAATCATGAGATCTTACTAACGCCGTAAATAAGGTTATCATAGGACGCAGTTTATTGAAATCATTACATGTTCAAAGGTGACTGACACCTAGGTCCTTTACAGTCGACACGTTAGTAATAACAGTATTATTGAGAAAGTATTTAGAATCATAGTTCTTTTTCTTTTTTCCGACAAATGAGAGCTTATGACATTTTTTGACATTGAGATTTAAGTTATTACGAACACAGTAATCCTCAAAACGAGAAATATCTTCCTGAAATAAGGTTTGATCATGAATATTATTCACAACCTTATACATTTTTAAATCATCGGTAATCATATTTTTTTTTTCTTTATCTTCATTTAGGAGCATAGGGCGTCTACTAGACTGGACCATCTGACTCTGTTGGGGGCAATTGCTTTCAGTTCACCCCATGTTTTGCCAATTTGTTTTGCTTCAGCTAGCACCGTTTTCTTCCACGTCATGGGTGGTCTTCCAACTCTCCTTTTACCTTGTGGATTCCACTCTAGGGACATCCGTGTTATATCTTCAGCTGGTTTCCTCAGTGTATGTCCTATCCATCTCCATTTCCTTTGTTTTATCTCGGTCTCAATGTCTAACTGCTCTGTCTGCCGTAGAAGTTCCTGGTTACTGATGGTGTTCGGCCAGAAGCATTTGATCAGTCTTCTCAGGAATTTGTTCACAAACACCTGTAGTTGATTTGTGATCTTTCTTGTATGTTTCCACGTTTCACACCCATACAGCAGTACTGACTTTACACATGCATTGAACATTCGTAGCTTTGTCTTTCTTGACAGGACGGATGCATTCCAGATCTTGTGAAGCATATTGAACGTATTTCTGGCTTTGTTAATACGCTGACTGATATCTTCTTCAGTCCCGCCTGTTTTTGCTACGATACATCCAAGGTACACAAATTTGTCAACTTCGTCCACTTGTGTATTGTTGATGGTAATTGGTGTTATCGTTTTGGTGTTCAATCTCATAGCCTTTGTCTTTCTGATATTAATGTTGAGACCGACTTCATGTGCAAGGGCTGATAGCTTCTGTATTTTCTGGTGCATGTCAGTATGTGTGTTTAAGTAGACAGATGTCATCTGCGTAGTCTAGATCATTGAGCCGTCTTGTAGTGTTCCATTGGATTCCATTTGGATCGGTAATCCTATAGTAAAAAGAAACTATTTTGGAAGCAAGAGGAGACATCATTCAAAAAAATTATAAAAAGCAATGGACCTACGTGTGATCATTGCGGAGCACCAGAGGAAACAGCAAAAGATTTTGAAAAAAAATATCAATAACAACAGTCTGAGTGCGATTTTATAGATAAGATATTATCCAGTTTAATGAACTGCCATGAATATCAATATTTTGTAGTTTCTGGATTAAGGTGTTATAGCAGACTTGATCAAACGCTTTTCTAAAGTCAATTTTGATGAAAAAGCTTACTTTGGTATAAAATTAATAAACTTGAATGCATTTACTTATTGGAAACCACGCTAAAATTGAATAAAATAAAAAATAAAAAAATACTGTATTCAAACAAAAAAAGTCAGACAAGTGCGAATAAAATTCGCTCGTCAAGGGTTCCGTGAATGTAAAGAAAACAATATCAAAATAATTTACATAAAGTTGTGTTGTAAAGGATTTATATTGCCAGACCATAGACACATAAAAACTAAATGGTTCATCGTAAATATCAATAGTTAATGTCAATCTCATCTAAATTGATCGAAATGATATAAAAAATATTACTTTAGGTTAAATGATATCCATAGCTATTTATGGTAGCTAAGGAACGACTCAATTCTGTTAAACAACGACGAAATTTAGGGGTGAAGTGGTGTTAACGCTAAAAATAGGACTTTTTTGACAATAATTCAAAAACTGTGCATCGCAAGATTCTAAAATAATTGTAATGTTTCTTAATTTTGGCGTTCTTTCAAATGACACTCATGCGAGCCAAAAAACCTTTTTTTCACGATTCCCCACTCCTATCCCCTAAACACGTAGAATTAAAACTACTTGAGGCTTCGCTATATTTTTCGTTAAGGGTTTATCAAATTTCCTATCTCTATGAATTTTTTCAAATTTTTCTGTCAATCAACGAAGAAACGTATAGGGGGGGGGCTACTTTTTGTTGCACTTTTTTGAGAATAATTCAAAAACGGTGCATCGCAAAATTCTAAAAAAAACTGTATTGTTTTTTAATTTTGGTGCTCTATCAAATGACATCCCACTCATGCGGGTCAAAAAACAATTTTCACCCTTCCCCACTCCCATCCCCTAAACACATAGAAATAAAATCACTTGAAGCTTCGCTATATTTTTCGTTCCATAGAATTATATGCTCAATTATAGGCTCATCGCTTTACTAAAATTTTCAGTTCTTTCTATAGCAACAATTTTTTTGTGTTAGATTACATAAGTTCGACATTTAGGTCGCTCCTTGAAAAACAACGTATAATTTTAACAATATTTAAAATTAACAAAAGATCAATGTTTGACTTAAACAATAGCATATTAAACAAATATTAACCCTAAAATAATTGCAGGTTATCGAACTTACCATTCAATTAAAACTCAACATTTTCTAAAGTTATACAAGAAATTTATTAAACCAGTAATTATGAATGGATTACAAACGTGGATCTTAACACAAACTAACAAATCACATCAATCTGATTTAAACCTTGAGAATTTACGCCACCTTTTGGGCCCACTTATGGCATACAATACAATACAATATACAATAGATAGTAAAGGACCGTGATACTTTTGAAATAAAGTCTTCTTTCTTTTGGATAACTGGTTATATTCACTCTAAAAGAGTTGCAAAATTAAGAATTGCTCTAAGAATCAGTATAAAGGATGACATGACTAAAAATGTACACGCCAGTCCCACTCGATATTGCTATTCGGGTTAAAAAAGCTTTATTTCACCTTACCATTCCTACCCTTTCAAAACGATTAATAAATATTTGATACACGGGGGGACGGTCTGAATTTTGAACATTTTTGATCATAACTCAAAAACTGTGCACCGCAAAATTCTAAAAAAAATTGCAATGATTTTTAAATTAGGTGCTCTTTCAAATGACACACCATTCGCTTGGGTCTTCATTTTTTTTTTTACCCTCTCTACCCCGGTGCCCTAAACACACAGAAATATAATTATTTGAGACTTCGGTATAATTTTCAAACAAAATTTACCAAATTGCCTAGCTCTGTGAATTTTTTCAAATTTTTCTGTCAATCAGTGTCGAAACGTAGGGGGGGGGAACGGTTTGAATTTTGCACTTTTTTGTCCATAACTCAAAAACTGTGCACCGCAAAATTATAAAAAAAAATGCAACGAATTTTAAATTAGGTGCTCTTTCAAATGACATCCCACTCGCTTGGGTCAAAAAAATTTTTTTTTTACCCTCTTTACACCGGCCCCCTAAACACACAGAAATATAATTATTTGAGACTTCGGTATAATTTTCATACAAAATTTACCAAATTTCCTATCTCTGTGAATTTTTTCAAATTTTTCTGTCAATCAGTGTCGAAACGAAGGGGGGGGGGGGGGGAACGGTATGTTTTTGACAATAACTCAAAAACTGTTCATCGCAAAATTCTAAAAAAATTCTCTTCTTTGTTTTCTAAATAAAGCCCTCTTTCAAATGACACCCCACTTGACCCCATTTTAAATAGTGATTTTACCCCTCCTCATATCCACCCCCTTAATAAATCTAAGTATGAGAATATGACACTTTTTTATATTTTTTATTAAAAACGTACTAATTTTTCTATCATTCCAAATACATTTGAAAATTTTCGATCAGTTAGGTTCGGAGCTAATCGAGTTAATAAAACACGAAAAAAACGTCATTATTCAGAATTATACAAAAAATGGTGAGGTGTAAAATTCCAAGATAAATTTTTAAGGAATACTGAAATGAAGCCCTTTCATATGATACCCTACTTAAATCTATAAAAAAATCTATTTTCTCAAAGGTCTCACATCGAACCCCTGTAAACCAAACGAAAACCACTTTAGTTTTATTTGTATTCGTCATTTCATGTGGACAGATTAGTTTTATACGCACCTCAAATTTCACGTCCATAGCATTTATAGTTTACGAGATAATCGATATAATGTCAGTGATCGGATGATTTAAATCAATTGATTTAAATCACTGATATAAATCAGATTTAAATCACTTGATTTTTTTAATATAAATCACAGATTTATATTAAAAAACATTTTATAGAAATAGTTGCGGAAAAATAATTTTCAATTCGGTAACACCAAAATTATTTGTAACCTAAGCGCCTTTTTGTAACACAGCGGTCGTTTTGTATAACATTCACTGTCATGTCATGATTCTATATAAAAGTATAAACAGTATAGTATAAACACGTGCAATTTTTTGTTTTAAAATTTAATCAATGAAATAAAAGGTAATCAATTTTACATGTTTCAACTTCACTTTAAATCTTGTTTTATTTTATCTAGAGATTGAAGAAAAACCGTCATGTATAGTAATAGTGGTCGTAAAAGAGATGTAATATGGAATGAATTTACCGAACTAAAAGTTGCAGGTAAGCAAGGAAGCAGGGCAGTATGCAAGCGCTGTAATCATGAACTTCAGGGAATCGTCGATCGACTGAAGAAGCACTTGAAGTTTTGTCGGAAATCAAACGAAAATATATCACCAGAAAAAGAGGATATTGTTCCAAATTCGTCCAACGGCAACAGTAAACAAGAAAATGCTTCGATTTTGAAATTCGTAGTGACGACAACGAAGAAAGAAAAGGAGAGTTTCGACGAACAAGTAGCTCGATTTTTTTATGCAACAAATTTGGCATTTCAAAAAGCAGGTCATACTGAATTTAAAAAATTGTGTAGTTTTTTGCATCCGGGATACATTCCACCTCATGAAAAACAATTATCAAATGAACTTTTGGAAAAAGTTTTTTCACATGAACAAACAGTGTGTCATGCAGCTTTAAAAAATGAAGTTGTGTGTTTAACATTAGATGGGTGGAGCAATGTCAATAATACATCTATTATCTGTGCTTGTGTCGTAAAAAAAGATGGATTAATTGTTTTAGTCGATACTATCGACACTTCAGGACATAAACATGATTCGGAATATCTACAAGCTTTGGCAATAAAAATATGCCGGGAAACAGAAATTAGATACGAATGTAAAATACGAAGCCTCGTAACAGATAATGCTAGCAATATGAGAAGGATGCGAAAAGATATTGAAGACATACCTGAAAACAATATTATTAGCTATGGTTGTTCAGCTCATATCCTAAATCTACTGGCACACGATTTTGGAAAAGACTTCTTATCCATACAGAAGCATATAGTCAGTGTAGCTAAATATTTTAGAAATCACCATTTGGCAAAATCCTGGTACGATGAGGCTGGGGGCAGTTCTTTAGTTTTACCTATAGAGGTGCGCTGGAGCTCTATTTGTGGAACCATTAAGTCATACTTAAAAAATTGGCCTGTATTAATGACAGTGTGTGATGAGCATCGGAATGAAATTGATATGGATATAATCAGGCTGGTCCAAAACTTAGGTTTAAAAAGAAATTGTGAAGATCTAATACTACTATTTGAACCTATTGCTCAAGCGTTGGACAGAATGCAAAGTGACACTACTAAAATTTCTGACAGTGTGGTTGTTTGGAAACGTTTGAATTTGGAATTACGAAAAAATTTAAATGAGTCACAAAAACAATATTTTGATCGTAGATATACAATGGCACTAAACGCCTGTCATTATGCGGCATTTCTTATTGCTCCCAACAAAATGTATGAGAACGAAAAGCTCACCGAAGATGAAAAAAGGATCGGTATTAATTTCATTGAAGAAGAGTTTCCTATTTCATTTCTGCCAATCTTTTTTAAATACCAAGGAAAAGTCGAACCTTTTTCCGGAGCAATTATGAGAAAAGAAGTCGTAAGGTCTATGACTGACTTTGATTGGTGGAAATCGTTTATTACGATAAACCCTAATGTGGTCTCAACTATTAGCGAAGAAAAAATATACCAACTTTTAACCGCAGTTTCGTCATCTGCTGGTGTTGAAAGAATATTTTCAACCTTTGGACAAGTTCATTCCAAATTACGCAACAAATTGGGAGTTGAAAAGGCCGCCAAATTAACTTTTTTATATAAACAATTAAATAGCAAATAAAAATATATCTCTTTATGATTATTGCAATACTTTCATAATAATGATAATAGTATATGTTGAAAATTATATTATACTTATCATAAGTAGTACATTTTTATTTTATATATTATGCATTTTGTTATGCTATTCATCACATCACGAATATATTTTGCAACATGAATAAATTTGCATTTTTGTTTTCAAATTATAGTCAATACTTTTTAATTTAAATTGAAAATAAAAATTATTTTAATGTTGTTATGTTACGCATGAATTTTGTTTATGAATTAAATAAAATAAATGATTCTTATTATAATTTATTTTATGCCTTTTAAGTTTACCTTAAATGATTAAAATCGACTTCTTTGATTTAAATCTGATTTAAATCTGATTAAAATCAAATAAATCGATTTTTTTGATTTTTTTAATAAAAATCAGAAATTATCCGATCTGTGTATAATGTGAAAAACTCGTTTTACTCTCACCAATAGTGTTCCGTATAAAAAACGGAACCCTAAAAACATTTACAAAATTTAAAATGTCACAGCATACAGGTATTTGAAATGCCCACCCAAAACGACTGAAGGTTGGGGGGAGAGAGGGGTAGGATAAAGTGAGCCTGTACAAGAGCAGCAGAGCTCGTTCTGTTGTAGTAGTAAATCTCTATACGTCTAGTTGTGTGAAAGTATTTTTTCAGTTTGCGATGTGTCTGTTACATATTCTATACTGTTAATTTGAATAATATGTTATGTTATGTTATATGTATGTTTATAATAATGAGATCTAAATGTCACTAGTAACTTTAATTTGTATACATATGCATTCGTATATGTATACGTATACATTCGTGATGTAACATTAAATGTAACATTAAATAAAATAAAATAAATAAAATTTGTAGCCTTTAACATTGCCAGTAGCTTTTCTAATTTTAATATTATTGTAAATTCATACATGATAATTACAATTCTTAAATGTTACAATAATGTTTTGATTTGATGTGTACGCTTGCACCAACAACTATCGTATTCTTAATTTCACCAAAATCGAAGTAACATTTCAGAAAATATTGACTGTACATCTAAAATTTATTTTAGATTTTTATAGATTTAAGTGATTCTGAAGATATTGATAAAGAGCCAGCAGAGAATAATGACATCGGAGTTGAAGAGCCTTAAAATGCCAATGATTTTGAAGATAATACAGAAGTTGAGAGTTTGATCGATGAAGAAAATGAACCACAACAAAAGAGGCCTAAAATTGATTAGATTTTAACATTTATTTTATTGATTTTTCTTTTTGTAAGATATACACAACCAATATTGATAAAGTAAATATTTGTAAATAAAGTAAAGAATTTTTCATAACCAATATATATAAATTGTATGTTGTATTTTATCATATGTATTTAGAATAATTTAATATGCATGTAAAGTTTTCGAAACATAGCTGTAGCTTATGAAAATTAATAGAGTACTTTTAATTTCCATGTAAATGTTAAGTTTCATGAAGTTTTCCCTACCGTTTCGTTATGAACTTCATGCAAATTTATTTATTTTATACCAAAGTAAGTATTTTCATTAAAATGTTATGAATTATTAACATAAATATGCAAAAAAAATGAAAACAATGAAAAAAATCGACAAGTTAGAGATCCGAAAATTTTTTTTTGGTTTTTCTCAATTTTAAGCTGCTAAATAACAATAAATCATTGAAATCGATATACCATTTGAGAGTAGACATCTCGACGAAAAAAATAAGCACTAGCACAATATCAAAATCCAAAAAAAAATCAATAAAGTTGTTCGCCGAAGATAGGGGTGTTTTTTTCGGAAAAATGCTAAAATTTCGACAAATATTTATTTTCCATAATTGAAAAAATTCATGCTTATTGTTGACGCCTCGTCAAAATTCTAAAAGAAATAAATAAAAAATTAGCATAAATACAATATTAAATCATTAGTATTAAGATTAACTTAACTGTTTGACATTGTTCACATTTTGTGATACATGAAATTTCTGCATGTTGATTATTGAAAGATGTATTTTCCTGATCATCTCATTGTTTCTAAAAAGAAATAAATAAAAATTAGTATAAATATAAGATTCAAATCACTAGTATTAAGATTAACTTAACTTTCATCGAGATTGTTTACATTTTGGTAATTCATAAACGTAAACAAAAAACCAATTTTATTGTTGGCAATAGACACTATACTGAACTTCCTTCATGTTGGTTGTTGACAGATGAATTAATTTAATCTTCTTAATGTTTCTAAAAAGAAATAAATAAAAATTAGTACAGATATAATATTCAAATAATTAATATAAATATTAACTTAACTTCTTAAATAGTATTGTTTACATTTTTTTTTCTAAAACTTCAACTTGACAGTCAGTACTCTCCACTCAAGTTAAATTAAAAGCAGTTTTTTGCTGTATTCTGTAGTTTATTCTTATAGCAGAAAAATGAATGTAGAACGTATTGTTGTTAGGTTGTCGGTATGGAATAGTATATTCTTGTATGAGCTAGAATGAAGGCAATTCTTCACGAGAATGAAGTTTCATCCGAGTGAAGAATTGCCTTCATCCTAAGCGAATACAAGATACTATTTTATCCACGACTACAAATAATTCAAATAATTTCATTCATGTTTTCCTGTACAAGTTTGTATCGCCATATTGAATGAAATGAAAAACAAAACCAAACATGTTTGTTTATTTCAGATTTTATGTATGTATTGTTTTTGTTTTAACTGGTTTATATTACTATACTAACAAATCAAGTTTTTAATTTGTTAGGGGAATTTTGAATAAATAAAGCGTAATAAAAGAAATAAAAAAGAATTTGATATATAGAAAAGGAATGAATACACAATGAAAGATATACGCATGGAAAGTATATATTCTTTAGTAGTCGTGGATAAAATAAAATATATATAAATCGACATGTTTGTATTGTATAGCTCTCGCTTGTTTTCTTCTGGTTCATTTTGATTTGTGCATAAATTTTTGTTTTGTGTAGTCATCTTGGTATAATAGATCAAAAATATTAAAGTTAAAACTTAAAATAATAAATAAAGGTTTTTGAGTTGTGTTATTAAAGGGAAAAATTCTTCTTTTTTTTATTTTTTTTGTGAAAAATCACCAATATAACGTAGCAATGTTAATAATTGTATATTTTTCTTCTATCATAGTTCCGCCATTGTGATGAAATTTTAGCATATTGTCAACTCGTCCAAATTAATCAAGGCGCCGGTTAATTCTCTAATTATATAAGTCCATCAAACTATTGCCTTGTGAAAACCAATTGTGAAGCAAGAATTATTATTGTGAGGCAGAAATTATGATTGTGAGACGAGCGAATTGGGACTTACTTTAATTATGCAAATTATTTCTATGTGAGGCGATAAGATATTAAAGGAAATTCTTCGAATAGTCTGGCTGCCACATTGCCTCATTAATTAACTATTGCTTCGTGAATACTAATAATATTGGATTATGAGGCTGTAACGTCGACTATATTTGCAATAGTAATATTAAAACCAATTTTTATTCTCTTTTCCATCCATCAAAAATATTTCCATATTCCATTTCATTTTTACAATCATAATAGTTTAACAGTTTTTTTCAAATAATACCGAACAGCCTCGAAATTCGAATATCACGGAAAATAAATAAACGTACTCATTGCTTACTCAATGTTGTTTCATTTTTTTTTTGCTGAAAAAAAGAGAAAGATGAGAAATGTCATAAATCACATTTTTTTTGCAATCAATTCAGACTTGACTTTCAAGTGATGAAAATTAAGTTTTTTTGGTAAAACATTTTAAGAATTCGAGTTTTAACCGATAACCATAAAGGTGATTAAAGAATTTGTATCTTAAAAATAATAATAAAATCCAATGTGGTAAAGTAATGAATCACTTTTAATATCCTAGTGGTAAATTAAATTTCTCTAATATTGAGAAAATCATTGTATTAATAGAAGTGTTATAATAAAAAACCCGAAAAATGAAAATTATGTATGTACATTTTTAAAATGGTAGAGGAAATTAACCAAACTTTTATCTCTGGAGTTTGTGTTTAATGATGGTATTTCTCATGGGATAATAATAATATGAAGGCACATTCCATTGGTTTCCACAATATAACAATATATAATTCAGAATCACCGTGTTTAAGATAGATAAATATTGTGGGAAACAAATAATTAGCGTTTACGTCAACAAATTAGACGTTGATCACTTTGGAGATAGAGTCAGAAGGGCGTATAAATATAAAAGGGAATTTACAGCATTCAAAAATCTGTTTAAGTTACATGGAAAAAAAATTGCCGAGTCAGAATATTGTCTGAATGGAACGGAGCAACCCACAAGAAATTATATCTGGAAATAACACAGCATTGCAAACAAGTGAGGTTTTTCTATTATTATTAATTTTATTATAGTTATTATTATATACAAATTGTTTTTATTTTTCTTATATAAAAATCTTCGGTAGATAAAAATCCTTAAATGTTAGGTTAAACAAGAATAAATAGGAGATTCCCGAATCCCAGATTCGTTAGCAGATGATCAGTTCATTTCGTTTTTTTTGTCAATTTTCATATTTTTTTTTTGGGGATATAATAATCCTGTGTAGAAAAGTCCAAGCCGCATATATGGTGGCACCCAACCAGTGGCAGCCGAAACAAAGACCTGGGGCTTTGTAGGTTTTTTTTTATATATATGTGATGAGTCATGATTTTGGGCGCAAAAAAATTAAGCGCATTTTTATAAAACCAGTTTTTGATTTATAAATATTTAAATTAGAAATATTTTTAGATAAAATCAGTCTTGGTTTTTTTTTATTATCAATTTTGTAAGTTTTTGGTAAAACCAGTATTGGTTTTTTTTGTTGATTTGATGATGCAATTAATTGTATGAAAAATTAATTGTATGTTTTTTTGATTATTGTTAGATTTGGTATATTTTTGATATATATATAGATATTACATTATATATTTTATTATTGGAATTTTTGAAAACATGTACACAATCAGGAGGTTTCAGGGGGTGCGAAGTAGGGGTCGACCAGGGGGGTCTGAACCGTGGGTGAATGAGGTGGATGAGGAAGTGTATGTGGGCTGGAAGGAGAAAATGAATGAGGCGATGAATGTGGTGAAAGGGATAATAAATGTAGTTATGGATGAGGTGAAGGATGGAATTTATTTGGAGGTAATGAATGATATAACTGAAGAGCAATACGATGAGTTAATGGATGAAGTAACGAGTGAAATAGTGAATGAGTGGGTGAATGAGGAAGTGAATGAGATGAATGAGTGGGTGAATGAGGAAGTGAATGAGATGAATGTGGTGAATGAGGAAGTAAATGTGGGCTGGAGGGAGAGAAGAAGAATGAAAAAGAATCGGGATTCGAATAGGAAGAGGAAGGAGATGAGGAGGAAGGATAACGAGAGTCGCTTGGTCGTGGAGCTGGGAGCTTCCTCGACCAAGAGTACTCAAGTGGAGGAGCTGGTTGAGGAGGTTCCCTCCTGGTTGAGGAGATTTTAAGCATCATCTTCGATTATATGACAATTACTGCCGCATTAATTAAAACTATTTCCTTCGTGAATATTAATAATACTGGAGTGTGAGGCGATTATTTTAAACATCATCTTCGATTCCGTTACATCTATTGCCTCATTAATTAACAATTGCTCGTGGATCATAATAATATTGTGATTGTGAGGCAACCATTCAAAACATCACCATCGATTATTGCCTAGTTCGTGAGAAAAAAATTAAAAACAGAAAAATCAGTTTTTCGTCATTTTCTCGCAAACTTTGAGGTTATGTCGAAAAATGTTTGCAATAAAAGTGTAAGATTTTTTTATTATCTACAACTTTTGTATGAAACACTTTTCTCTAGGCCTCGTTTCGCCACAAATAATGAAAAATGGTTTTCATCCCTTACATAGCACCCCGTTTCACTACTTCCCTTCATCTCAAGTGCGAAAGTTTTTTTTTCATTGTTTATGACCTCAACTATATATTCCAGCCAGCCGTTGCCTGCTACTAATTTTTTCATCTCAAAAAGGTAACGGTTCTAGCCTATATTATTCTCTACGATTGCTCCAAATATTCCTCCGTCAGATCCAAGTATATACAACACTAATGAAATATAATCTGTAAGAAATTATTAAGAACAATAATCCTTCTCAATATAAAGATATCATCAACTTCTTTAAAGAAATAAACGTCTATGATGAATTACCATACAACCCGTCTCTTTTTGGTTGTTCGATAAGTGGAATTGAGACAAATAAAAGATAATAAATAATCATAAAGATAACCTCAATATAAACTATAACTTTAATATTATCATTATGATGCATTACTGCGATTGTAACATTTAGGATAAAATATGTAATTATTCACAATATAATAACTAATTGACTCATAAAATTTATATTGTTTAATTGAATCAGAAAATCCATCTATTACTGTATATAAATCATCATAAATTTAAATTATATAAGTATTCTTTATTTTGAAATCATATAAAAATTTAATTTTATTTTATTATTCATTTTTACATTATAATACTATTGTAATTAATTCTAATAATTCACTATTTTAGGTTTAATAATAATTAAGGTTACTTTATATATTATACATTTACCGATCATACGAGAAAGGGTCATGGTTCTCTTGCTACATGCTGTGCTCAGACAATAACGTACTGTTAAAATCTGAATCGTCGTTGATACGGAACTTAAGTAAGGGCACGATTATCTCTTTAACATTATATAGATGCACTTTTATTTATTCTTTCATTGTATTATATAAATAGTTGTCCTGCCATGACTATAAAAGGGCTAAAATACTACCAATCAATTTTAACACAATCATGTAATTTAAATATATTATATACCATCGTTAGGAGGTAGCAACCTTTTCTCACTTTTCATGTCTGAGGTGGATTTTAAACATAGTCCTGTCTGAGTTACAGGGTCTGATTGTTGAATCCAACTCAGATTTAGAAATATGAGGTAAATATCCTTCATCCTAATTCTGGGCCCTGTAACGTCTGGTTACTACAATTAAATAACAATACACGTTTCGAATATTTTTAATAATTTATTTTCCTCCTAATAAAAAAATTTTCAAATTCAAATGTAACGCCCGAACAATTAACTAAATAAATGAACAGATAATTAAACTCACTCATAATTAAAAAACTCAACGAAAAATCTGATTGGTGAATGTTGCTACCTAGTTTTCGTCTCTTTCAGACACAAAACAAAAGAACGTTTTTTTGAATATAAAATGTGATGATGGCGATTTTGTCAATTTCATGCCGGTGTTCAATTTCGAGTTTAAATAAAAACAATTAATCTTATGGTTGAATTTCTTGCTTATCTTTTAAAAAGTTTTTTGAAAAAAAAAAAATAAATGGAAAATAATAAAAATCCAAAAGTTTTAAAAAAAATTCGATGTTTCATCAAGAAACAGGTCGTGACACAAGTTTCTTTACATTAAAACTCCATGTTTTGTTTCTGAAAAAATAAAAGTACATAATTTGTTTTAAAACTATAAAAACATGTGACAGATATTATTTGATTTCATAAAAAGAAAATTAGAAATGTGTACGTATATATACATATATTGATAAACGAAATGTGTATGTATATATACATATATTGATAAACTAATGGCGTTTTCGATTGAATAACCAGTTCATAACTAGTTATTAATGAGTTTTTTTTTCAATCGAACATGCGCACATTTAGCGTAATTGTATGAGTGAGTGTCGCATAAACGTCAAAATTAAATTCAATTTATTCATTCGTTAATTTCTGTTTTGTTAAAACACAATAAAAAAAATAAACAAAAAAATAAACAGCGAAAATGGATAGCAGCTATTTTTTGGAAGTTGAAGTCTTAGAAGACTTAACAGGTATGAAATATATAATTTGTGATTTACTGTATTTCGCAATAATTTTTAAATTTATTTAAGATTCATCGCCAGATATATACAAAGAAACGCTGGCATCAACAATGGACGTTCCTTCCACGTCCCCCGCAACAGGTATTGTAATAAAAAACATGTCAAATTAAAACAATTTCTAAATTTTTTTATTTTCATTTAAGATTACTGCAATATAAATAACACCGATGGCCAAACCAAATTTTTATTAAAATTATATGGGGAGAACATAGAGTCAATTGGGCCTTTTAAAAGTTTTAAAAATAAAAGGACAATGTGGAAGTTTGTCGCGGAGTCTCTTTCGAGAGAATTCAACATGTTTATTAATGGAACACAAACGGAAAACAAATTCAAGTCCATTATGAAAACCACAAAAAAAATTATGAAAAATAATAAAACGAGTGGTGCTGTGAGGATTGATTGCCCTTATGGTGAAGAATTGAAATCCATAATGGCCACTGATGATTCAATCCAGCCAGAATTTTTTTAGGCCAAAATAAAATAATTTAAAATAAAATTACTGAAGAGTCATCAGGAAGTTCCAGGTCATCCAATGCACCATCTGATCCTGAGGCAAATGCTAAAACAGCAACATCAGATGAACATCAGCCAAGCTCAAGAAATTGTTTAGAAATTAATTCTAAAACCACCCACCGACGTAGAGCTATAACGGTTCAGGAAAGGGTTACGGAGCTTAACATAAATGAAAAGAAAATGAGATTGGATGAAAAGAAATGTTTACTGCAAGAAAAGGAACAAGCAAAGCAAAAAAGACACGAAGAGAAAATGGTTCTGATTCGGAAGCAACACAGCGAGAAAATGCAAAAGCTTGAAGAAATTAAAGAATTTTTTTTTGATATATTTAAGAAGAACTAGAGATAGTTTATAAACGTATTTGTATTTTACAATAATTAAGTTAATGTACAATTTTTTTTATAAAAATTAAAATATATAAAAGTTTTTAAAAAGAATCGGCCAATGTATTCCTCTTTATTTCGCCGAGTCTTCGCAAAGCAGAATCTCTATTTTGGGTTTCTGATTCAATTGTTACTGAAGCATATTCTCCTTCATTTGTACTCACTGCAGCCATATCACCTATTGTTGACCACTCGTCGCCTTCGTCATTACACATATTATGTAAAACACAGCATGCCAATACAAACTTGCACATTCTGATCACAGAAAAAAAAATCAAGACGTAGGAGCTGCCGAAAACGCTGCTTCAAAAGCCCAAATGCGTATTCAATTTTCACACGAGTTTGGGAATGCTTTTTGTTGTAATTCCTTTTCTTGGTTGTTAAATTTCCGTAATCCTTGTACGGCGTTAAAAGATATTCTCTTAAAAAATAGGCTGCGTCTCCTAAAATGCAATACTTCTCCCCGCACAATGCTGGCATACTTTCACTAATGAAGGATAGATCAAAAATCCGTGCGTCGTGAACCTTGCTCGAGCATCCCAAGAACACATCTGTAAACTTTTTGTCCGCGTCACATATACCCTGCAATGTTATGGATAGCATATCATGGCGGTTCATGTATGTTGATTTCCTTTTATGTGCTGGTTTACGAATTGAAATGTAGGATCCATCGATACATCCAAGTACATTTGGAAATCCTGATAACTGCATGAATTTGGCTGGAGTTGTAATTTTTTCCTGTTCAGTTTTTGGAAATCTTATGTTGTGCCGTATTTCTCATTACCCATTTTCGATCACTATTTCCCAGAATTACAAACTCTAAATCTTTCTAAAATCGCAATATTAGTTTCACACACCAATAAATTTTCTCTAAACACATTTTCAAAACTGAAATTTTCTTTTAATCTCTAGCCGATAGTTTTATAAAGGATAAAACTATTAAATATTATCATTTATCACAATTTTAGTCGTTACTACGAATTTTCTTTTAATCTCTAGCCGATAGTTTTATAAAGGATAAAACTAATAAATAATATCAGTTATCACAATTTTAGTTCATACTAAGAATAAGTCTTTTTATTTTTGCCGACAATCCTTTTCAATTCACATATCATTTTAAAATATCGAATCAACATGTTTTTCCAAATAAACCTTCTCAAACAAAAAATAACTATAATATTAAAATAAAACACAAGATTGAAGCACTAAAATTAGTCTATCATCTGAGTTTCTTACCAAATGAGCTTGAGGCCTTTGTGTAAGACAAACAACCAAAGTTATTATAATATTAATATTTCTCATGCTAATAAGCTTTAGAATCATGTTAGAAAAAAATAAAACATTAAACAAATTTCACACTTCTCTGTTTCTGTTTCTTAGAAATATGTTACAATATTGCATATTTTCTTTTGTACAAATCTTTTTCCCAAAATATAAAATTTAATAAAATTATTCCTATTTTGTTTTTGTTGTTTTCTTAAATATAATAAAATCAAAATTTAGTATATAAGATTTAGTTTTTAAGAAAATAAATGTAGTTTTGAAGATAGAGTTCAACAAAGTCAAGCCACACAGTTTTAATAACATAGTTTAAGAAATATAGTTTAAGAAAATGTTTTTAACATTTTAATCTTTGAGTTCAACACAATATTTGAAAATAAAGTTTTAAGAATAAATTTTAAGACACACAGTCTTAGTCTTCAATCTTCATTATTGAGTTCATTATCAGTTCATTATTGATAGTGCTTAAAAGTTTTAAATATAACAGTTCGGGAATTACAATCTAACAGTTAAAGAAATAAAAAAAAATATATAATATTCAAATAAAATTTTAAAATAAAATATAAAAACTAAAGTGTTTAAATTGAAGTTAAATAAATTGTTTTTTATTTTAAACCAATGTAAGTGCTTCATTTTTTAAATAAAATACAACCCCGGGTATAACACTTATATGGTTTGCCGCAATACTAAACATAAAATCTAGAAAAAAACCTAAATGCCTATATGCACTGGAAAGCGATATGTTGAATAAATTGGCAATTTCTGTGTAACTGTCTTTATTTCCAGCAAACCTGAAATTATTTTTAAGAAACCTGGGTAATTCATTATGATATTACATTAATTATAGAAATATACTAACCAAAGGAACGCTAAAGTTTGCGATTTAGCAGATATTTCTTTTCTACCACCACATAATTTTTTTTATTCGCCTATATATTAAAGTGTTACTTTATTACTGTGATTTGCGGCTTTAAAGTATCACTTTTCAACTATTTATTTTGTCGTCATAGCTACGTCCAAAAAAGTAAAAAACATTTGTATTTGTTTAAATTCTATGAAAAATAAAAATTTTTATCAAAGCAACCCGCAAATTCAAAATTTCATTATCCAATTAAAATAGTTGTTATCATTTGTTGTCATAGAATTTGGAAAAAATAATAAATATTTTATTAAAGGTTACTTGTTCCACATATTTTTATTTTAAAATTTATGAAAATTTATAATTTTAATTTAGAATAAATAACTTTTCTTAAAATATTTTGCTTGCGGCGAATAAAAAATAGTATATGATGCACGGACGTAAGCTATTTTGGACTTAATGTGGGTGCAAATCTCGGCTAGCGCCTCGATTTGCAAACTCCACATTCGTCCAAAATCTTTAGCTTTACGTCCTAGCATCATAATGTACTATTTTTTAAATTCAGATTGCTCGTACTGATTTATTAATTTATCTGCAGTGTTCCTGGAAATTCGAAAATTGTTCCGAAACTGAAAAATTAATATGAAAAATAAAATTATTTCATATAAAATATAAGGATTAACTTTATATCTATTACTAAATTACTTCATATTAGATATAAACTTAACTATAACCTTACTTCTTCGGGTGTATATTTTTCGACAACATATTAATAAAATTTTCCACTTTTTGTTTTTTATTTCTTTCCTCGCACATATTTTGGAGAGCTAGAAAATTATATTCCTCGTCACTATCTGAAGAAGAATTAAGAAATGACGAGCAACCTGAAGATGAAGAACTTTCCCATAATTCTTCATTATCACTTAAATATTGGCTTACAATATTTTCCATTTTCAACACACTATTTTTCCAAATTAAATTATTAAAAATGAAGCTTTGATTTGAGTTTTGACGTTTGTTGTTTATACCTTTGATCATAGTATGAGTAAAACTCAAAAATAACTGAAAATAAAACTAGTTCTTCAAAAGGGGAAAAAATGCAAAACTAGTTCATAACGAGTTCTTTTATTTTGCTTCAATCGAACATGATTTGGAGGGGAAATAATGTTTTTGTATGGAAAAAAAAGAACTAGTTATGAACTGGGTTCTCAATCGAAAATGCTATAAATGTAAATAGAATAACAGTTCAGTGTTTCTATTCTTGGCTAATTATTATAAAAACATAAATAAAAATAACTATAAGAGAGAAAACAAAAGAAAAATAATCAAAATTTCCCGCATGGAGGGATCAGTTTTTATTGTTTTGAATTTTTTTTTTTATTTTTTATCTACGGGTGTGACAACCCCGCGTACTCCAGTCCCTGCTATTGACATACGAGTTAACGTGAGATATCACATACCACTGGCAGTAGCAGTGAGATATTACTAGCCAAGGTGACTTCTTAGGGGTGGTGGCGGATGAACTGTATTCAGTCAACGGTAGCACCCTCAATCTAAGCTGTGAAATAGTCCTTGATGATGAGACGCTATTGCTTTCTTGAAGAAACGAGCCTTCATATAACTATGTGTGGGCTTCAATCATTAAGAAAGACTGTGCGTCACAAGATCAAGGAATATGCAACCGGCTGGATTATTGGCAACTACATTTTTGTTTTGTTTCAGCGAATTTTTGTAAAAATTTGCTATTTACCTTTTAATTTAGTTTTATTTTCTCTATTCTATCATAAAATATTGGCCTATGTCATATTTTGTCAGTGATAGGATTTTTTGTTTAGTTATCCATTCTTTAACAAAAAATATAAAAAAAACAAAAAAAAGAAAGATTTACGTCCATCAACACCTTTGAACGTATGTTGTTGTGGGACCTTGGTCTTAAAAGGTTTTTATGGGTTATTGTGACACATATTCCCGCATGGAGGGATCAGTTTTTATTGTTTTGAAATTTTTATTTTTATTTTTGATCTACGGGTGTGACAACCCCGCGTACTCCAGTCCCTGCTATTGACATACGAGTTAACGTGAGATATCACATACCACTGGCAATAGCAGTGAGATATCACTAGCCGAGGTGACATCTTAGGGGCGGTGGCGGATGAACTGTATTCAGTCAACGGCAGCACCCTCAATCTTAGCTGTAAAATAATCCTTGATGATGAGACGCCATTGCTTCCTTGAAGAAACGAGCCTTCATATAACTATGTGTGGGCTTTAATCTTTAAGAAAGACGGTGCGTCACAGGATCAAGGAATATGCAACCGGCTGGATTATTGGCAACTACATTTTTGTTTTGTTTCAGCAAATTTTTGTAAAAATTTGCTATATACTTTTTAATTTACTTTTATTTTCTCTATTCTATCATAAAATATTGGCCTATGTCATATTTTGTCAGTGATAGGATTTTTGGTTTAGTTAACCATTCTTTAACAAAAAATATAAAAAAAACAAAAAAAGAAAGATTTACGTCCATCAACACCTTTGAACGTATGTTGTTGTGGGACCTTGTTCTTAAAAGGTTTTTATGTATTATTGTGACACATATTGTAATTCCTACTACACAACACATTTTATTAAAAAAAAAAAAAAAAAAATATTGTAATTCCTACTACACAACACATTTTATTAAAAAAAAAAAAAAAAATGGTGTTTCTTTGTGGTTAAAATAACACAAAAGTTTCAAGCTCAATAAATCACACAATTTATACTGTTCATATATCATACGGAGCATTTATTTGTTTTGTTCTTCACCCTATAAAAAGTGGTGTACGTTAACTTGGAACGTGCATTGGTGGAAGACACATCAAGCGGAACCGCTAATCTTTAGGATTAGACATAAAGATCTTGATCAAACTAGTCATCCGTAATTATTGGAAGTGGGAAACAGGTGAAAGGTTGCAGCATCAACTGATTTGAGGAGGTAATAGCAATATATTGTTGTTCACGAAAGAAAGGAAGCAAATAAATTAGTTGGCAAGTAGTAAGTTGATCACAAATCAACATTAAAGGTACAAATCCAAATTATTTTTTTATTATTATAATTTAACAAAAATTTCGCATATATGCATTAATCTAAATATAATGTTAGCTTAATTATTCCGGCAATAAGAGATTTTCAGGTGCACTATTCGTCTGGAACAATTCTGTGTTCCGTTAGCTCTATTTTATTTATATCGTGTATGATACGATTCTGTAAAAAAGTCCAGCTCAACAGCTCAATCGTGTAATACTCACTTGGCGATGTAGACCAACCGTCTAAGCCAAAAATAAAAAAAAAAAAAAAGTCAAGTGTATCAAATATTATTTCAAATATCAACGTTGTCGAAAGCCTACCTATTTCGATTCCGTATCCTTCATATAAGTCAACATACAAATAAATATATAAGTTAAATATCGGAAGTTTTTTTCCTGTCTTCCAGATACATCTTGATCTACCTGATTGGAACCCGCTCGGAAAAGAAAATACATACCTTACAAATCAATTACGAAGAACACATGAAATACCATCCTGCAATCTACAAGAATGAAATATTAAATGAAATCAACACATACGAAAATACATTATGGAATTCTTAGTCGAAGAAAAGAAAATACAAATTGGAAATATATACATAGAAAAGTTATAAGAATTGGAAATTTGAAGTTATCATATTGTTTTTATTTGGATTCTAGCGTGTCGAATATTAGTCAAGTTTATTATTATCGATTAAAAGATCTGTCAGTAAAATGCCGGATTGGTCACTAAATACTTAGAAGTCAAATGTATTGGAAGTTTGATTGCCGGATTGGTCATGAAATTATTAACCCTATAAGTAATTTTTAAACATTGGCCTGGCCATCACTACCTAATTAGTCATAAAAATAGAAGTCAAAATTAGGCTCCTGCCTCAATAAAAGAATTGTATTAAAAACATAGGAAGAAAATCTATATATATGGAAGAAAAAAATTAATGAATGATGTTATAATTTAATATTTAGTTTAATGTTATAGTTGTTAATTTTATAGTTTAATGTTATAGTTTAGTTTAATGTTGGAGTTTCAAAATTAGAAGATAATCGCATAATGATAACCTTTTGGTCAATTAATTTAAATAACTTAGATAATTTGAATTGAATTTGAAATAATAAAATACAATTAAATTACAAAATCTAAAAATAAAATTAAAGTTAACACAATATACAAGAAAAGAATTAATGTCAAAATTCAAGTTGAATAATTATAAAAATCTGAAATATTATATAATAAGAATAAATAATTAAACTATAAGGAAAAGTATGTAAAGATGTATGATTGTCCAGTCAGACATAAAATGACAATAGTTATTGGTGATGTAGGTGATAAGCCTGAGCGAAACAAATAAAACGAAAAAAAAATATATTAAAATACTGAAGCTTTAAACTATTTATAATTATAGCGCGAATCATACTAGCTATACTTCTACAAAAAAAAATTTAGTTCATTTATTGAAATTAATACCACCATAATGGAATCGGTGCGGAAGAAATACAACAAATATACCGCTTGTGACAATGCCAACTTCTTCAAAGAGCATTTAAAAACAAGACGTCAAAACAAGAACATTAAGAGGCAATAAAAATGTTGAAAAAACACTATCGGAAAATAAATAATTCCTTAATTTTTTACTATTGTTTTTTTATACAATGACCATAGAATGGTTATTTGGTTTCGTAAATTTTTATAGTTGTTTTGTTTTTGTTTATTACAAAACTAACAGGCTGATTCTGACATACTCTCACAGATGTAAAAATAGTCATAGCAAAGACTTTTCTCTTAGCTAAGACTAAAACCTCTTAAATGCGATTCCGTATGCTGTGAGATGTCAAAAAATAACCTCTTAACGTAAGACAATCAAACATGGTCATCTTAAGCATCATAATTTAAAGTTTCATATTTTTTTATTTGAATTCTTGTATGAAAAATTATATTAATAAAGGATAAAGGAAGGAAAATATTAATTATGAATTATTTATGTAATTATTATAAAATTCATAATAATTATCTATATTTTATTTTAGTTTGAATTAAAATTATAATATAAAATATATATTGATATATTTTGATATTTATTTTAAATAAAATGGCGATTGAAAATTTCATATTTGCAATATCAAACTTTGATGTTTCATGTTGTTTTATGAAAATTTTGCAAATTTTAAATAAACTTTAAGGAAAAACAATCATTCTTTTCTCACAAATTTATTACAAAATAATTAATAATTAATATATGGTATAATTTTATATTAATTGTATATAAATTATTATAAAATAAAATACATTTTTGATTTGTAGCGACTCCGTCACTGATACACTACGGTACAGAACGCAGACAGCAAATTCGCTGGGCTAAATAAATTTAGTACACAGATAATTTGCTGGGTAAAATAAAAATATAAATATAAACTAGAAATTTGTTCCAGAAGCATTTTTTAGAAAACGCATAGTTTTCTCTTTACAAAAAATAATTATAAAATAAGAACTTTTTTGGTCTTTACGACGAACAGTCGTATTTAAATAATGTTTAAGAAAATTAAATATAAAAATAAACACATGTTGGTTAGTGTAAGATAAATGAAATAAAATGTGTATTCTTTTCTAAATAAATAAAAAGAAATGTGGAATGAATAATAATAAATAAAAATAAAAATTCGACTTCCTAAAATTTTAAAATAATTTTTTTTAACAATAAAACCCGCAATGTGGGATAACGAAGAGTCAGTGACGCCTTCAATACAGACAAAGGACGAAGACGGAACAAAACAGGTAATCATGGACGAAAGCGTAGAAAATTTAGAAAATTTCCTAGGGATCATGACACAATAAAAAAAACCTACCGTCATCATCCGGTGGAAATCACCTAACAAAACGGCAATTCCCTGAATTCAGGAATATAAAAACCGAAAAACAAAATGCACCGCAAACGGTAAACATTAGATTACCAACTTTTTGGAAAAACCAACCATCAACTTATTTCAATTATATTGAATCAATTTTTTTCGTCAATAACGTTTGTTATGATGCAATAATTGGAGCCTCGACTGTGGTGAATTTATTTTCCGTCAGTTGGTGTTTGTGGTTGGTGAAGGGCGTCGAAAACTTAACGAATTCGATGTGTTTCACCAACTATAAATACCAGCCGATAGCGGTCCTCTTTCTCTTAGTCTACTATTCGATTATTATCTGATTGGACTTATTCCTTTTCTCTTGACATGTGGTTTTTTTTTCAACTTGTCAATTGTCGTGACTGCATATTTCGTTTTTTCTGTGGTTGTGAATTAATTTATACAAAAAAAATTATAAGTTTAATGTTCTATTTTCTTAAGCTAAATTAAATTATTAAAATTAGTAAATTTTATTAGAAAAATATTGCTTTTGGTTTGTGTACAAAATCATAAAAAGAAAACCAAAAAGAATGAAACAAAAGATAAACCATATGCAAGTAAAGAAAAGAAAATTTTATGTTGGTGTGTTGTCTGTTATGATCCATACTTTTCTGCCGAATTTAATACTGGAAAAATGGTAACTATGTTTTTTGAAGTATTATCAATAGACTTTTCCTGTGATGTTAGTGATTAACGTATTTAAAGAACAATTAATAATTAATATGCTCAAATAAATCGTACGTATTTCTGGTAGAACAAGGGCAAAGTCAGCTTGTTCTTTTTTTTTTTTTTTAAATAATGAAATTGTACCACCATTTAAGGTTCGATTAGCGCTAAACCTATACGATAGACACTCCATGTGTTAGCCTTAATACTTAATGATACGTATCTTAGGCTAATTGTGTCCTTAAGGTTCAAAAGCGATCTATTCCACTTTTTAAAATTTTTGAGTTATTAATTGATTTCGTTTCTTTCCATTAAACTGCAAGTATGCGTAAAATAAAAATTCAAAAATAGGTATCTATTTCTGAGAAAATTGGGTAGCAAATTTCAGTTTCGTTTCAAAAGCAATCTATTACGTCATAACTTTTGAAACAAAAGAAAGCTATTCCATTTTATTTTGCAATCAAAAACAATCTATTCCAATAGGAATCATGCCGTTAAAAAACAAAACATGCCTATTCCACAACATGCGTTTGGTGCCAAAATCCTTTATTTCATAATAATCGTAATAATAATAATCATAATAATAATTTCAACAGACAACGTCTTTCTGTGTTACTGGACAGAGAATGTTCACGTCAAGGGCTCCAATGAAATAGCTTCGCCGTTTACCATCGACTTTGCCACATGGATCTAAACAATATAGACACAGTTCGCTTAGTGGCCGACGGATGTGGTGGCGAGAATAAAATTCTATTATGGTGGGAATGTGCGAATACTTTTTATCAAAGGTCGCAAAATGTCACAAAAATAGAGTTGGTTTTCCTGATTCCGGGCATTCGTACATTCCCCCTGACAGAGTTTTCGCTCAAATTGAAAAAAAAGTTAAAGTGAAAGAAACAACCGTGGAGCTCCAAGACTATTTAAAGATATACAAAGATCCTATTCCATCGTGTAAAGTTCAAAACGTGTCTATTCCAAAATTGTTTCTAAAATTCCAGCTTAACTTTACTACCTACATTGTTTTACACTTCAAACAAATTAATTAAAAATACCTAAAGAAATGGATTAAACAATAAAATCACCGTGTTTGTAAATAATTTCAAAATAAAAAGTTTTTTTCATTTATCTCGAAAACTCGTAAAGTGGAATAGATCGTTTTTGAACCTAAAGGACACAATTAAAATAATTGTAGAAAATCAAGCCAATTGATTTAAAACTATAAAGTCATTAATTAGTATTAGCTTTATCATTAATTAAGTAAAAAGTTCCATAAAAGAGTATGAAGTGCTTAAGAATTTGTTAACCTGATAATGAAATAAACAAAGCAAAATATAAGAAAACTTTAAAACAAAAACCTGATTACTGTGAATCAACCGGTTGTAGAATTTGATGCGTTTAACGACGAAGAAGGGTCTATTTATATTGTAATACCGGGACTGTGGTGTGAAGGCTTATATGATAGATACGAGGAAAGGTGCTAATTATGAATGGTATTTCGGCGTAACATCTGTGATCATTGGAAAATACAATCAACAGCCAAAGTACCTGGGCATTACTCTCGATAGAACTCTTTCTTTTAAACTCCACCTAGAAAATACGTCACAAAAACTTAAAACGAGAAACAATATATTGCACAAACTGGCAGGCTCTACATGGGGTGCTACTCCAGCTACCCTCCGAACAACTGCTCTAAGTCTGGTTTACTCAGTGGCTGAGTATGGCGCACCAGTCTGGTTGAATAGCACACATACTCAAAATGTTGACTGCCAGCTGCATGCTACGATGCGTACTATAAGTGGTACTATCAGATCCACCCCTTTACCTTGGCTCCCTGTGTTAAGCAATATCGCTCCACCTGCACTCAGACGCTCGCATGCTCTCATGCGTGAACATAAAAAGGTAACCAACAACACCACGTTACCCTTGCACGAATATTACGGTGACCACACTCGTTGTCGATTGAAGTCAAGAAATCCTCCACATAAAACTGCCAGCAACCTGCTGGCAACTGATTTTAATATCTTGGATGCCTGGGACACCTCCTGGCAACATTACAACACAACTGGCCTTTCTATTACTAACCCGACTTCTACCCAACCTGGTTTCGATTTGCCACGTCATACCTGGACTATATTAAACCGAATAAGAACGAATCATGGACGTTGTGCTGATTCTTTCTACAAGTGGGGCATTTCAGAGGCCCCTGAGTGTGACTGCGGCGCTCCACAACAAACTATAAAACACATTGCAACTGTGTGTCCAATTCGACGTTACAATGGCAACATCTCAGACATCCATTTGGCAACTCCCGATGTAGTAGCATGGATAGACTCGCTCGATGTAAACATCTAATGTTCAAATGTACTGCCTAATGTTCAAATATTTTACTTTTTAATTTACTTAAAAGACACGCAATCAAATCGATTGTAAGTTCATTTAATGTGTATCCATGTATTGGTTTAGGTAGATTTCATAGAAGAGTCTACCTATTTTTAAGTTTAATTTTTTAATGTGTCACAAAAAAAACCATACGCTAAATAAAATAATTGGAAAATTAGTATGGTATCCGGCATTTTTTTTTTACTACCATCATTATCATTAAAAAATTTATAATAATATCCGGCATTTTGGTATGCTATAACATTACCACTATCGAAAGACACACGTAGTGTGTTTGTTGTCTTGCCTCCTTAGTTCACGAATAAAAATTTAAATAATTTCACTATTTATTCTCAATATATTTCGGATTCTTAGAATCCATCTTCAGGATCACGTTCAATGATAAACCACATGAAAAAAAATTTTTTTTTTTTTTTCATGTGGTTTATCATTGAACGTGATCCTGAAGATGGATTCTAAGAATCCGAAATATATTGAGAATAAATAGTGAAATTATTTAAATTTTTATTCGTGAACTAAGGAGGCAAGACAACAAACACACTACGTGTGTCTTTCAATATTTATATAGTTCCGGCAAATACAAATATCACAGTCAACACACGTTGACTAAATTTTAATTACCACTATCATTACCATTGGAAAATTTATTGTAATATCCAGCATTTTGGTGTACTATATATTACCACTATCACATTATCATTGGAAAATTTATAATAATATCCGGCATTTTGGGGTACTATAACATTACCACTATCATTATCATTGGAAGATTTACAATAATATTCGACATTTTGCTATACAATTACCACTATCCTCAACGTTTGTTTTTGATCATTGGCAAATTTATAAAAATATTCGGCATTTTGGTGTACTATACATTACCACTATCCTTATCATTGGAAAATTTACAATAATGTCCGGCATTTTAGGGTACGATAACATTACCACTATCCTTATCATTGCAAAATTTACAATAATACCCGGCATTGTGCTGTAACGTCGAGAATTCTCATACATAATATTAAAACCAATTTCTATTCTTTTTCCGTTCAATTAAAATATAATTCAATCATTTTATTTCATTTTTCTAAATTACAATAATAACAATTTAAAAATTTTCAAATTATAACGAACAGCCTCAATTTCAAACAATAACAAACAATAGATAAAAGAACTCATTTCTTTTAACGAGGATATGTTCGTTCTTCTCAACGTTGCTCCATCTTCGTTTTTTTTAGATGATGTGTCAAAGAAAATACTTTTTTCAATTCAATGTTTGACTTTCAAACATTTGTGACATATTTTTCAATTTTTAAAAATAAAACCCACATTTTGTGTTTTAATTCAAAATAGATTAAAGTTTTGATTTGATATAAATATATTGTTAAATATATTGATAACTACCATACTAATTGAGTTAAATTAAAATTAACAATATATGTTAAAACGTAAAAGTGTAACAGAATTTGTGATAGCATTGTACTTGTACAAATGGTGTTAATAAGAGGATAGACATTTTATTTCGTCGTTTTTTTGTTGTAAACATGGATACCTGGCAAATTATTTAATTGTGTTGTATAAGAAAATATTATTTTTGTTTCGAAATGATATGTTGAATTGGTTTATAATTACACAACGAAATTATTAATGGTGTTAAACCGGAGAAGTTTAATCAGGATATTTGTGTTTTCAACCAATGAAGAAAGAACACTGCAAACCACAGCTGGGTATTGAGTGAAGTTAATGAAGGTAATTGTGCTGGAAGGTGCTGTGTGTGGAATCCGAGCAATTTCCGGAATAAGTTAAACGAAACGAAAGATTATACATATTGCACGTACTATGTTAATGATTTGGGCTCCTGGTGGAATAACAAGTCAAGACTTCAATCAACGATTAGTAAAGTAAGTTTATTTTATTATTATTACAATCTTTGCTCTTTATAATGTTAGGTTAAATAAAGTTTATTTGGATTAGAGATTTCCTAAAAGTCCAGAATCGTCTGTAGAATTCTTGTTGTATCCCGTGTGCAATTTTTTTTCCTCCATGATTCATACTATAATTATTGTTAATAAAAGTCCAAAGCCATATACAGTAGGTTAAAAAAAATTGAATCTAGCTAACAACAAAGTGGACCGAAACAAAGACCTGGCGTATTTCGAGTATTTTTGGCGGAAAAATTAGGGCGTTGGCCAAACCAGTTTTGGGTGTTGGTTAACAAATTTTTCTTGATAATAACCAGTTTGGGTTTTTTTTATATTATTATATATATATAAAATAATTTTTATTATTTATTTTTGGTAAACCAGTATGGTTTTTTTTAAATATGTATTTGATATATATTATTGTAAATTTATATTATTGTATATTATTGATATATTTTATCGGAATTTTATTGAATTTAAGGAAATTTAGGACATGTATACAGTTAGGCAACACGGCTCGTTTAGGAGCAAGCGCCGTCCGGAGCCAGGAGAGTTGGGGGAAGCAGTGGGTCAGGAAATGGTGAATGATGAGGTGAATGAGATAATGAATGAGGTAATGAATGTAGTGAATTTGGTAATAAATGAAGTGATGAATGAGGTAATGAATGAGGTTTATAAGGAAGTAATGGACGACATAATGAATGAGTTGTATGATGAGATAATGGATGAGGTAGTGGATGAACTAATAAATGAAGTAGCGAATGTAGTAATGAATGAGGGTGTGAACGAGGTGAATGAGTTGGTAGCTGAGGAAGTTGAGGAGTTGGTAGAAGGAGAGGTAGCAGAGGTGAATGGAATAGTAGAGGAACTGCTGAAACGAGTGTTCCAGATATTGGATAGGAAGCAGGAGAAGAGATTGGAGAGGGATAGGAGAAGGTGGAGTGAGAAGAAGAAAATGAGGAAGAGGCAGAAGGCGGCGTGGTTGGTCGAGGAGACGGAGTTTCTTTCAACCATGCACGCTTATGCGGAAATATTGGTTGAAGAGAACACCGTCTACGAGGCTAACCACAGGAGCGTGAACCCTCGACGGTGGCTCGGACCGCAAGAGGCCCCTGGTAATTGAGTACATGTATTTATTTTTATTTGAAAAAAAAACCGTTTTGGGGCAGTACTTTTAATTGGGGATCGTTTTTTTATACTGCCAATGTACATATTTAATGTATATATATTGAACATACATTTTTTTGTATTTATTGTACATATATTTTCTATTGTATATTCTTGTAAAGGTCATTGTAAATATTTTTGTACATACCATTGTACATATTTTTTTGGTATACTATTGTATATATATAATTTTTTTTTTTGTATACCAATGTACATATATTTTTTTGTATACTATTGTACATAATATTGTAAATAGTTATTGTAAATATTTCTGTAAATAACTTTTTTTGTAAATAGTTTTTGTGCATAGTGTACTAGGTTTAAATAAAATTTCTTTCTTTAGCGGTAGGCCTAACAAGCCATCCATGGAGCTTCACTCCTTAACGATGATGTCGTTCCTAGGTCGCCTACGACCATAAGGGTTATGCGATCGTAGAACATTGGTTTCTTCTCTTCATTCGGCGAGGAAGTCCTCAGGGACGAGGAGTGGTGTTGCTGTGTTTGTACTTAGGTGCAAACCAGTAGTACCATTCTTTGCTCAGAAGCTTCTTCTGGGAAGGGAACCAATTATTGCTGATTCTCTTACAGACTTTTCGAATAGCAAAAAATTAAATTCAATCAAAAATGCAAGCATGGATACAAACCTAAACAAAATTTTAGAAAACATAAATTCACAATTTGAAAATATAAACAAAAAAATGAATAATTTACAATTACAAATTAAAAATCCAAATCGGGACATAACTAACCGAACAATAGGTGAAAGAATATCGTCGCGAAATTGGAGAAGCAGACCACGCTCAAAATCAAGAGAACGGGAAACCAAACCAGGAATATGCTGGTACCACAATCATTTTGCAGAAAAGTCATACAAATGTATCCAGCCTTGCAATTATAAGGGTGGACAACAATTAAAGGAAGATGACACAAAAAACGAGTAATCCAATCTCATGATGCGACCGCAGAGATTGAAATTATTTCAAAAGGCCGCGTAACGTTTACAGACCACCACAACAATTTAAAAATTTTAATAGACACATGTGCAGACATTGCAGTAATATCAGTACAAAATACCAAAACACCAGCAGCTTCAAATTCAGAAAATGATATAAAAACGCTTGGGGTACATTTGCAACTGAGAAGAGCCCTGCAATGGGATTTTGTGATAGCCGACGTTGAGAAACCGATAATAGAAGCAGATTTCCTGGCACATTTCAGATTGATAGTGGATCTAAAATCAAACGCATCGTAGATACACAAACTCAACTTAAAACGGATGGAATAATAACGCTGTGTACAAATTCAAAAATCTCTAAAGTTAAACAAATCGATTTTATGTTCTCAAAACTTCTAGAAAAGTTTAAAGATATAACAATTCCAACAAATGGGAAAACAATCCCAAACATGCGATAATGCATGTAATAGAAACAACCGTAGCACCGATCTTCCACAAAGCGAGAAGACTAGACCCGGAAAAATTACAAATAGCAAAAACAGAATTTCAATACATGGTTAATAATGGCATATGCCAACCCTCCAAGTAGCCATGGAAAAGTCCACTCCATATGGTTAAAAAACCAAACGGAGAATATCGATTATGTGGAGACTATCGACAACTGAACACAAAGACGATACCAGACCGATACCCAGTCCCACATATCCAAGACTTCAACCATCTACTACTCGGAAAAAAATGTTTCTCAGTTATCGACTTAGTCAGGGCCTACAACCAAATTCCTGTAAACCCAATAGATATACCGAAAACAGCGATTATAACGCCATTTGGATTGTATGAATTTACAAAAATGCGTTTGGTCTTCGGAACGCGGCACAAACGTTCATGCAGCATATGTTCGCTGACTACAAGTTTACTTTTATCTATTTAGACGACATACTAGTCGCATCAAAAAACGAAGAACAGCAAAAAGAACATTTAAAATTGTAGGTGTTGACACCGTTTTAAAAGTCCTAAAAAGAAATTAAAGTGAAAAATTAATATTTAATATTCAGATAATTAGAATTAAAATTAACTTATCTTTAAATGTTGAGTATTCGCAATTGTTTACTTTCGATACGTCAGTTTGACAACTAATAGTTTCCACTCATTTTGTGTACAGCAGTTTTTGGCTGCTATCAGTAGCTTTAGTGTTTACTGCAGAAATAGAAATTAATCTTAATTGTGGAATCTATTGTTGTTTTGTTGTCGGCATTGAAATTTTTTTTTATATATAAGTCATCCATGTTATAATATATCTCTCTTATTTTTATATACATTTTGTCACCAATAAGCTGGTTGTTGTTGGTTGTTACTATAGATTACATGTGGTATTAACGTTGTTAGTTTTTTTTAAAATATGCATCTTCGATTTTTGTCAAATTAAAATTAAAATAAAGTGTATAAATATGTATCTTCGATGTTTGTCAAAATTAAATTAAAATAAAGTGTATAAACAGCGTTTAATACAAGGAAATGTTTTTAACTTGTTTGTGGAGACGATGATGATTCATCATAACTAATATATATACATATATAAATTCATTTTTTCTTTGCAGTTCGGCCATTGTGGATGATGGCATCAGGGCGTTTCCACTTGTAAGCCTTTTGAGATGCAACTATTAATAATTTTACAACAGTCGCCCTTGTGAGGCAATATTGGTTTTACCATCGATCTATATATTATGTAAAACTACTAGTAATTATTATTATTGAACTTCATCATATTGTGAACCTCTTGTGAGGCAACTATTGATAACTAATCAACTATTGTGCAACAGCCAGCCTTGTGAGGCAACAATGTTTGATCATCAATCTATATACCATACGTAGAGCTATCATTAGTTATTATTAGGGTAACCAAAAATATGCACTATAAAAACAATTTTAAGCGCTTAAAATATGCTGTAAAAAAACTATTTTAGCATTTAAAATATGCTCTAAAACCGAAAGAAACCATGGAAATATATATGTTTTCAGAGTTTTGTTTTTAATTCGGTTCCTAAGAGGTCGCTGTGCTTTGATCATAGTTACGGGGCTAGCTGGTCTGAGATAGTGAAGTATATATCTGAGCTTTTGTCCGCTATCATATACTGCAGACCCGAGATATTACGAGTGTCAGTAATGGTAGTACTGCAGATATTAACAACTATTAAATATTAATTACATCAGTTGATTAATTTTTTTTACTAAAATCTAAACTGCCAAAATCCCGTAAATTTTTTTTACTAAAATTTAAACTGCCAAAATTCTTTCGTTCTCAAAAATTGTTACCAAAAAAAATTTTCTAAATTTTTCGAAGTTATCCATTTCATACGTTATTGTTCTTACAACGACGATGTAAATGTTTCTGCTCAAAACATTACCGAAACCATTCTATTCGAGATTGATGAATTTTTTTTTCAAAAATGAAACCCCAACAAAAATATTTGCATTAAATTGACGCTGATATAATCGTCACTGGTCCTGCAGTGAAAGATAATTTGCTCGCAAAACGCTGTGATTCGTACTAAAACTCCTAAAGAAGTACTCTAAATTTTGTCTTCAGGAGTTAATATGAAAGAACTTCTTTCAAACCGAAAAAGATTGAAAAACTTTTAAGGTGGTTTAAAATCACCAAAGTTTCCATACCATTATCCCGCATATTATTCTAAAAACATTTTCAAAAGAATTTTCGCGACTTAAACTAAAATCTTCCACAAATTTTATAAATATAATATTTTTCTTTCATGCTATTGGTCAATTGAAAGTTGCTCGTAATAAAAAAAGGAATGGAATGTGATATTTCAAATTATACACCAATAGCCCAAGGTACAATTTTGTCTATCACTCTATTTTTAATTTATATCAACGAACTGTTGGAAATCAGCAGTAAACCAATAAATAGTTTTGCAGGCGATAGTACACTGCATAAGTCATTTTTCTCCTATTTTCAAAGGGTAAATGCATGAACAAATAAATCGGTAAATGCATGTCGTAAATAAAACGAGAACCTAAAAAATGTAGTGACCAAAATTTGGTCAATTTTAACTCCACCCAAACATAGTTACTGATTGTTTGCAGAACGAAGGCTCAACAACGATGGTTCAATTATTATGTGTAAGCATTTGTTTATTGGGAGTCACAATTTCCAATGAATTACTCTGTAACGACCTCAAAAGGCCGATAAAAAAGAGCGCTTCTTAAAAAATTGATCTCCTCAATAGATGTGAAAAAAATAAAAGTTGTCAAGTTTGGTACACTCCTGCCTGGCTCTTTATGAGTCCGTTAAAAAACATGCTATACGAATTGTATAGATGACGAAAAGTTAGGATCAAATCTTGATTTCCTACAACATATTCACACTGTTGCTCATGGCCCCGAATGCCCCTTTGGCCCCAAATGTTTCTCTGCCCGAACTGCATATAAATGGACTGCTCCAATCTTTTTCGCAAAACCATAGAATTCATATAATTTGCCTTAAGTTTCATCAAAATGTTTGCATGAAATTAAAGAAAATTTAAAAAATTTGCTACATCAAAAAACATATTTTCAATGATAAGAGTCTAATATCAGTTGAGAATTTAACTTGAGTAAATAGAGTAATTCTTGAAGATTCAACTTCGAAATATCATTCATTCGTTGATAGCGCGACTGCCAAAGGATCTGAACTCATTGGCATTACTAAGGTTAAGAGTTCGAATCACAACCGAAATCCGCACAAGACACATTTGAATTGAAAAAATTCAAATTATTTCCTAAGTTACTCGAGATCATAATTGCTCACAAAAATGCCAAACAGTTAAACTGTAGAGATCACTCACTGTCATAGCGAAAAATGCAGAGAGATTTCTTTGTCCGTACAGCGTACAAATAAAATGCTTTCAAATGGAATGCTTTAAATTGGAATACTTTGCACAAATTGAAATCTTTAAAATATTAAACTATTCTTGACACTTAAACGAGTCAACGAAAATTTCGTTTTCCATTTGCAGCCTATAGCACATCAAAACACAGAGCAATAAATTGCAGAGAGGTGGTTTTCGTTTTGAAATTTAATTTACTTTTAGCGTGAATTTTATATAATTGTTGGTGAATTACGTTCTGAGTTAAATCTGGTACAGAATAAAAATAACGCATTTTCAGAAATATACGAAACCAAGGGTTATTCAAATTACATAAAAGAATTGTAATCTTCCTTAAAAAAAATCAACCTTCTACATGACATTCCACTCGACCGGTTCCCACCCCTTGCCCCTCAAAACACAGAGCTTTAGTTCCAATTTCTAGGAGGTTACTATGTTATAGATGAGATTGCTAGTATAAGCTTAAATTTTCTACAAATTTTGAAATTTACCAAATTCTATGCTTTCTAAGCTAAGGGGATGGGACGCATACAACCCAACACAAGCATTTTCGGGAATGTGTCAACAGCCAAAAAGCTCAACCTCTCATATGACACCTATCTGAATGCCATAATAAGCGGTAAGATTTTTTATACGATTACTAAGCTGCTTAAAATAGGACAAAACAAAACTAGGATTAACAGCATTTTATGGCCGTTCTAAGACCTTAGGTTTATGGGACCTATAGATGCTCAGAAAACCTATTGTAAAGGTCCAGTAAACACTAAAATCTTGGAACTAGTGTTCCATTTTCAAAAGACAGGATCCTAAATATTAATGCCGCGATGGTAAAATGTGCCCAATTTTTAGATGCTCATATTTTTGTGCATATTGTCACCATCAATTTAGAAAAAAATAGTAATTATTTAAAAATATGCAAAAATACGGACTTTTGGTGCAAATATGGAATAATATTCCCTAAATATATGTATTAAAGCTAAAAAAAACTCATGATTTTGCAAAATATGCAAAAATATGCACTTATGGTGATATATGCATTTATATGCATTTTAGAGCAAAATATGCAAAAATATGCTCTAACAAGTAGGGCTTAAAAGTCTTAATTTTGCCTGAAACAGATTTCAAGCTTAATCATTTTTTAATTAAGTGCTGTTAAAAAAACATGCTAGTGCATATTTTTGGTTGCCCTAGTTATTATTATTGACCATCATCGCCATTAGATTGTGAGATTGTGCTGTCTTTGGCTTCATCATCGTTATCAATACTATACAGTCCACTGCCAGGCCAAAGGCGTGAACAGTAGGTTTGGCTTGTTAATGTAACCCCGAGGTTGTTGTGTGTAGTTACCCCATGTGGTCACCATTGTTTGATATATGATATGTTTTATCCTGTGACGAAGGGAATTTCAGAAACACTATTTTCGTGTCAAAGATTTATTATCTTCCCTTCGTCGCAAGTCTAATAAATTCCAGACAATTTTTAATTTTATAATTTTGATCCATCATGACATTATATTATACCCATTTTTTAAAAATTTTCCCATATTTCGTTTTGCATATTAGCAAAAATATTAATAATTCTAGTAAAATTTTCACATGTTTTGCTTTCTGTAACTTTTACAGAAAACAGTTACTGTAAAATTCTGGATTAACATAATTTGTAATCCAATTTCACTTTATTTAATTCTCATTTTTCTTTCTTTTCTACTTAAGACTGAAATTCAGCCTTTCGTTTTTTTGTTGTAATTAAACAAGTTTTCGTTTATTTGTGGGAAAGTTCCCACAAATTGATTAGATTCTGGAATTAATTTTTTTCTCTCGTTATTTTTAATTTTGTCAACTAAGAGCATTTTGACCAGAGCTCGGATAACCCCGAGGTGATGACTTGAGTTGGAAAAATTTTAGTGGGACTCGGATTCGAATTGTCGACCAAGATGGTCACAATTTGTTTTAGTTTTGGTCGGGACTGAGTTTCGAAACGCGGACTCGTTTGAGAAAAAGCTATTTGTTTCTTATTTTCTTTTTGTCTGTTGTATTAGTTTCGTCGGTTAAAATATTAATACTTTAAAATAATTGAATGATATAATTAAAATTTTTTTTTAAGAGTCCAAATAAAATTTAGAAATGTTTGATTATGAAATCTAGTATAAAAAAAAATTACTTAGTAAAGTTAGTCCAAATAAAATTTGGAAATATTTGATTATGAAAACTAAATAATCTAGTGTTTTAATAAAAAAAAATTTGTAAAGTTATGAAAAATGAAATGGAATTGGAAATAAAGATCATGTACTTCAATATCGTGTTTTGGGATAACCCGCTATAGAGACGGATACATCAACAGGGAACTTTTAAGGTGAGTCCTAGATAAGTTTTGTTGTTGTTGCCATGGATGGGTCTTCTAAATATGTGGAGATAAGCAGGAGCGACAGGCGTTGGGTGTTCCTTCTGAACATGCAACTTCTGATTCGCTGAAACAATGTCTGGTAGTGAATGAGAACATGGTAAAGGCACACGAGGTAAGTAGGGATGGCTGTCTGGGTTTTTCTAACTAACAACCGCTCCCATCTAGGGTTTCTGACTTCCGATTCAAACCAACGACCGTATAGACTGAGCCAAGTCGATAGAGCGGGAATCGGGCAACGGTCAGGGAACAAATCTATAACTTTAGTAAGTGCAATCTTTACTCCTTTTTGGGGGCTCAGGTTGCACTGCTAATCGTTACAATCCGACTCTATTATTTTAATTCATTTTGTATCATACATATATAATTTCTAATTTAATGTTTTCTTTTTTTTACAGGTAAGGCGCACTGAATTTTATATCAACTCATATTAGGTTGAATGGACTTCAATGGAAGTCACGTGCACTGAGGTAATATTTAGTTTAAGTTCATTTCGTACACTTTATCACCTTCACCAATTGTTTATGTATAATAAAAGTAAAAGATAATTTTACATTTTAATTACATTTTTTTTTTTTTTTTTTTAATAAGAAGTGTTGTGTAGTAGGAATTACAAAATGTGTCACAACAACACATAGATACCTTTTAAGACGTAGGTCCCACAACAACATGCGTCTTGAGGTATAGGTGGACGCTTTTTTTAAATCCTTGTGGATTGAAAGCACTCGAGACTATTGATTCGGGCAAAGCATTCCATGTGTACGATGTACGCACAAAGAAATCTCTTTGCATTCTATTACTATGACAGTGAGTAATCTCGACAGTTCGACCGCCCGCACACACCGATTGACGAGTAAAACGGGGAAAAACATATGTCTGAGGCATTATGGACCTGATTTCATCCGAGCACTGCTGGTGACGATATTTATAAAAACCAACGAGATCAGCAACAGTGCGACGATGTTGCAGGGAATCAAGACCTAATGTTAAATCTCGATCACCAACAATTCGTATAGCTCGCTTTTGAACAGAGTCCAAAAGAGCCAGGATAGTAACTTAAATCGAATTTTTGTTTTTATTTATTATTATTCATTCCACATTTCTTTTTATTTATTTAGAAAGGAATACACATTTTATTTCATTTATCTTACACTAACTAACATATGTTATTTTTATATTTAATTTTCTTAAACATTATATATGTTGAAGCTCCATCAATGTACCTGCTAAGATACAAAAAAAATTAGTACTTCTAGAATATTTATCTTATCATGTTGATCATAAAAGATACATAAAAATTAGTATTTTTACAATACTTATCTTATCACGTTGATCTAGCTTTAACATTTTCTGCTGCCATAAACACCCATTGCATCAACCTATATTAAAAAAGTATTAACAATTTTTTATTAAGTTCTTAATATAAAATGTTTTTTCTTACCGTAAAAATATTTTAGTTTGTTTACGTTTTTGATGTCATTCTGACATTCAGTCATATTATTGAGGTAAGTTCACGTTCTCGCCATATCGGAAAAACTGGCGTAGTTGATAAAGTAGTTGTTTTTTAACATTAATTAATGCAGTGTTCAACAACTATGGCGTGGCTGTTAATAAAAGGTTTGGATGCAATGTGTATTTATACTAGATTATTATTTGCTAGAACTCCCTTCTTCGTTTTGATTTTGTCAACTAGTCATGTTTTTTGACCTGGTATATTTTTTAAAATTGTGTAAAGTTTTTTATAATTATTAATTCAATAAAAATAAAAATGAAAATAATAAAGATTTTTAGTGCAGTTTTTGTTAGCATTTTGTGAAACTTCTTCCGGCTTTGGGTCGTTGAATACAAGTCATATTTGAAACCGATTGGGATTTGTGCCTGTCTCACCGCCATTTGGTACATTTGATATTAAATTAATCAAGTTTGTCATCGAGCGCCTAGTATAGGCATATTTCATATTTCAGTATTCAACATTGTCTTCGATCGCCTAGTATAGGCATATTTGATATTAAATTATTCAACAGTTTGTCATCAAGCGCCTAGGTAGTATAGGCATATTTGATATTAAATTATTCAACAGTTTGTCATCGAGCGCCTAGTTTAGGCATATTTCATATTACAGTATTCAACATTGTCTTTGAGCGCCTAGTATAGGCATATTTGATATTAAATTATTCAAGAGTTTGTCATCAAGCGCCTAGTATAGGGATATTTGATATTGAATTATTCAACAGTTTGTCATCGAGCGCCTAGCATAGGCATATTTCATATTACAGTATTCAACATTGTCTTCGAGCGCCTAGTATAGGCACATTTGATATTAAATTAATCAACAGTTTGTCATCGAGCGCTTAGTATAGGCATATTTCATATTACAGTATTCAACATTAGCTTCGAGCGCCTAGTATAGGCATATTTGATATTAAATTATTCAAGAGTTTGTCATCAAGCGCCTAGTATAGGCATATTTGATATTAAATTATTCAACAGTTTTTCATCGAGCGCCTAGTATAGGCATATTTCATATTACAGTATTCAACATTGTCTTCGAGCGCCTAGTATAGGCATATTTCATATTACAGTATTCAACATTGTCTTCGAGCGCCTAGTATAGGCATATTTGATATTAAATTATTCAACAGTTTGTCATCGAGCGCCTAGTATAGGCATATTTGATATTAAAAATAGTCAATATTCGTCATCGAATGCCTATGTTCGGTATATTCTATAATGAAAACAGTCATCAGTGTCATCAAGCGCCTAGTATGGCATATTTGATATTAAATTAATCAACAGTTTGTCATCGAGCGCCTAGTATAGGCATATTTCATATTACAGTATTCAACATTGTCTTCGAGCGCCTAGTATAGGCATATTTGTTATTAAATTATTCAACTGTTTGTCATCGAGCGCCTAGCATAGGCATATCTGATATTATAAATACTCAACAATTTGGCATCGTACTTTTCCATTGAACTTATCATTACAAATCAAAAATCATCTTAACAATAAAACTAAATGATGGCCCTCAGGCTCTTCAATTGATTCAACCAAAAAGCTCATTACAGTCCACTGCCAAGTCAGAGGCGTCATCAATATAAATACGACTGTTCGTCGTGAAGACTAAAAAAGTTCTTATTTTGTAATTATTTTTTGTAAAGAAAAAACTATGCGTTTTCTAAAAAATGCTTCTAGAACAAATCTCTAGTTTATATTTATATTTTTATTTTACCCAGCAAATTATCTGTGTACTAAATTTATTTAGCTCAGCGAATTTGCTGTCTGCGTTCTGTACCGTAGTGTATCAGTGACGGAGTCGCTACAGATTTTAAGATTGATATTCAATAAAATGGCGGTTCAATATTTTCACGAACAAAAATTATTAATACCTTAAAAAATTTTCTAAAACATAAACTTTTGGAAATATATTTATCATAAAATAATATAATCTCATAAAGGTTATCTTCATCATTCTACAAGTTTCTTTCCACTAGAGTGGTTGTTTTTAAATATAAAATATTTTAAGTAACTTTTGATTTAATATTGAAAAGATTTGGTATTGCATATATACCTAAATATTAAACCTTCAATCAAGTTGAAGGTTTACATCTGTAATATCATACAATAGCAGACATCTTCCTTTTGTTTCAAAATGAGATTCAAGTAACAAAATAAACTCATCTATATCATCTTTAGCAATGCACATCTGAACAAATCAAATATCAAATTTGGGATATATTGAAATGATGGAGACTCTAAAGGTCGTATTTTTTATTACTCTTAATTGATTTGGTGAAATAATAAAAAAAAAAAACATAAAAAATAAAAACATTTTTGTGAAAGAATATAAAACCATATGTGATAGTTAAACTATAGTTAAAACTTTTATTAGTAGATCTCATTAGACTTTTTTTTGGTTAAATAAAAACACCGGCAGCATAAATAATATTTTATGCTATCTCATTTCGACATCTTGCTAAATTAAATACATAATTTTGATAAAGCCAACATAACGCACAAAATATTATACGAGACGCCTTGATTTTCGTATACAAAAGATCCACAACAAGCAATAATACATTTTACCAGTTTTTTCCATTAAAGTGGTCGTATTAAGGTGAAAATAGTTTATTTCACATTCCAACTCATTATTGAAGAAATACGATATTGCTATTATATTGGTATATTTATTCCTCAATCAAAGTAATTCCGCAACAATAACATCATACAACATCGGACAGCTTCCTTTGTTTTTTATGTGAATTAAAATAACAAAATAAAGTTTGAAATATATTGCAAAGATGGAGGCTATAAATGTCATATTTTTTATTCTTAATTGGACTCATGACCAAATTATAGATATCATTAATGCAAAATGGGATACAACAAACAACACTAATTCATTCAACTAAGTTAAAAGATTGATCATACTATTAGAAGAATAAATTAAGAGTACAACAATTAAATAAAAGAAGGCGCAATTTGGAAAATTCTAGATACTACTTCTACAAAAGATTTTTTGTTTTCGGTAGTACCCTATGATAGCGCGAACAGATATATTACTAACATCTTTTTAAACAAGCAAGCAACGCCAATGATTACAATTTACATGCAAGGATATCTTACATTTAATTACATCAAAACAAATATAAAGCAACTACACAGTTATTTTGACATAACAATCAACTACACATCTTTCCTAACGAAGATTATTGAATGACGACAAAATTATTTCAAAACATAAAAATAATCAGACATTTCAATTTTAATTCAATTTTGTTTATAATTTAAGGGCAATCGATACAACGATACTTACTTGATAATATAGATAATAAAACGCTGATCTAAATTTAATACATCGCACTTATAGGCCAATAGAATTACGGATTGTACGTGTTGTTGTCGGTAACAGGTCAGAAATTTTTTTAATCTCTGGGGTAAGGTACTCACATAATGCACATGCCGAGTCCACTCACCTGGCACCTGGGGACTGGAGTTATACAACAAAGTGTGCTGGAAATTTGTTTTTGCTTCCTTGTAAGCGATATAACTCGTAAATGGTGCCCTTTAGGATACTGGTGCTATGGAACTTTTTTGCTCCTTAAATGTTTTTCTATAACTTAAAATAAAAAAAAACAAAAATAATTTGTTTTGTTGCAAATTTTTGCGAAAAATTGCGAAAAAATGCCTAAAAATATATTTTTTAATTGAATTTAGTTATTTGCAAATAATTGTTTATAACATAATTGACACCTTTATCTGTAATAGCCCCAAGGTGCCAGCACATTAAATTTATTGGTGAGGATCGGGCCTTCTACTTCCTTCAAACACGCGACAAGCTTCTCAATAAATATTCAACACAAAACAAGAAAAAGCCATAAATATGTACAAAAAAATTAACATAATTTAATAAAAAAAAAACTAAATTGTTACATCCAAAATATAGCTCTAAAAAAATCTATCGAAACAAGAACATTACTGCTACTATATAATAGTACATTATTTAATTAGGAGCTAAAGTGATACTTTTTGTGTTGAGTCTATAGTTTGACAATTATAGACGAAACACAAAAAGTCACTTTAGCTCCGAATTAAATACACTATTTTTTCGGCAAACGTTTAAATTTTTTATAAATATGAAATTAATACATCAAACTTTTTATAAATATGTATTTGTATCGTCATAATTACTTCCAAAAAAGAGAGAAAAACATTTAAATTTGTATGAATGAAATTTTTTTATCAAAGCAGCCTTTTCAAAATTTCATAATATGAGAATTAACTTATTTTATGTTGTCATGGTTATACAATATGTTTGAAAAAATAACAAACTAACAAATAACAAATGCTACTTTACAGCCTCCGTAATATAAAATAAAAATGGCGTTACTTTTGCTGTCGCTAGACGTTACTTTTGCTGTCAGGCTAAAAAGTAAGACTTTAGCTAACTCCCTAGCGGCAGTAAAGTTAAACTTTACAGCCGTTTGCCGAAAAACAAATTTTTGATTTTCTTTTTTTTTATCACAAACTTAACCTAATAACTGTGCTGAAGTTTTATTTTTATATTTAATATTTTTTTAATTTTTTTATTTAAGTGATAATTAGTTGAAAGACTTTTTTTATTTATTATTTTTTTTTTAATACAAAACGATTAACTCACAGTACCTTAAAACAGCCAGATTCTTCCTCCAGTCCATATCTCTGAGATGTTCTTTTATTTTCACAACTTTCAAAATGTATGCCATGTCCCAATATAAGGTTCAGTTGTACCTTCGTGGACTCCAGAAGACAGAATGCCAAAAAATATTTGTTTCTTCAAACTCAACGACTTCAATTCTCCCTTCAATCCCACTTTTTTTCGTTTTTTTTTCCATAATTTTATAATTGTAATTGAACTGGTTTGTAATTTATAGTGGATTATTATATTGCCAATTTTAACGTTCAACCTAGCATCTGCTGTAATATGATTATATATAATACAATATAGAAGATGACTTCATTGTTTTGGAACTTCTATATCGTTAAACTTAGCTCTAACTTCTTGTTAACCGAATTCCTTGATTTCACAATATTTGGGTAGCCCATGATTTCAATTTTAAATTCTTTCTCAGTAAATCTGGGACGTTCAAGATATGCATATTCGTCTGATTTATCCATATGAATTTTAAGTTAAATTACGAGGTAATAAATTACTTTGTTGTTTGACTAAGATCCTTGTTAAAGTTAATGTTATTGTGTTTTTCTTCCTTATTTTGCGTTCTTCGTTAATCGTTTTTCTTAACTAAATTTTACAATCTAGAGAATTACAATTTACATCTATGTATTACTAAAATTTGAGCTTTTAAATTAATTTACTTCCTAATTGGATTTATAGTTTAAACTGATTTTCGATAGATTTAAAATATCCTAACTAAGACTTCAATTATTCTATAATTAAATCATTTTCTTTTTATTTGATTTTCATTTGTTTTTCTTATTTTTGATTTCTTCCATTATATTTTTCTTTAAAACCATTACATATCTTGTAGCAAAAACCTCAACAAAAAAAGTATACTTCAGAACGTTTTATTCGGCTTGATAGTTTTTGCACAATTCCATTTTGCAATTAATGCCCCTAAAAAAGTTGTTAAATTTGGGCAGGCCGCAAGGTCTGAGTTTTCATCCGATCGCAATCTGCTTGACGGTAATTGAAAGGGTGTAGTGTCAGCTTTAAATAGCATCTGTATTGCCTATACCCATTTTCAATATTAACAACAATTACAGTGGTTGAAAATACTGCGAAAATTCCTTACTTAACGAGATGCGTTTTTAAAATTTGCAAAGTGCTTAGAAAACCTCAGATTTTAGAAAATAGACCTCTCTAACATGATTTGGGGTATAATTACACATAAGTAGTTCATTACTTTTTCATTAAATTTATTTGTCCTTACAATAATACTCAATTATACATCGTGTCGCTACGTACGTTTTACGTATACTATACAGGACGTTTTATTTTTTCGAGTACGTTACGTATGTTTTTTTAGAGTACGTTACAAGCAGGAGTCAGAGTAACCAATCGCGTGTTGGGTAAGCACAGACCCAGCATCTTGTGAGCACAACAGTATCATTTTGGAGGGAAATTCTCGGTTCCTGTCGATATATGGCATACAAAATCAATGTCACAATCGTGGTTTCAAAAACAAACTGGGCCATAACTCGGTCCAAATCATGTTAGAGAGGTTTCTTTTTAAATCTTCGGTTTTTTAAGGAATTTGCAAATTTAAAAACCGCATCTCGTTAAGTGGAAAATTCGTTGAGAAATTTTATTTTGCAACTAAGGAATTTTCGTGGGTTTTTCAAACCACTGTAGTTGTTGTTAATATTGAATATGAGTATAGGCAACACAAATGCTAATTAAAGCTGACACTACACCCTTTCAATTCCCATCAAGCAGATTGCGATCGGATGAAAACTCAGACCTTGCGGCCTGCCCAAATTTAACAACTTTTTTAGGGGCATTAAGTGCAAAATGGAATTGTGCAAAAACTATCAGGCCGAATGAAACGTTCTGAAGTTTACTTTTTTCGTTGAGGTTTCTGCTACAAGATAAAGGGGTCAATTATGTTATAAACAATTATTTGCAAACAACTAAATTCAATTGAAAAATATCGTTTTTTAGACATTTTTTCGCAAAACTTCGCTACGAAACAAATTATTTTTGTTTTTTTTTATTTTAAGTTATAGAAAAACATTTAAGGAACAAAAAAGTTCCATAGCACCAGCATCCTAAAGGGCACCATTTACGAGTTATATCGCTTACAAGGAAGCAAAAAAAAATTTCCAGCACACTTAGTTGCATAACTCCAGTCCCCAGGTGCCGGGCGACTGGACTCGGCATGTCCATTATGTGAGTACTCTACCCCAGAGATTAAAACAATTTCTGACCTGTTACGAGCAACAACACGTAAGCCATATCTTTTTCCGTTATTCTATTGGCCTATTAAGTTTCAAATTACATGGAAAACAATTACATATTTGAAAACTTCATTACCAATGATAAAATTTTCTGAAGGATTTACAACATTTGCAGATAACAATTTGCTCATCTACTCAACTTTCATCAACATATTACTAATGTTTTTCAAAACTACATTGAAAACAATTACATATATTGGAAAACTTCATCACCAAAAACAAAAATAAAAATAAAAAAAAAATTTTTTTTTTGTTTTTGAAAGATCAACAATATTAGCAGATATTACAATACCAAATTTAATACAACAAACTAGAACAAGTTAATGATCTACTCAACTTTCAACATCATCAATCTGATCCTAATTAAAAGCAAGCAAGTACTCTAGATTTACATTTAGATAATTTAGACTATATTTAATGTATATTATATTCACTATATTGGTATTGTAAGATGGTTTTTTTTATTTCACTCATTCTGATTTAAATATTCTCAAAGGAGCCTGTAAACGAGCAACTAAAAATATGTATTGCCGGGCAATATTGCTGAAAATATTGCCCGGCAATATTTTCGGCAATGTGTTGCCGAAAATATTGCTGGGCAATATTTTCAGCAATATTGCCCGGCAATGTTTTAACAAAACTCTTGTAAAATAGCATGTAAACGAGCAACTTTTTACGGCAATGTGTGGCTGGCAATCATTGCCGGGCAATATTGCCCAAATTCAAAAACATTCTCGGCAATATTTTCGTATTGCCCGGCAATATATGTATATTTCGGCAATATTGCCAGTATTGCAACTAATGGCTGGCATGTTGCTGTTGATATCGCTCATCGAGCGAAAATATTAAACATTGCCCGGCAACTATTTCGATTTTTGTTGATGTTTTTATTGAAATTGAGAATGTAGTTTGTTTTGAAGATTTGTTAATGTGAAAACAAAATTATTTCATATAAAAATTTGTTTGAATTAAATTAAATGGTTGGTAAAAAAAGGGATACTGAATTCGGAAATTGTTTTGGTTGTTGTAAAATAAGAAAAAAGGTAATTTCTTTCTATTCAGATGTTATGGTTAATTAATGATTGATGAAAGGTGGGTTAATAATATTTTTTTTTGTTTTTAATGATTGTGATTCTATTTTGAGAATGAGTGCACTGCACTTATTTTTGTTTATAAATCGTTTAGTATTTTGAATGCAGAATAAATATGATGGTTTTTTAGTAAAAATTTGTAAAACTACTGCAATGGAAAGCATTTCGGCTTGATGAATTAATTATTAAAGTAATTAAATTAATATTCTTTTAATGTATAAAACACCCAAGGTTTTATAAATATTTTTTGAAGTAAAACTTCTATAGGCGCGTTTTGAGAATTGTGCAACGGAAGTATAAAAAACGAATATAATATTCGGCAAATATACGATACAATTCGATTATGACACACATATTTTAAATATTCACTGGTTTTTGGTTCATTATAGAAATAGTTTATTGTATTTTTCGATGCTTAAAAATTTAACAGAAAGTCAATTCAAAAAACATAATTTTGAATTAAATTTAATGATTTTCAATCCGAATTTTTGGAGTATTTTCATTTAATTTAATATCAGTTTTCAAAATATTATATGTCTGTTCCAGTTTTGTTTACAATGGATGCTTGGACTCGTAAATTAATAAAAATGGCAGCATATTTGGCTTTTTTAAAGGCAGAAAAATAAGTTGTCGCAAATCTTGGTAAATGCCAGGCATATATAATGAAATATAAGATGACAAAAAGCTCCGTTTTGAAATTTGAGCAAAATCGAATAACTGGTTGGAGCATGTTTGGTGGATCTTTTTGGTTTGTATGGTAAAGTTATTCATTTGTTCATTTGTTATTATATTTTTTATTCACTTATGCAGTCTTGTCCTAAATGTTATATGAGTTGGATGTGTCGATTGTAGATGGTGGTCATGGTGGTCATGGTAGTCATTGTGGTAATAGTGGTCATGGTGGTCATAGTGGTAATGGTGATCATGGTGTTCACGGTGGTCATGGTAGTTATGGTGGTCACGGTGGTCACGGTGATCGTAGTGGTCATGGTGTTCAATGTGGTCATGGTGGTCAAGGTGGTCATAGTGGTTATGGTGGTCATGGTGGTAATGGTGGTCATGATGGTCATGGTGTTCACGGTGGTCATGGTGTTCAGGGTGGTCATGGTGGTTAGGTGGTCATGGTGGTCATGGTGGTCATGGGGGTCATCGTGGTCATGGTGGTCATGGTAGTCATAGTGGTAATGGTGGTTATGGTGGTCACGGTGGTCATGGTGTTCACGGGGTTCATGATGGTCATAGTGTTCACGGTGGTCATGATGGTCATGTTGGTCATGGCGGTCATAGCGGTCATGGTGATCAAAGTGGTCATGGTAGTCATGGTGGTAATGCTGGTCACGGTGGTCATGGTGTTCACGGGGTTCATGATGGTCATAGTGTTCACGGTGGTCATGATGGTCATGTTGGTCATGGCGGTCATAGCGGTCATGGTGATCAAAGTGGTCATGGTAGTCATGGTGGTAATGCTGGTCACGGTGGTCATGGTGGTCATGGTGTTCACGGTGGTCATGATGGTTATGGTGGTGTCACGGGGATCATGGTGTTGAGAGTTTGCATCCAGGGCTTTCTCGTGCGGGAAAAATTATTTGTGTTAATTAAATTTGTTTTGTTAAATAGAAAATGAGTGCGTGTAATCTTTGCACGCGGTTGAAATAAATTTCTTTGGCTACTGTGGCAGGTATTAATAAAAAGATGAAATATAAAATAAATATGTCATATTGCAATTTAGAGTTGCATTTCTTGATAATATAATTTACTGTGTAATAAAATGTAACATTTACATAATGTATTACAAAGTCAATTCAATTTATTAGCATAATTGAAATATGAAATTAGAGGTTTATGACAAATTTGCTAAATATATTGAAAAATGCATCAATTGTTGTACCAATTCTTAAATTAAGTGGACATGTATTCATCGTGAAATTCAATTTGTAATACGTTGTAAGACTTTATAAAACATGTAAATCTGGCTTTTATTACACATTGTTATAAACTATATTATCATATATAATATCACGAGTCGTCAAATAATAGTCGATTATTTTTCATAATCATTATTACGAATGTCATTTGAGGTCCCGAGTGCGCGTAGCGCACGAGGGAAATATTTAACCTCAAATGGCATGAGTGGTAATGTTGAAAAATAATCGACTAATAATTTGGTGACGAGTTGTATTTAGCAGACAATTTAACGAACAGAAATAGTAACATTATTTCATACAACATAATCATACATAGTAAAATATTATTTCATCTTAGTAGGCGCATAAATGTTATAAATTTGTAATTTATTTTTGACAAATAAACATAAACATGCAATCATTTATGAATGAAAACGGACATTTTTACTATTTGCAAATTGCATTTTCACATAATTTTGTATGTGAATTTTTGTTTTAAATTAATATATTAAGTAGGCGGAAAATATTCGAAAATATTCGCTGTTCCTTCCTACCAGAAAAAAATAATCGAAACAAATCGTTTTGATTTGCTAAAAAATAGTAATGAAGCGTTTTTATTGGACCTTATTGAAACTTTATATAGTGAGTTGAACTGTCAAGAATATTACAAAAGAAACTCTAAATTTCAATATAAGATATCTATTTTATTTTATATTTCATATTTTTAGTAATACCTGCTGCAGTGGCCAAAGAAGTTTTACTTCAACAGCGTGTAAAGATTACGCACTTCATTTTTAGGTAGATTTCATATAAAAATCTACCAATTGGTATGTGCTTCATCTCGGACTTTCGGAAAAATTTTGGTGCCAAACGACTATATATGATAAGCGGAGACGGAAAATCAAAATGAAAAAAAAATTTATATACATATATATATATATATATATAACGATATGAGAAATAACGGAATTTGGCGGCACTCTCACGGTCGTATTTTTCGACCTACACCAAAATAATTTTTTGTGTGTGTTCCGGCAAATAATGTCTTGGCAAATAATCCCATCATGATATTACATCACTCCGATGGAAATAATCCCATCATATTCATGATGGGATTATTTCCATCGGAGTGATGTAATATCACAAATAATTCATTGAATTAATTGTAGATAATGTGTCGATAGACACAAGTGAAGATGGTCATCTTCTTCTTACCGATACAAGTTTGTTATCCAATTCTAACTTGGTTAGAGTATAACAACAATAGTGATCAATTAGAGAAACAAATTGACTAAACCTGAATCTAATATCATATGTTTATGAAAGTTTTTTGGTTTCTTATACTTCGCTAGAGAAGTGACCTATTTTAGGTTTATATAGCGAAAAATTTTTTTGGTAGTGTATCTAGTCGGCTAGCCCTGATGAGAATGATATACTTTTTTAAAGTGTAATAAAAAGTTCTTATCGGTTCGAAACTAGATCGATCGACAATTTTGTGGATAGCAAAAAAATTTCATAAATTGCACACCATATTTTGTTAGATTCAGTCTTATTATTCATGATGGGATTATTTCCATCGGAGTGATGTAATATCACAAATAATTCATTGAATTAATTGTAGGTTAATCCTCTTTTAATTTTTTTCTAGTTTTTGCATCCTTTATAAAAAAATAAAAACAAAAGTAATATAATAAATACATGTATGTAGTAAGAAAATCGAAGATACATATGAAGAAAAAGATTTTAGCTGGGACCTTTTTAAAAACACATTATTCGGTCAGTTATGGTTGATCGTTATTACTGTTTCAATTCAATTAGTCATCGGGTGTCATTGAATAAAAATTTAAATGTTGTTTTTGTGAATATTGAGTATTTTTTTGTGTGAATCTTTTTTAGAATACGCAAATTTATTAATTGTTTGTGATTTTAAAGTAAGAAAAAATTACTTTTATTTTTAAATAAATATAAAATACAAAACAATATTTTTAAAGTTTAGTTAAATAAAAAAGTGTGAGCTTGGCCATTTCAGCTAGATCAAGGACAAAAAAGATTGGCAAATTTTTAAAACAGCTGATTTTGCAGGAACCTGGAACGTCAAAGTTATCATTTGGATAAAAATGATAGAAATATGTTCAAATATTCAATATTTATAAATTTTATTAAAATATTATGATTCAAACGGAGGTTATAGCGCCCTAGATTATTCGACATTTTAGGCTCTAGCCGCTTAACTGGTACCCGGATATAGCCAATTCACGAACTTGTCCAAGACATTATTTGCCGGAACACACACAATTATTTTGGTGTAAGTCGAAAAATACGACCGTGAGAGTGCCGCCAAATTCCGTTATATCTCATATCGTTATATATATATATATATATATATATATATATATATATATATATATATATATATATATATATATATATATATATATATATATATATATATATATATATATATATATATATATATATATATATATATATATATGTATATATATATATATATATATATATATATATATATATATATATATATATATATATATATATATATATATATATATATATATATATATATATATATATATATATATATATATATATATATAAATTTTTTTTTCATTTTGATTTTCCGTCTCCGCTTATCATATATTGGCACCAAAATTTTTCCGAAATTCCGAGATGAAGCACATACCAATAGGTAGATTTTTATATGAAATCTACCTAAAAATGAAGTGCGTAATCTTTACACGCTGTTGAAGTAAAACTTCTTTGGCCACTGCAGCAGGTATTACTAAAAATAAAATAGATATCTTATATTGAAATTTAGAGTTTCTTTTGTAATATTCTTGACAACTCAACTCACTAAATAAAGTTTCAATAAGGTCCAATAAAAACGCTTCATTTACTATTTTTTAGCAAATCAAAACGATTTGTTTCGATTATTGTTTTCTGGTAGGAAGGAACAGCGAATATTTTCGAATATTTTCCGCCTACTTAATATATTAATTTAAAACAAAAATTCACATACAAAATTATGTGAAAATGCAATTTGCAAATAGTAAAAATGTCCGTTTTCATTCATAAATGATTGCATGTTTATGTTTATTTGTCAAAAATAAATTACAAATTTATAACATTTATGCGCCTACTAAGATGAAATAATATTTTACTATGTATGATTATGTTGTATGAAATAATGTTACTATTTCTGTTCGTTAAATTGTCTGCTAAATACAACTCGTCACCAAATTATTAGTCGATTATTTTTCAACATTACCACTCATGCCATTTGAGGTTAAATATTTCCCTCGTGCGCTACGCGCACTCGGGACTTCAAATGACATTCGTAATAATGATTATGAAAAATAATCGACTATTATTTGACGACTCGTGATATTATATATGATAATATAGTTTATAACAATGTGTAATAAAAGCCAGATTTACATGTTTTATAAAGTCTTACAACGTATTACAAATTAAATTTCACGATGAATACATGTCCACTTAATTTAACAATTGGTACAACAATTAATGCATTTTTCCATAAATTTAGCAAATTTGTCATAAACCTCTAATTTCATATTTCAATTATGCTAATAAATTGAATTGACTTTGTAATACATTATGTAAATGTTATATTTTATTACACAGTAAATTATATTATCAAGAAATGCAACTCTAAATTGCAATATGACATATTTATTTTATATTTCATCTTTTTATTAATACCTGCCACAGTAGAAAAGAAATTTATTTCAACCGCGTGCAAAGATTACACGCACTCATTTTCTATTTAACAAAACAAATTTAATCAACACAAATATTTTTTCCCGCACGAGAAAGCCCTGGATGCAAACTCTCAACACCATGATCCCCGTGACACCACCATGACCATCATGACCACCGTGAACACCATGACCACCATGACCACCGTGACCACCATTACCACCATGACTACCATGACCACTTTGATCACCATGACCGCTATGACCGCCATGACCAACATGACCATCATGACCACCGTGAACACTATGACCATCATGAACCCCGTGAACACCATGACCACCATTACCACTATGACTACCATGATCACCATGACCACGATGACCCCCATGACCACCATGACCACCATGACCACCTAACCACCATGACCACCCTGACCACCATGACCACCGTGAACACCATGACCATCATGACCACCATTACCACCATGACCACCATAACCACTATGACCACCTTGACCACCATGACCATCATGACCACCGTGAACACCATGACCACCGTGACCACCATGACCACCATAACCATCATCACCACTATGACCACCATGACCACTATGACCACCATGACTACTATGACCACCATGACCACAATGAACACCATGACCACTACGATCACCGTGACCACCGTGACCACCATAACTACAATGACCACCGTGAACACCGTGATCACCATTACCAATATGACCACCATGACCACCATGACCACTATTACCACAATGACTACCATGACCACCATGACCACCATCTACAATCGACACATCCAACTCATATAACATTTAGGACAAGACTGCATAAGTGAATAAAAAATATAATAACAAATGAACAAATGAATAACTTTACCATACAAACCAAAAAGATCCACCAAACATGCTCCAACCAGTTATTCGATTTTGCTCAAATTTCAAAACGGAGCTTTTTGTCATCTTATATTTCATTATATATGCCTGCCATTTACCAAGATTTGCGACAACTTATTTTTCTGCCTTTAAAAAAGCCAAATATACTGCCATTTTTATTAATTTACGAGTCTAAGCATCCATTTTATCCATCCATTAATTTACGAGTCTAAGCATCCACTCACAATTATCTCCTCAACCATCAAAGAGAACGATTGTCTTATTGAATTGTATCAAAAAAGTTAATATAAAAACTAAAATAGTCTCAAAAACAAAACTCAAAAGAAAAATATTATTACTGTGTATAGCTAAGTGTAAGTGTATTAAAAACAATTAACAAGTGAAGTGTAATAAAACAATTAAATTTTCTTTAAAAAAAAAACATAATATTTCATATAAAAAAAAAATTTTTTTTTCTGAAGTGATTAGTGATAGTGGGTGGTGAATTTTTATTAGAAGACTCCTAAACTTTAAATGAAAAAAAAAAAACAAAACATAATCGATTATCGAAAATAGAAAAAGAAGTGTGTTATAGTGTTTGTGTTTATGAAAATAAAAGTATTGAAGAACGGACGCGTATAATTGGTGAGATTGTTCTTTATTAAAAAATTATTTGATATTTTGTGTTTACTATTGCCAAGCGGTAGGCAGGTAAAATTTTACCTTTTATTGCTTTGATGTAATAAATTTATTTATTACTTTAAACTTTAAAGCATAAATTTGCTTTATATTGCTTGGCAACAAAAAATTTTGTTTTAGTTGTTAATGATTTTTTTGGATTGATTGAGATTTTTTTTGTGAAGTTTTTTGACATGATCTAGCTCCTCCTACCTCGGACTTATCTTAGGAGTTGGAAAATATAAGTTAGTTGATTATGAAATGTCTTTTTTTGACAAAAGTTAGGAATTTCGAATTTAACCCTTTATTTGTACTCTTCAATTTTGTTAGTGTCTTTTGCGTCCTCATTTTTTTTTTTTTGCTTTTCTTTTATCGTGCTACTGTTGCATGAAATCTGCTATCGTGTTTTTGTGACAGAGATACCCAGTTTCGTTTGTACTGTTTAGTGTTGAAATTTAGGCCTGGCCGAATTTCAGTAGCTATACCTGCAATGTCAAAGGGTAAGTCTTTGTCTCAACAAAATAGACGCAGAGTGAACCAACAGCTTAGCATTGACTTCACGAACATAAGAGGTCTCGATTCGAATCTAAACGTGGTTCATCATTACATCGAAAAAAATAAACCTGACATATTGTTTCTTACCGAAACAATTGTTAGTGGCAAGGCATCGAAATTGGATCCCGATAAATACCGGTTACCTAGTTACGAATTGGAACATTCCTTTTATAACAAGCATGGTGTCTGTGTATTTGTTCGAGATTCACTTTCATGTATGAGAATTAAGGCCTACGAGTTGAACTCTAAGCACCATAATTCTATAGTACTTAAGATCTCAGGTGTTGATGAAACTATGTTTATAATAGGATTATACAGATCCCCAAATTCTCCCCCAGGATGTCCCTTTTTTGATCAAATATCGGCTAATCTAGACAAGATTACCACGGACTACCCCAAAGCAAGACTGGCCATTCTCGGAGACTTTAATATTCATAATAAAGAATGGCTTAAGTATTCATCGCGCACTGACGACGTAGGAAGACAAGCTGAACTGATACTCGCCGATTATCACGGTTTGACGCAAATGATAGCGCGTCCCACTAGAATCGCAGACAATTCACATCATAACAATAATTTGCTGGATTTGTTTTTGACAAACGAACCAGATACTACGAAGACAAAAGTTGAACAACCCCTCGGAACATCGGACCATTTATTAATATCAGCAATAGTGCAATTTACGTCGCCGACACAAATTAAAGCAAATCCTCGTCGCGTTTGGAACTACAAACGCGCCAACTGGGAGGGACTGAGAAGCTTTTATGATGAAACACCTTGGAAAACTATTTGTTGTGTTGATCAAGATCCTAGCACGTCAGCAATAAGAATGTCTGAAATCATAAAAGACGGAATGCGGCGGTTTATTCCAAATCGATTAATCACTCCTAAGACTGAGCCTTGGTTTACGCGGGATGTTGATGAAGCAGTGAGGAATAAACGCAAAGCATTTAAGACGTATAACGCTAATAAAACACCTGAAACCCATAGCGCCTATAAGAAAGCCAGAAATATTAGTAAATTCAAAATAGACTTGGACAAAGAAGCGTTTATCCAGAAGAAAGCAAAGAAATTCGCCGAGCACCCATCTGGCTCACGTAGTTTCTTTCAGGCAGTTAAATCAGTACAGAGCAATTTTACTCGATCCTCTATTCCAACCTTAGTCCTGAATGACATTCCCGTGAGCGACTCGAAAGAGAAAGCGGATCTTTTGGGTCGTATTTTCGCAGAAAACTCAAACATAGTTGAACCTCCCCATTCTCTTACACTCATTCAACCAGTTGTAACGAAAATGAAACCAATTATTTTTCGTTGCAATATTGTACGGAAAATGCTTCTTTCTATCAATATCAACAAATCTGCTGGCCCCGACGGTATTCCACCCCTCATTCTTAAAAACTTTGCTAGACAACTAGCTCCAATTTTAACAAAAATTTTCTATTTATCTTATAAAACCGGAATATTTCCCGATTCTTGGAAGCTGGCCAGCGTTCAACCCATATCAAAGAAAGGCAGTAAGATAGATCCTAACAATTATAGACCAATTGCAATTCTGTCGGTTTTAGCTAAAATATTTGAAAAATATGTTAACTACAATTTGATAGATTATTTGGAAATGTCGCGAATTATTGGTGATAAGCAGTATGGTTTTCGTAGAAGTCATGCAACAGGTGATCTGTTAGCCTACGTATCCCATCTCTGGAACAAATCGCTGGAAAACCACGGTGAAACATTCAGTATTTCACTTGACATTTCTAAAGCATTTGATAAAGTGTGGCATAAAAATCTTATAGCTAAATTAAAATCTTATGGCATAGACCATCTTACTGTCTCATGGATTCATAGTTTTCTTACAGGTCGCCAATTTCATGTTAATTTAGATGGTATCACATCCAATATTTTCACAACCAATGCTGGGGTTCCCCAAGGTTCTGCACTCTCACCAACCTTGTTTCTTCTATACATTAATGACTTACTTATTTCCACAGTTCACCCAATCCATAGTTTTGCTGATGACAGCACATTGCATGCATCACATGCATCTCCTAAATTTCGATCTCATACTGCAGTTACCACCGATAGAGAGCTGCTAATTGATTCTATCAACAAAGATCTGGAGCGTATAATGGAATGGGGTGATCGTAATCTTGTTTCATTTAATCCAACCAAAACAAAACTATGCCGTCTTTCACGAATAGAGCGAGATAAAAATTTCCCTATTAAGATAAACCACGAGGAATTGCGTGAGGTTGAATCAGTTAGACTTCTTGGAGTGGATATTCAAAATAACCTGAAATGGAATAAACATGTGTTCAACCTCGCTAAATCTGCAATGCAAAAATTAGGATTCTTGAGTCGATGTAAAAAGTATTTCAATCCCGAGCTAATCTTCAAGTCCTTTATTCGACCATGTATGGAGTACTGCTGTCATGTTTGGGGGGTGCTTGTCAGTCAACAATAAAATGTCTAGACTCTGTACAGAGAAAAGCAATACGGTTGATTGGTAATACCGAACTAACGGATCAGCTTGATTCACTCCAGCACAGAAGAAATGTGGCTGAATTGTCAATCTACTATAAATATAACTTAAGCAAATTCTCTTCTAAGGAAATTCAAAATATCCTTCCATCATGTGCGCAGTATAGTCGACAAACAAGAGCTGCCGTGTCATCCCATCCATTTGTTGTACAAATACCTCGTTACAGAACCGTGTCTTTTCAGAATGACTATTTTAATAGAGTGGCCAAATTGTGGAACTCAATGCCTTCCTCTGTATTTCCCGATGAATTTTCCCCTCAGGCATTTAAAGAAAATGTCCATCATCATTTAAAAAAATTAGTATAGTTATCCCTATATCCCCATTCCTTCCATTTTCCTCATCTCCTTCCTTTATAGTTGACATGGTATCTTCGGATATTCAAAGAGTCTAAATAATGAATATTTCATATTTAGTGTGCTAAACATGTCTAACTAATTAATAAAAAAATAAAAATTGTAAACAAAACTGGAACAGACATATAATATTTTGAAAACTGATATTATATGAAATTAAAATACTCCAAAAATTCGGATTGAAAATCATTAAATTTAATTCAAAATTATGTTTTTTGAATTGAATTTCTGTTAAATTTTTAAGCATCGAAAAATACAATAAACTATTTCTATAATGCACCAAAAACCAGTGAATATTTAAAATATGTGTGTCATAATCGAATTGTATCGTATATTTGCCGAATATTATATTCGTTTTTTATACTTCCGTTGCACAATTCTTAAAACGCGCCTAAAGAAGTTTTACTTCAAAAAATATTTATAAAACCTTGGGTGTTTTATACATTAAAAGAATAATAATTTAATTACTTTAATAATTAATTCATCAAGCCGAAATGCTTTCCATTGCAGTAGTCTTACAAATTTTTACTAAAAAACCATCATATTTATTCTCCATTCAAAATACTAAACGATTTATAAACAAAAATAAGTGCACTCATTCTCAAAACAATCACAATCATTAAAAACAACAAAAAATATTATTAACCCACCTTTCATCAATCATTAATTAACCATAACATCTGAATAGAAAGAAATTACCTTTTTTCTTATTTTACAACAACCAAAACAATTTCCGAATTCAGTATCCCTTTTTTTACCAACCATTTAATTTAATTCAAACAAATTTTTATATGAAATAATTTTGTTTTCACATTAACAAATCTTCAAAACAAACTACATTCTCAATTTCAATAAAAACATCAACAAAAATCGAAATAGTTGCCGGGCAATGTTTAATATTTTCGCTCGATGAGCGATATCAACAGCAACATGCCAGCCATTAGTTGCAATACTGGCCATATTGCCGAAATATACAGATATATTGCCGGGCAATACGAAAATATTGCCGAGAATGTTTTTGAATTTGGGCAATATTGCCCGGCAATGATTGCCAGCCACACATTGCCGTAAAAAGTTGCTCGTTTACATGCTATTTTACAAGAGTTTTGTTAAAACATTGCCGGGCAATATTTTCAGCAATATTGCCCGGCAATACATATTTTTAGTTGCTCGTTTACAGGCTCCTTTAGAATTGACGGGACATTATCGTGCCATAATTTTTCTCTTTTTACATCTGCTCTCTAAAAATTACGATTTTCTCTTCAGGTGCGACCTGAGTGGGATTTTTTGTGCAATAAGTAATTTTTTCGACACGTAAAATTTAAAAATGTAATGATGCAGTTTTGTAGAAAATTGATTCAGTATGAAGAATCCATAAATTGTATCCAAAAAAAAACGTTTATTTGTCTTTGAAATAATGAAGTAAAGTCACATGTAAATTTTGGTCCAAAATATTGAAAACTGTTCACGCACTTCTATAGTGTTTGTACGTAAGATAACTTTATTGCTCTAATTTAAATAGTGATTATTTTCAAATATAGCCTTTTTTGCGTATTTAAAAAAAAAATATAAAGTTCGCTCATATGGTTTAAAAGAAATGATAGAATAAAATTTGTTCTATAATGTGCTGTGATTGCAAACTTCCTTGGAAGAAAAAAAAGGTTGCTCATGCTAGGTGCTCCCGCTATAATAAAATGAAAGGTAAGACTCCATACTATCAATTAAAAAAAAAAGTTTAAATAATTAATAATCTTTTATAAAATCATAAAATTTGTCTCCAAATTCATGAAATTTTTAATTTTAAAAAATTACATAAGATGAAAAACGTGATCTACGTAGGTGAAAAAGTCGAAATTTGAAACTTGGCATATAAGTAATATGAACAAAATAAAAAATACAACTTATTTTAAATTTTTTTTAAAGTGTATAGTTTGAGCATAGGGGGCATCATGCACCCCAACATGCATGAAAAATGAAAATTCTGTTAATCCGATGAAACTTTGAAATTAAATTGCTCAAGAACGGCGAAAACGGCAAACGATACCGATTTCATAAAACTTTTTTTTGTTTGATAGATGATTAATTAGTCGTTTGAAAAAAAATTAATTTATTTTTTTATAATTAATTTTTAAATAAAAATATTGAAAAAACTTTTTTAAAGATGGCGCTAGGATCAAAGATCAATTGGAATTTAATTAATTTTTTTTCTGAAAATAGTTCTATCCTTACTGTAAAATATATCAAATTTACAAAGAGGCTAAAATTCTTGTTCTTGAGATATTTAATTTTAAACATTTTTAGTACGGTTGAAATTCGAATTTTTCTTTATTTTTTCAAACAACTTCCATTAACAAAAAATTTTAAAATCAATTAATTTTTAACTTTTTTTATTTTTTAAATATAGTTCTAGCCTTCCTTTAAAATATATCAAATTTACAAAGAGGCGTTAATTCGTGTTCTTGAGATATTTAATTTTAAAAATTTTTAGTCAGTCTAAAATTCTAATTGTTCATTATTTATTCGAACCATTTTTATCATCAAAAAATTTTAACCACTGAAGTTCGAGAAAATAATAAACAATTAGAATTTTAATCGGACTAAAAATCTTTAAAATTACAATTAAACATTTAAAATACAATTAAATAAATTTTATGCAATTTCGATGCCTATTTAATTGTTTGTTATTTTGAAAACGAAATGACCTACAATGAAAGACATCAAAGTTCTAACTACTAATATCAATGAGAAATGAGAATTGCGTCTTGAGAAACTAAAAAACAATCATGAAAAAAATAATTTTTTTCACAATAGAAATTCAATTTAATTTAATCATAGTAGTCTTTGCCTCTTGCCAATATTCGAAAGAGGGACATGCGCATTAGTTTGAATTTTTTGTTTTTTAAATTATCAGAGCGAAAATGTTTTTGTTGATTTTTTATTTCTGTAGGTGGGAGGTAAACTACACCAAGTCCAATTTTTTCAAAATACGTTTTTTTATACCTTTAGAATCAGGATTTTGTTCTCTACCGAGAGGTTAATAGCACTGAGTCCTAACTAGTGTAGTTTTCGAGATAGAACAATTTTAAATAGTCCAAGTCCATAGTAAATAGCCCATTTTCAAACAGTTTTTTGGCTTTCCTGTAAAATTTTAAAAATGTGACTTGGTGTAGTTTACCTCCCACCTACAGATTTATAAAGTACAATCCAAAAAATTTATTTCAGAGTTCAATACAATCAAATATATTGTTTTTGGCACATGAATATAGGGTATTTTTTGTTTTTTTTACCACAATTGTTATTAATTATAATTAATTAATATAATTAAAATACAATAATAATAATAACTTGTAAAATACAATAATAATAACTTGTGGCAAAAAAGTTAATTCCTTGAAGTTCAAGAATTTTGCTCAAGATACAGCAAAACTTTTTGTTGAAAAATATAGTTGGTTTTATATGCCAGTAACAGTACACAAAATACTGATACACGGAAAGGATATCATGGAAGCGGCAATACTTCCTATTGTCATGCTTTCTGAAGAAGCCAGAAATAAAGATTATAGAAATTATAGATTAAGGTTCTCCAGAAAGTGTGATAGAGTTGCAACAAATACAGATGTTTTTCATCGACTTCTAGTATCGTCAGATCCTCTTATAAGTAGCATTAGAAGTCAACCCCGTAAACAGATTCGGGAACTTGATGATATAGTTACAGAACTGATAGATGATGAATAAGTCTTTATTTAAATGCATGTATTGAAATTTATTTATAAAATAATTAGTGTGGTAAAGAAACAAAAAGTTGTCGGAAAAAATATAATATGGGTTATATGGGCGGTGAGTGGTGGTCGTTAATTGAGGTAATAAAAGGCTCTGTGCCAATTTCAAAAACTTTGGGCCAAAAATAAATTTTGGGTTCTATAGGCGGTGGGTAGTGGGCGTGGCCAATTTTGATGAAACTTTATTTTATTCTTAATTGAGGTAATAAAAGGCTCTGTGCCAAATTTCAAAAACTTTGGGCCAAAAATAAATTTTGGGTTCTATGGGCGGTGGGTAGTGGGCGTGGCCAATTTTGATGAAACTTCATATTTTTCTTAATTGAGCTAACCAAAGGCTCGGAGCAAAATTTCAACGTTCTACGAGCACTCCTTATATTTTTTGCCAAACATTGTATGAACAAATCCCAATGTGGGTCGTACCGGCTGCCCCTTCTCCTTCATTTTTGTTTTCGATAACTTTTACAACTGAACTTTCCATTGAAACGGTTCTTTAACGAACTCTCAAAACAAATTTGTTCTCACATTGATGTTTCTTTTACTTAGTTGATCATTACACTGGACTGTAAACTTTCACAAATAAATCTCTGTTATAAATTTTGTCTAAAAAGATAATAAAACAAAAAATTAAAATTTCTAATTTTCCTAAATCTACCTTCGCTTTACCTACAAGGAAATTCCCTTTATCCTTTCTTTCATTGAGATAAGGGGTAAAAGGAAAATTAATAATAAACAAACAACGATTTAAAGATTAAAAAACTTAATGCAATGGCTTCGAGTGTTAATAACAAGAGTATGAATGAATCGGAAATAAATGAAATAATCACATCCGAAGAATTTCTCAGAAGAAGCAATATGGATAAAATTATAACTTCATCAAACATAATCATCGAAGATGACATAACACCTATTCTAAAACAAATTCCACCGAAGGATACTATTTCCTCCTCAAACTCCTACACGGAAGAAGATTTAAACAGCTTAAATAGTTTCAATATTAACGAAGTTAACATACAACAGAAAAACAAAACTTTTACAGAACCTACAGATAACCCATTAGATGATTTCAAACTATATTCAATAAATGATAACGGACCCTACTGGATAGTGATGGAACGACATGATATCGAAGATTTCGCTGTTGCCAAAACCTTATATGATCTCAAGATTGAAGGTATCATTAAAATTATACAATTCGGAAAAACCAAAATTAAAATACAAACAAAAGACTATCTGACCGCCAACAACATCATATCTAATTTGGAACTTTCACAAGAGAATTACATGTCTTATATTCCTAATTTCTTAAAAGAAACTACTGGTTTTATAAGAAACATTCCAACTAATATGAATCTGAATGAATTCTTATCATATTTCAGAAATGACAAAATGATAAGAGTGGAAAGGATCATGAGATGGAACAATTTGGATAAGATTTTAGAAACTACTAGATCAGTTAAAATTACTTTCAGAGGCAATAGTCTACCTTTTGAGATTGTATATATGGGAGTCCACAGAAGGGTAGATTATTTTATACCCAAACCTTATTTCTGTAAACGTTGTCTAGTACATGGCCATCTAGCTAAATTTTGTAATGGTAACGAAAAATGCTTCAACTGCACTAGTACAACCCATATCACACACGGCTGCCCCAACGAGGTAAAATGTAAATTTTGTGGAAATAATCACACTAGTGAAAATAATCACACTAGTACCAGGGATGCCCCATGTACAAAAAACAATTGGAAATCAAAAAGATCATGACCATCAATAAGATTTCTTTTCTTACAAAGAAACAAAAAAAACTTAGATCTACATAATCCCACTTACATCTCTCAAGGCATACACATCAGACAAGATGCATTCAGGTACATATCTAATTCAAAGATTTACAATAAAATAGATAAATCCAACCCCTAAAGGATGAGCTGACAAATATCACCAATACAAACGAAACCATCAACAATCTTAAACAAGATTTAGATAAACTTAAAATTGACGTTGAAACATTTAAAAAAAAAACAGCTAAATAAAATTAAAAACAGCTAAATAAACATGTACATCCAAACTACTAGTAGTAAACTTGATTATAATAATCTTCATAAAGGTGAAAATGATATGATCCTCTCTGATTTAATTAACTATATTCACGAACTCAACAACCTAATCAACCCTACTATAGAAGAAGACACTCTTATTCTTTAAATATTGTCTTTGTATGAATTATTTATTTTTTTTTTATTAATTAGTTAGACATGTTTAGCACACTAAATATGAAATATTCATTATTTAGTCTTTTTGAATATTCGAAGACACCATGTCAACTATAAAGGAAGGAGATGAGGAAAATGGAAGGAATGGGGATATAGGGATAACTGTACCATCTAAATTAACATGAAATTGGCGACCTGTAAGAAAACTATGAATTCATGAGACAGTAAGATGGTCTATGTCATAAGATTTTAATTTAGCTATAAGATTTGTATGCCACACTTTATCAAATGCTTTAGAAATGTCAAGTGAAATACTGAATGTTTCACCGTGGTTTTCCAGCGATTTGTTCCAGAGATATACGTAGGCTAACAGATCACCTGTTGCATGACTTCTACGAAAACCATACTGCTTATCATCAATAATTCGCGACATTTCCAAATAATCTATCAAATTGTAGTTAACATATTTTTCAAATATTTTAGCTAAAACCGACAGAATTGCAATTGGTCTATAATTGTTAGGGACTATCTTACTGCCTTTCTTTGATATGGGTTGAACGCTAGCCAGCTTCCAAGAATCGGGAAATATTCCGGTTTTATAAGATAAATAGAAAATTTTTGTTAAAATTGAAGCTAGTTGTCTAGCAAAGTTTTTAAGAATGAGGGGTGGAATACCGTCGGGGCCAGCGGATTTGTTGATATTGATAGAAAGAAGCATTTTCCGTACAATATTGCAAAGAAAAATAATTGGTTGCATTTTCGTTACAACTGGAGGAATGAGTGTAGGAGAATCGGGGGGTTCAACTATGTTTGAGTTTTCTGCGAAAATACGACCCAAAAGATCCGCCTTTTCTTTCGAGTCGCTCGCGAGAATGTCATTCAGAACTAAGGTTGGAATAGAGGATCGAGTAAAATTGCTCTGGACTGATTTAACTGCCTGAAAGAAACTACGTGAGCCAGGTGGGTGATCGGCGAATTTCTTTGCTTTCTTCTGGATAAACGCGTCTTTGTCCAAGTCTATTTTAAATTTACTAATATTTCTTATATGCGCTATGGGTTTCAGGTGTTTTATTAGCGTTATACGTCTTGAATGCTTTGCGTTTATTCCTCACTGCCTCATCAACATCCCGTGTGAACCAGGGCTCAGTTTTAGGAGTGATTAATCGATTTGGAATAAACCGCCGCATTCCTTCTTTTATGATTTCAGAAATTCTTATTGCCGATGTGCTAGGATCTTGATACACACAACAAATAGTTTTCCAAGGTGTTTCATCATAAAAGTTTCTAAGTCAAGTTTCCTCCCAGTCAGCGCGTTTATAGTTCCAAACGCGACGAGGATTTGCTTTAATTTTGTTGCACTTGACTTGAAACCTAATCTTAAGCTAAGAAAAACCTTCGTTTATCTCCCGATAACGAAATTGTATTCATTTCACTTTTCTCTAATCAATTCAAATTACAATAAAATTGTAATTTTCCATAACCCATTGATCACAACTTTATCGCACCTTTTCTTATTGTTGTCCAATACCTTTACACTAATCGATGTGTTAATAATATGTAAATAACATCCCTAACTTATTCCAAGGCATAAAATATCAGAGTTGAGGGTATTTAAATTAGAAGTCCCTTAATTATTAAATCCAATCGAAAGCTAATTTAGTCGTTGTTGTTGTTATTGTTTTAAATTAATCCTAACACTACGACATCATCGAAATTTTACTGATTTAAAACAAAATCATATTCATTTAAAATGCAACGATGAATGAAATTGATTTGGATAATGGAGGTAGGTCTATTAAATAAACGAGACGTTATATCGATGGTCTAGCGCACAGATGTGGTAAGTGACATTTAGCAAATTGTTCAGTACAGGCGTTTGAAAGTTTACACTTTAATAAAAATTGAAAATGTAAAATATTATGTGGTGGAATTCGATAGAGTTTTATAGTAGTTATCTAGTCTTTATTGTAATTATGTCTTTCTACATGATAGAACTTAAGAGATACATGAATAATATTTAGTTTTATACAAACCATAAGTACTTACCACAGTACATGTGCAGTACAGTACAGTACAATAATGCCATCTACTGGATAAAATATTAAACATACACATACAATGTTTTTACATTATATGAAAAATGAAATGGAGAATTTTATAGAGTAGTTAACTCATTTTCTCAAAAAATGTCACTTACCACATCTGTGCGCTAGACCATCGATATATAGGTCAAACAGAAATATTAAAGGTATTCCAGTTTTTTTTTTAACAAAAAGAAGTTGATTTATGAATTTTTTTATTTGAAATTTGAATGTAACTTTATAAAATTTATATTGCCATCTTCATTGTAAACCGGAGGATTTTTAATTAAATCGAGAGTGATAATCGAGAGTGCGGTTGTTTCTGGAAATTTCGATTTATTTAGGAAGCTTCCGGTCTAAGAAAGTATAAATTCAGTTTTTTTTAGTAGAAAGCTCTCTTATCTAATAAGTCTTTTAGACTAATAACTCGCGTCTGAGTTTATAATTGTAATTAGTTAATCGGCATAGTTGTGTTGTCGTGTATTGTGTTAAAATGTAAAACATTTGTAACTAATGTAATTTGCTAGTTTTAAAATAAAAAAAAAAATATAAAATTATTATTAAAAATGAAAATAGTCAAATAAAATAAAGAGCAAAATAAAAAAATTTAAATTTTTGATTGAACAGCTTCGTGTAAAGTTTATTGTGTGTTATGTGTACCAAGGCCCTCAAAAATTATAAATCTGTTGGGTATTATAAAATAATTAAAAAGAAAACAAAATGAAAGAAAAAATAATAAACTGTTAAAAGAAATAAAAACTCAAGCGATTTTGAGCAATCCCTAAACAGTTATTGAGATTTGAGTGACTAGATAAAATTATTAATCATATAGTGATTGTGAAATTAGCAATATATTTTGATATATGAAAATTCGTGATCCCATGAGTACAGAAAATAGTACAGTATTCAAAGTCATTCTGAAATTTATAGTTATGTATCATGCAGAATAAACATTTTTAAAGTTTATTAAATAATAATGTTTATATTATTCAAAATGATTTGGGTACACGTAGGCAATAAAATTATAATTACGTGTATGGTCACATTACGTGTATGGTATGGATAAATGTCAGAAGTCACATTTTGATAAATCGATTCCAAGTTTTTTTTTCAAATGAAAAAGATTTTCATGTAATTTGACATGAAGGATAGATAGATATGTTAATTCAACAAGAATAAGTTTAATTAAAAATTCTATTGCTGATTAAATAGTATGTGTATTATTGGATAAAAAGATACAGAAAAAAAGGTTATAGAAAGCTACAGTGAGTTAATGAAGTATACATCTGGAAAGAAATTTAGAGGTCATTTTCCTTGTGATGGGTTAATGGAAGCTGGATGTCTGTTTTATTCTTTTTATTGGACGGACAACATTGTATGAAGGAATAAGAAAAAAAACCTAGAGGAGCGAATCATTTCCACAAACTTTTAATGTCGGTGAATGAAAATACGCATTAGTTTTTTCCTTCAATTTGGAAATGGTTGCAGCGGAATAGTCATTACAATTTTTTTATAACGGGGAAAAAAAGGAAAGTAAAATTTGCATATAATATAAACAATACATCATAATACATCAAATTTGTATATAATATAATAATAATACATCACAATACATCAAGTTTGCCTATGATAGAATAATAATACATTTGGCAATGCAGTAATTTGGAAGTTTGGATATCTGACACTGACAAACTGATTTCGATGAACTCCCGCTGAATTGAAGACGATATCAGGAACAGAAGAAATCTATCAACGGAAAGAAAACATAAGTTAAGTTTATTTTTAATATTTTTTTGACATTATTACTGATAGATTTTATATATGTATAAATGACATTTTTTCTAGTGGTGTAAGATGATAGGCTAGATATAAAAACCTTAAGAGATTCCAAGTCAGGATATGTCGTTGAAGACGTAAATGCTATCCCGATTCAAGTAATATATTTTTATTAAAAGTCCAATATTGTTTCTAAGTTAAAAGTCCAAGCCGCAATAAAGTGGCACAATTTTGATTGGTTTTGAAGACATCAATAATAAGAATCCTCAGAATTTCATATTTGCTGCGCAATTTTGGATTTAATCTATTTATGTTGTACCTTTACGAAGAAATTGATCAAGATATTACTATCTAACTTCGATGAACAGACGACCACATTTCAGCATCGTATGTGTGAGTTATTTTACTTAAATTTTTTTTTTTTTTTTTTATTAATTAGTTAGACATGTTTAGCACACTAAATATGAAATATTCATTATTCAGACTCTTTGAATATCCGAAGATACCATGTCAACTAGAAAGGAAGGAGACGGGGAAAATGAAAGGAATGAGGGTGTGGACTGGACATAACTATACTAATTCTTTTAAATGACGATTGACATTTTTTTTAAATGTCTGAGGGGCAAATTCATCGGGAAATACGGACGCGGGCATGGAATTCCAGAGTTTGGCCACTCTATTAAAATAATCGTTCTGGAAGGACATAGTTCTACATCGAGATATTTTGACAGCAAATGGGTGGGATGACTCTGAAGTTCTTGTTCTTCGATTGTACTGCGTACATGATGGAAGGATGTTTTGAATTTCTTTTGAAGAGAACTCGTTAAAGTTATATTTATAATAGATTGACAATTCAGCTACATTTCTGCGGTGCTGGAGTGTATCAAGCTGATCAGTTAGTTCGGTATTTTCAATCAACCGTATCGCTTTTCTCTGTACAGAGTCTAGACATTTTATTGTTGACTGACAAGCACCACCCCAAACATGACAGCAGTATTCCATACATGGACGAATAAAAGACTTATAGATCAGCAAAATTTGATCCGGTTTGAAAAACTTTTTACATCGACTCAAGAATCCTAATTTTTGCATTGCAGATTTAGCAAGGTTGAACACATGTTTATTCCATTTCAAGTTATTTTCAATATCAACTCCAAGAAGCCTTACTGATTCAACCTCATGCAATTCCTCATTTTTTATCTTAATAGGGAAGTTTTTTTGTCTTTTTAATCGTGATAGACGGCATAGTTTGGTTTTCGTTGGATTAAATGAAACAAGATTACGATCGCCCCATTCCATTATACGCTCTAGGTCTGCATTGATAGAATCAATTAACATCTCTCTATCAGTGGTGACTGCAGTATGAGATCGAAATTTAGGAGATGCATGTGATGCATGCAATGTGCTGTCATCAGCAAAACTATGGACTGGGTGAACTGTGGAAATAAGTAAATCATTAATGTATAGAAGAAACAAGGTTGGTGAGAGTGCAGAACCTTGGGGAACCCCAGCATTGGTTGTGAAAATATCGGATGTGATACCATCTAAATTAACATGAAATTGACGACCTGTAAGAAAACTTTGAATCCATAAAACCGTAAGATGGTCTATACCATAAGATTCCAATTTAGCAATTAGATTTCTATGCCACACTTTATCAAATGCTTTAGAAATATCAAGTGAAATACTGAATGTTTCACCATGATTCTCCAGCGATTTGTTCCACAGATGGGTTACGTAGGCTAACAGGTCACCTGTTGCATGACTTCTACGAAAACCATACTGCTTATCATCAATAATTCGTGACATCTCCAAATATTCTATTAGATTATAGTTAACATATTTTTCAAATATTTTAGCTAAAACCGACAGAATTGCAATTGGTCTATAATTATGGGGGTCAATCTTACTACCTTTTTTTGATATAGGTTGAACACTGGCCAGTTTCCAAGAATCGGGAAATATTCCGGTTTTGTAAGATAAATAGAAAATTTTTGTTAGAATTGGAGCTAGCTGCCTAGAAAAGTTTTTAAGAATAAGGGGTGGAATACCATCGGGACCAGCGGATTTGTTGATATTGAGAAAAAGAAGCATTTTTCGAACAATATTACACCGAAAAACAATTGGCTTCATTTTTGTTTCAACTGGAGGAAGTAATGTAGGAGGATAGGTAGGTTCAACTATGTTTGAGTTTTCTGCAAACAAACGACCCAAAAGATCCGCTTTCTCCTTCGAGTCGCTAACAGGAATGTCATTCAGAACTAAGGTTGGAATAGAGGATCGTGTGAAATTGCTCTGGACTGATTTAACTGCTTGAAAGAAACTACGAGAGCCAGATGGGTGCTCCGCAAATTTTTTTGCTTTCTTCTGGATAAACGCGTCTTTGTCCAAATCTATTTTGTATTTACTAATATTTCTTGCTTTCTTATAGGCGCAATAGGTTTCTGGTGTTCTACTTGAGTTATATGCCTTAAATGCTTTGCGTTTATTCCTCACCGCCTCATCAACATCCCGCGTGAAGCAAGGTTCAGTTTTAGGAGTGATTAGTCGATTTGGAATAAACCGCCGCATTCCATCTTTTATGACTTCAGAAACTATTAGTGCTGCAGTGTCAGGATCTTGCTCAATACGACAAACAGTTTTCCAAGGTGTTTCTTCATAAAAGTTTCTTAATCCTTCCCAGTCAGCGCGTTTATAATTCCAAACGCGACGAGGATTGGCTTTAATTGGTGAAGGTGATGAAAATTTTACTACTGCTGATATTAGTAAATGGTCCGATGATCCCAGGGGTTGATCAACTTTTGTTTTCGTTGTATTAGGCTCGTTTGTCAAAAACAGATCCAGCAAATTATTATTATGATGTGCATTCTCCGGTATTCTTGTGGGGCACTCTATCATTTGAGTCAAACCATGGTAATCTGCCAGTATTAATTCGGCTTGTCTTCCTACATCGTCAGTGCGTGATGAGTATTTCAACCATTCTTTATTATGAATGTTAAAGTCTCCAAGAATGGCTAGTCTTGCAAATTTTGTCGAGGTTACACGATAGTTTGTCGAAAAAAGGACAGTCGGGAGGAGAGTTGGGGGATCTGTATATTCCTATTATAAACATAGCTTCATTTACACCTGAGATCTTCAGTGCCAGAGAATTATGATGCTTTGAGTTCAACTCGTAAGCCTTAATTCTCATACATGAAACTGAATCTCGAATAAATACACAGACACCATGTTTGTTATAAAAGGAATGCTCCAATTCGTAACTAGGTATGTGGTATTTATCGAGATCCAATTTCGATGCTTTGCCACTGACAATTGTTTCAGTGAGAAACAATATGTCAGGTTTATTTTTTTCGATGTAGTGATGCACCTCGTTTAGATTCGAATTGAGACCTCTTATGTTTGTGAAATCAATACTAAGCTGTTGGTTCACACTGCGGCCATTTTGTTGAGACTGAGACTTACCTCTTGACATTGTAGGTACAGTGACAGAAATTCGACCAGGTCTAAATTTCAACACTATACAATACAAGAAAATCTGTGTATCTCCGTCACAACTGTAGGACACGAGATCGCAACTGCAAATTTATAAAAGCTTATACTTCTTTAAAAAATAAAGAAAGGAAAAAAATAAGGACCAATATAATACTTAAAATAAAAATCAGTAATAAAATAAAAAGAAATAAATTAGGTTTTGAAATATAAAATATAACTTAAAATTTTTTTTTAGTAATTATTACTTAATCTTCATTTTGTACATAGAAACTTTAATTTTTAAAATCACATTTGTGATTACCATGATATTAAAAAGAAATAGGAAAATAAATTTACAACGATAGACGACCAAATAATATGAGATAAATTCTAATTTTTTCGGTGTAGTAAATGATCCCTCTCTTCTCTTTCTCTCTCGCGAATCTTGGGTATGCAAATAATTTTTTTGGATAAACAATACTAATTTAATTCTACAAAACAAGGTACTCTTATAAATTTAATCTTTGTCTACGGTCAAGATCATAAAAAGAACTCTGATACTAGAGCTATAACCCAGCTAAACAAATTGAAGTACCAAGTGATTTTTCTGGAATTAATTAATACATCATCTAGATACCGTTACAATTTGTGTCGGTGATGTAAATTGCACTATTGCTGATATTAGTAAATAGTCCGATGTTCCGAGGGGTTGTTCAACTTTTGCCTTCGTGGTATCTGGTTCGTTTGTCAAAAACTGATCCAGCAAATTATTGTTATGATATGAATTGTCTGCGATTCTAGTGGGACACTCTATCATTTGCGTCAAACCGTGATAATCTGCGAGTATCAGTTCGGCTTGTCTTCCTACGTCGTCAGAGCGCGATGAATACTTAAGCCTCTCTTTATTATGAATATTAAAGTCTCCAAGAATGACCAGTCGTGGTAATCTTGTCTAGATTAGCCGATATTTTATCGAAAAAGAGACATCCTGGGGGAGAATTTAGGGATCTGTATAATCCTATTATAAACATAGTTTCATCAACACCTGAGATCTTCAGTGCTATATAATTATGGTGCTTAGAGTTCAACTCGTATGCCTTAATTCTCATACCTGAAAGTGAATCTCGGACATATACACAAACACCATGCTTGTTATAAAAGGAATGTTCCAATTCGTAACTAGGCATCCGGTATTTATCGAGATCCAATTTTGATGCTTTGCCACTAACAATTGTTTCGGTAAGAAACAATATGTCAGGTTTATTTTTTCGATGTAGTGATGAACCGAGTATTGTACATCAAATATTTTACATATTGTACTCAAATACAGCCATAATACATAAAATATAGTGTTATCATCACATATTACATCCGCAATCTAAATTAATCTAACCAACAATTTAATTTAATTAACATTTCAAATGAGCCTCAAAATCTTACAACTTAACATACATAGTTTGAAACAAAACAGAGACGAACTAGAAGTCTATCTAATTAAAAACAATATAGATATCGCCTTCTTATGGGAAACCTGGACCTGGAAATTAAAAAATTTTAAATCTTACTTTAAACACAGAAGGGACAATTACGGTGGATGGGCTTTCTTTATAGGAATACCATCGACATTGAGAAATTCAGCATCAAAACGTCACTTAATCCAATTGAATCTATTAGCATCAAAGTAATAAACAAAAAAAACAATTTAAATCTCATTGGCATATATATTCCACACAATATAAGTATCATAGATCTCCGTCATAAAGTTAACTCTTTCATAAATGAATTTCACGACCACAAAGCAACCCTAATTATGGGAGACTTCAATGCCAGGAGCGGTCTCTGGGATTCGAGCGACCGTGAGAATAATAAGGGTCGACACTTGGCTGAGGTCATAACTAATTCGAACACGATTCTACTTAACGATGGAACACACACCAGACTAGATTCAAACTGATCATCATCAGCTATTGATATCTCTCTCGTTACTCCAGAATACAGTTCCAAGACAGAATGGAAGGTAGACGAAACTATGATAGGGGGTCTGATCCTTTACCCATCTCCATCCTGATACATGATAATTATTTCAAAAACACCAACTCCATCAAATCTATAAGACACGAAGAAATCATCAAAGAAATCAACAATCTAAATATTACGCCTCCCATCAATTTCGAAGATTACGAAGAATCACTAAGAGACATAATTAGAAATAATACTTTCACAGTTGACAAAGGAAAACACAATAACTCAGCAAAACCCTGGTGGAATAAACTCCAATAACCTTTGGGAAATTAAAAGACAAAAATTTAAAATTTTCAACAGATTAAAGGCAAAAGTATTCTCGAAAAAGGAACTTAAAGAATACACAAAAAAACTTAAAAAGGAGATAAAACTACAAAAAAAATTAGCTGGAACAACTTTATCACTGAAATAAACCCTTCGCAAAATTTGAGAAAAAATAAGAATCTTCAACAATACTTTTAAAGAACCTCAAAATTTATTCAGCTCTAAATGCAAAATTAAGGAATTTCTCAATTACAATGTAAGTGAATCTAAAATTTCAATTGAGGATGCTATTTCCTTCCCAGAATGCAAACCTAAAGAACCCCTCTTTGATCTTATAGATCTTAAGGACCTTATTTCACTTAGCAAAAAAACTAAAGCCGGCTTGGACGGTATTTCTTATAAAATATTAAAAGACCTAAACACTGAACCTATCACTATTATTGCTAGTTTATTAAACGATCTCTGGATAAATCAGATATTTCCTGTTAATTGGAAAAAAAATAAGGATTATTCCCATAAAAAAACCTCTTACTTCCGGAAACAATATTAGTGATTTTAGACATATTAACCTTTTACCTTCTATGTACAAAATAACTGCCAAATTCGTTAAAAACGCTATTTATGATTTCATATATTACAATAAGATTATACCTGAAAACAAATACGGCTTCAAAAAAGGCTCTTCAACCAGAGATATGATGATTCATATGATCAAAATAATGGAAAATGCAAAAAGTAAAAATATTCTCCTAATTATTATTAAATTTGATATTACGAAAGCTTTTGGCAAAGTCAAACTTAACACTTTAATTGACATCATGATCGAAAATAAAATACCATTGAAATACGTAGTTTGGATTTATAAAGCTCTCATAAACAGAACAATAACTATGGAAGAAAATAATATTAAAGAAAGTATAATCACTAGCGAAGGTCTCCCTCAGGGTGACCCTTTGAGCCCTACTTTATTTAATATATACACCACACAAATTCATGATTTAAAAGATAACAATACAGTCATACTGCAATACGCATAAATTATAATATTTCGAAATATAAAACAAATCAATATAAATTGTAACGGCGGACTATTGCAATTTTGCTCTAAAAATAATAATTTTCAAAACCAATAATAATTTTGTTAATTTTCTCCAATTGCACAAAAAAATAGACGTTTATCTATACTACTGTTTTTTTAAACAGATTCAGCAAATTAATTAAATACAAGTTTTGCTAAACGGAAAAAGAAATGAGAAAGAAAATCTGGTTGTATACAGAAAAATGCAGCTATACATATATACAAACATAATATAAAAGAAAGAATTTTTCAAATCAATTAGTTAGTATAACTTTAAAATCGAACGAATGTACTCACTAAATCTCAGTATAAAATTAAATTTTATTATAAATAAAACTGTTATGTATAAGGTCCTAAAATATATTTATATACGCTAATACATATATTTACACACTTTATAATTAATAAAGTTTGGTGGCGGGAATAGATACTAATAAAATATTTAATGTACAAGCAATTATATAAATGAAATATATGATATCAGTTAACATCGAGCATTGGAGTTAATAATTCAATATTAAGAACACAACAATAACAAAATTATTGGGTGTAAATAGAGAAAAAAAATGTAAATGTTTTTTTTTATATAGAAAAATTAAATTGATGGTGATGTCAAAGTTTTCTTATTTGTTTGGTTGTTTAATGTAAAAAACATCAAAAATGTAAATAAAGCAGTTTTTTAGAGAGGTTATGTACACAACGTAAAAAAACAAAAAAAAAGAAATGATATCTTATCACACGCACATTTCAGCGGTAAGAAAGTCAAAGGAACCACATCAGGAGTTTGTTTTTAGGGTTTAGAACACAACGTAAAAGTACCAAACCAAAGAAATGATACATTTTGATAAGCAAATTGGATACTGCGACAATAAAAGCATTTCATGTAACTATTCAAGCTAAAATTTTCAATAAACATACCAAGCTACAAAAATGTATGTACATTTATGAACTAAAACTTAAAAACAAAAATATATAAAAAATAGTCCCGATGGGACTATAAATAGTCCCGATATCAAATTCATACCCAATCCATAGCCAATCCCTATCCAATCCATATCCAATCCATATCCTATCCATATCCAATCCATATCCAATCCATATCCAATCCATATCCAATCTATATCCAATCCATATCTAATCCATATCCAATCCATATCCAATCCATATTCAATCCATATCTAATCCATATCTAATCCATATCCAATTCATATACAATCCCATATTCAACCCATATCAAATCAATATCCAATCTATATTTAATATTTATCCAATCCATATCCAATTCATGTCCATGTCATATCCATACGAAGTCCAATCCATATCCTCATCCATATCTAAGTCTTTATCTATATCCATATCCATATCCATATCCATATCCATATCCATATCCATATCCATATCCATATCTATATCTATATCCATATCCATATCCATATCCATATCCATATCCATATCCATATCCATATCCATATCCATATCCATATCCATATCCATATCCATATCCATATCCATATCCATATCCATATCCATATCCATATCCATATCCATATCCATATCCATATCCATATCCACGAAACCAACTGTTTCTCAACAAATAATGGGTGATCTACCTATTGAACGCGTTTCTTCATTTAAAGCATTTCTTAATACAGGAGTAGATTTCTGTGGCCCTTTTTCTATCAAATTTAGAACTATTCGTAAGGCACCCATAACAAAAATGTACGTGGCATCTTTTATTTGTTTGAGTACCAAAGCTATACACCTTGAAATCGTTCAAAATTTGACAACTGACTCATTTATATTCTGTCTCAAAAGATTTATTAATCGTCGAGGCAAAATTTCTAATATTTGGTCAGATAACGCTTCCACTTTTCACGGTACTAATAACGAACTTAAGGAATTTCATAATTTGTGGCAGTCACAGGCTGAACAGACAAAAATAGCAGAGTTTTGCTCATTTGAACGAATATCGTGGAAATTTATTCCTCCACCAGCGCCCAATTTCGGTGGAATATGGGAAGCATCTATAAAATCTTTTAAAACGCACCTTAAACGGGTTACAAGAGATAGAATTTTATGTTTCGAAGAATTTAATACGCTAATCGTACAAATTGAAGGTATATTAAATTCCCGACCTCTCTCAGTTATGTCTGGTGATCCAAACGATCCGGAGCCTTTGACTCCAGGTCATTTTTTAACTGGCAATGTAATTGTTACCTTGCCTGAGCCCTCCTATAATCATTTAGCAGAAAATCGTCTTTCTCGATATCAGCTAATTAGCAAACTAACTGAGTCCTTTTGGAAGAGATATTCTGTAGAATACCTACATAATTTACAAACTCGATCAAAATGGACAACGGTTTCTACCAACATAAAACCTGGAGACGTTGTTCTTCTTATTCAAGATAACTTACCTCCAACAAAGTGGCCACTTTCAATCATTATTTCAACCGTGGCAGGCGCTGATGGTAAGGTGCGTGTAGTTACAGCAGAAACCATTGTTAATGGAATAAAAAAGAACTTTAAGCGATCTATTTCAAAAATTTGTAAGCTGCCAATAGATGTATAGAATTACTTGATAAATTTATTACTACTCTTAATTTCGTAATAATTATGAAAGTCCAGTCTTTCATGGAGGCCGGTTATGTTGGAATTCAAATTGAAATAATCAACAAATAATATTTTGTACATTTACATTTTATCTTATTTTGTTATTTTATCATATTTTAACTTACAAATAATTTTTATCTAGTTTAAACAGAAATTAAATTAAACATAATATTAATATTAACGTTTTTTTTTATATTTACACAATTTTATCTTAAAAAATAACTTATTTCTGTTGAATAAATATAATCTTATTCAAACACTTCTTATCTTAAAATTTTCTTAGGTTTTAAGTAAAATTAAAAAAATACATCAGTACATTTAAGAACTCAATATAGTGAACAATAAAAGACAAAACTTAATAAAAAATAAATAATTTCTTTTTCTTTCAATGATTAAACCAAAACCAAAGTGTCCGGAAATAAAGTCATAACACATATTGTTTTGTTGTCAGAACCCGGTTCTGTTTATTTAGGACATGTGACTCCTGAATCTGGTTCTAGTGCAAATATTATACAAAGTATCATGAATGATGTCAAATGATGTCAAAAATTTTTTTGGTAAGGGCCCCCTTGTGAAAAATTGTCCGGGGCCTCCACTTCTATAGTTACTTCCACCGTGGAAGTCTTATGACATTTCGGATTTGTTTGCTCGCCGTAGTGTGTTTTGTATAAGAAAAGCTGGAACTGTTATTGATATTTTTTGGTATTTGGAGAGATGAAGAATATTGTTTTGTATAAGAAAAGCTGGAACTGATATTGATATTATTTGGTATTTGGAACGACGGAGAATTGTTTTTTGGTTAAGAAAAGCTGAAATTGATATTGTTGAGCGTTTGAAAAGGCTGAGATTGAAGACTTCAATCAACAGGACACATCCAAATAAGAAAAATAAAACTTCTTTTTATTATAGTTGTTATATAAATATATATATGTAAATTTTTCACAATTTTTTTATTTTCTTTATGATAATGTTAATACAGTTAGTGGTTAAAGTGAAATGATAGGCTAAAAGAAGCCATTTAGTAGAAGATTCCCAATTTCGAAACTCGTGGTGGTGATGATTCGATATCCCGCATAGGTCTAACTAAATAATTTTTATATAATTATTTGTAGTAAAAGTCCAAGCCATATACAGTGGCAACGTTACAATCTGGAAGCCGAAACTTAAGACCTGGTTTTAGTAGTTTTTTTGATATTGTTTCGGTCAATAACAAATTGGCGCAAAACTTAAGTCCTGGAATATTCTTTTTCTATATTAGTGGGTGTGTAATCCAGTTTTGGGTTGGGTTTGAATTTTTTTTTTGTTATTTTTTTTTGATGAAAACCAGTTTGGATTATTGTGAAGTTATTTTTGGTTAAACCAGATTTGGTTTTGTGTAATTTTTTGTAGATTACAATAAATAATAAAAAAATAATAAAAATTAAATTATAATAATATAATTTTTTTTTCCTTGATTGGAAAACCAATTCACGTTTTTGGAATTTGTTTTTTGAATTTTCTTTTTAAGTTTAAACTATGTGCAACATTAAACGCCAAGGGCTCGTGGAGAACAGTAAAGTTAGAGGGGGGATGGTGGTAAGGAGTAAATCGCGACCGGGGGTTTTGAGCTCCGGGAAGTAGAGGTGGTAGTAGAAGAGGTGGTAGTAGAAGAGGTGGTAGTAGAAAAAGTGGTAGAAGAAGAGGTTGATGCAGGAGTAGAGATGGTGGAGGAACTGCTGGAACGAGTGTTCCAGATATTGGATAGGAAGCGGGAGAAGAAGTTGTAAAGGGATAGAAGAAGGTGGGCGGAGAGGAAGAAAAGGAGGAAGAAGCAGAAGGTGGCGTGGTTGGTCAAGGAGGCGCAGTTCTCTTTAACCATGCACTCTTATGCGGAGACATTGGCTGAAGAGAACGCCGTCTTCGAGGCTAACCACAGGAGGGAGGAACCTCTCGTGGCACAGAGACCTTCAGTGTGGGGACCAATTCGCAACAGGTCTGGATGGTGGATGAGGTGGCACTATGGCAATAGTGCTTTGAGGAAAAGGATCAGGTTGATGCAGAGGGAGATCTTCAGGAGGGAGGAGGAGCAATTCCTCTCGGCCATGCATTTATATGCAGAATGGCTGGTCGAGGAGAGTTCCGTCTCCTCGGATGAGTAGAAGTTGATTGTGTACGTGGTTAGTTTTGTTTGGAAAAAAACCGTTTTGGGGTGGTAGTTTTTTTCGGGGACAGTTTTTTTATACTACCAAAGTATATAGGTATATATATTTTTTATATATATATAGGTATATATATTTTTTTTTGTATATAATTGTATATAGTTAGATTGTACATACTTGTACATAGAGTACTACAGAAGTAATTAATTCCAATAGGTCAAAACTTGGACTGATTTGATCGTAGAATTATAAACCAGAATTTAAGTAAGCTAAGGAAAGGCTACTTGTAATTGTTAATTTAATTATGGGTTTTTTTTCTGATTGATAAAATAAAATAAAAAAAAAAAAAAAATAAAATAAAATCCAGAAAAAAATACAATAAAATCCAGAAAAATATTATTAGCAACATTGTATTAACAATGGTCTAATTCATATTACTTTAGGATGCAACCCAATCTCTTGATAATAACTTTCCCACAGAAAAAGATTCGTTCTCATAATTTTGTAAACACAAAATATTTCCAAGCAATATCATAGTATGATGCATATGATTAAATATATTTCCAATATGCAACGGAAATAATAAATAATAAAAATAACTTTTTATTTCTATGAATGCAATCTTTTGTTTTACGTTCAGTTGATTGGTAACAAAATTATGCATAAATAGATGAAAAATCAAAACGAGTTAGTTAGTCTGAATCGCGAATTAAAAATCATTAGTCCTCTAAAGAGAGTTGACTGTAAAAATTTAAAAACACGTATAGTGAGAAGTTCTTGTGTTACAAATTGTTTCGAAGGTGAACTAAGAAGGTTTATTAGTTAATAAGCATTAAACATATCAAATTAATATCATAAATAAAATTAATAAAATATTCATAACAAAAAATATGCGAGTTTTAAGTGTTGTTTAAAATCAGAGAATAAAAACAAGTAAGTGCCTCCAGTTAAATACTAAATATTATAGGGAATCATAAGGAGATACCTACAATTGGCGCAGCCGATATTTCTTGAGTGGAGTACCCAGTACTCATAATTCTCAAAATACGAACTTACAACAAAAATTAACATAAAATTAAAATAAAATTAAAATAAAAGTGAAACAGTGTTTAATAGGGCAAAGAGCCAATAGAAAAATTTAAAACTACCCGGACTGGGTACACAAGGTCTTGTCACACGTTCCTGTCTAAACCAGATATAAAACCAACGTTCATCAGACACATCAAAGGAGTGTCCAACATTCAATAGAAAAATTAAAACAACGTTCATCAGACACATCAAAGGAGTGTCCAACATTGTAGAAAATTACAAACATCGTTCATCAGGCCTAACACGGAGGGTCAAATAATCAAGAAAATTTTTTTTGTAAGGTCAGACCATTTATTTATTAAAATAAAATTAATAATTAATAATACAAAATTTTGAAAAATTTTTAAAAATAAATATAATTAAATAAGTTTTAAATTTTTATTGTTATTGAAAAATTAAATTTTTTATTTTGTATACTCTCAATTATAATTAATAACAAAAAACGTTTTTTTTAAATTCCTCGTTGAAAAATTAAATTTTATATGTTTCTCTAAACAATAATCAATAAAATAAATGATAATTTGGTGTAGAGTTTTCTCTATAACAATTATATTGAAATTAATTTAGTTTAACAATTACGGTAATCGTTTTACAAAAAACAAAAGGTTTTTCACAGTTTAACCTTTCGCGAGGAATAAAAAACTCACTTAAAAACTATTATATGTCTACAAATATATGTCTAGATTAGACAAGATAATTAGGACAACGCGAAACAAATCCTATTCAGACACAGATTTAGCGAAGAAAGCGACAAAAAAAATTTAAAAACCGGTTTGACAACGAATTAGATAAAACGTTTACAGAAATAATAGAAAATTTAAAAAAAGAAACCAGTGGTAGCCCAAAAATAACGAAAACAGACTCAACGGAATTAGATAAAACGTTTACAGAAATAATAGAAGATTTAAGAAAGGAAACCAGTGGTAGCTCAAAAACAACGAGAACAAGCTCAACAGAAATAATTTCAAATTTTCAAGACTTAGACTTAGTTGAAGATCAATACAAAAGCAAAATGGCCAAGAAATATTCACATATAGAGTTAGTAAACTTATATACATACCTTCCAACATTCAGTGGAGAACGAACAGATAGAACCGAAGCGGACGCGAGGGCTTTTATATGTAGTTGCGACCGCGCTTACTGATATGGTTTGACCGTTACCTACAACCTACAGTGGAAATAAATATATCTTAACATTTCAAGACGAATTGACTAGATTTTTCGACTGCTATGCTATGCCCGATGCAGAAGCCAATACGGTAGTGAGAGTTTTTTATGATGAAATAATATCGCGTTTCGGTATTCCGAAAGTTTTACTAACGGATCAAGGTTCGAATTTTGTGAGTGAAGTTTTCAAACAAGTTTGTAAATTTCTCAAAATAAAAAAGATAGAGACAACAGCGCATCATCCCCAAGCAAAGGGCATTTTAGAAAGAAGTCACAGACCTTTAGGCGAATACTTAAGAAACTTTGTAGAAAATGACCAACAAAACTGGGACCAATGGTTAAGACAAGCAGTTTTTGTCCACAACAACACACCAAATAGTAGATCAAAACTAACGCCAATGGAATGCTTATTCGGATTTAATGTGGCACTACCGACAAATTTAAAATCCCCCCCTAGTCCAGTTTATGAAAATTATTACTATATTATAAAAAACAAAACACAAATAGCAAATTTAATTAACAGGGAATTCCTACGTAAATCGAAAGAAACAAACAAGAAATACTACGATCGGTATATTAATCAAATCGATTTTGAAATAGGGGACAGAGTTTACATAAAAAACGAGGCAAGAAAAAATAAGTTATCCGAAAATTGGACAGGCCCTTACGAAATCGTTCAAATAAATAGACCGGTAAATTGTACGTTAAAAATCAAAAACAGAAATAAAGTAATTCATTTCAATAGACTAAAATTGGCAAACGAATGAATGAGAAATTTCATTAAAAGACAAAAACATTATATTTCAAAAAAAAAGAGAAGGAAGACAATATTCAAAACTACTTTTATAAAATTTACAGAAATGGGCAGAACAATTTTTATACTCCAAACTATTTTGTTATGCATTTGGGCGGCAGAACAAAACAACACAATATTCTCAATAAAAGATGTTAGCAATTCGAGAATAGTATTCGAAGAAATCGGCGAAGCTATATTCTATTTAGAATCCTGGTCAATAGTAACTGCAATAGACACATTGGAAATAACCGACATAACAAATTTAATTAAATCAGCCAAAAAACAACTCGAAAAAATTTGTTTTATAGAAAATAGCAAAATATTACGTTCCTCTTATTGCCACAATCTAATCTACGAAATAAAAATCCTAATAAATGATATTGAAACCCAAAACAGCGAGATAAATCACCTTTTAGGAACAAGAAGAAAAAGAAGTACAGGTTACTTCAATGGAATTGGAAAATTACAAAAAACATTATTTGGGACGATGGATAGCGAAGATTCGAAGATTGAAAAAATTTATTTAAAATTTCAAATTATAACGAATAAACCTAATTTCGAAAATAATAACGAACAAAAGATAAAAGAACTCATTTTTTTAACGAAAATATGTTTGTTTTTTTTCAACGTTGCGACATCTTCGTTTTCTGGTTATAAAATGTCATCATTTGATAATTCAATTCATGTTTAAGTTTCGAGTTGAAACATTGAAAAATCATAAGTTGTAATTATTGAAATGTTTAATTTTTCAAATAATAAGTTAATAGAAAAGAATGAATCTGTATTCCGTATTTAAAATTAAAATAATAAAGTTGTAATTATTAAAGCGCTTAATTTTCAAATAACAAGTTAATGGAAAAGAAAAGAATCTGTATTCTGTATTTAAAGTTAAAATATTAAGTTCTAATAGTGCTATATATGTTGAACCGTTCTAGAAATTATTATGATAAACAGGAAAAAGCATAATAGTAATAAACAGAAATAAAGATACAAGTTTTGGTTTTATTGTAGTTTGAGTGGCATTTTGATCATCCTCCATTTTTTTTTTATGGATGTGTATAAATTCAGAAAAATACAAATCTAATTTCTATTTTTTCTTTTGTCCCAAACAAGGAAATACATTATGCCAGAAGGAAAACGTTGATACCGTTTTATTTTATTGAGAGATAAGGAGTGTTATTCAAAGGAAAGCTTACATGGAATGTGCAAATAAATCACAACCATATATCACAAAAAGTTATTGCAAAAAGGAGTTTATTATAAAGGGAAAAAAAGAAGGATTTTGGAATTTTTTTGATTGAAAAGGAAGAACATATATATATATATATACAAGAAAGGCTGGTGGAAGACACTACTCAATTCACCTTTCAACAAGGTCAGATTTTGACATTATATTTTTATCTTAAACATTTTTAAAATTTACATGAATACAGTAATCCTGCTAGGTACAACATTACTATTTAGTTTGTATAAAATGATCGTCTAAGTTTAGTCAGAATAGGAGAGTCCCAGATCTGGATTCGTGTGGAGACATTTGGTGGATTCCGCGAATCGTTTTTTTGTTTTGTTCTTTTCTGTTGTTGAAGGAACAGTTATTTGTTTATACGTAGTGATAAAAGTTCAAAGAGATTCACAAGGTGAATCAGCAATTATAACAGTGCTTCGTTCAAGGGGATTTTTCTGAAAACTACGGCTTCATAATTCAGGATGCGGTTCAAGGCTATTATTATAATAATTCACAAGCTACTATGCATCCATTTGTCATTTATTTTAAAAGTGCCGCAAGTGAATATATACAACACCGAAGTTTTATACTCATTTCGGATATAAACGATCACAACAGTACTACAGTCCATCTTTTCATTACAAAACTTATTGAATTCATCAAAACGCATATAAATTCTAATATTACGAAAATAATTTATAACACTGACGGTGCCGCAGGTGCGTTCTAATACCTTCTCAATACAAAACTAAACAGCCTAATTAACTTATGCCACCATAAAAAAGACTTTAAGGTTGATGCAGAATAACATTTTCATGCTACCAGCCATGGAAAGGGACCTTGTGATGGAATTGGTGGTACACTGAAGCGTGCTGCACACCGTTATAGTATGGCGGGCAAAGATATTATTGATACACCAAAAAAATTTTTCGAATGGGCTTTAAAATGGGAATCTACCATGAACTTTGAATACGCCGATAAAAATGAATATCAATTAACAAAAGAAAAATTACAAAATCGATATAAAAATGTGATTACTATAAGTGGAACTCAAAATTTTCATTCTTTTGTACCATTAGATACTATGCAAAAACGTTTTCCAACTCAAAAGAAACTTTTGAATGTAAAATAAGTAAATAATTTTTAATAACTATATTTATTTTCTTCAACCTACATATATAATTTGTACGATATTTTAAAAAGTTTATTCAATAATAAAATATTTGTAATTTAATGTTAAAATAAAATCTTTTACTTTATGATTCCATAATAACATAATACGAAAATAATGCTTCTCCAGTCAAAAGTTCCTAAATAGATTTAGTTATTTATACAGTTTTTTTGTTTGCAGTCGAGACTGTCAAATTATTTTTTATAAGAGTGACAAGTGATTACTAAAAGTGGTAAATAAACATTTCATTTTTAAGCCATCTAATACAAAGAAAATAATTGCAGAAGTGTTTTCCTTGTAGTGATCATAAGGGTATCACTGTATCCAATACATAAAATGCTGTATAAGCATTTCATCGTTAGTTTATATATCAAATATCAAGCTGCTCCGTCAGCGCATTTCAATATAAAATAATAAAACTAAATTAAAACAGAGATACAAATAACACAGTAGTGCATAGGAGTTCAATAAAGAACTACATAAATGTATTCGTTATAGTGAACCAATATTAAATATATAATAAATTTTGTAACAGTAGTGCTAGTGTTTTATTAAATGAATACCCTTAGGTACAGATGTAAATTTACCGGTAAAATATTTTTATGGTAATTTTACCGTAAAATTACCGGTAAGATTGGTAAAATTGGTAAAATAGGTAAAATATAAAACTGGATCAAAAAATTAAATTATGGTTGCTTAATTAATTAATTAATTCAAAATGTACGACTCTATCACAATCATTTCTATAGTTTATAAAAACATTATGCAAATCAAATATATTTTTATGGAGTTAAATATGCTTACTCGCAGAGTATTTATAGACAGGAATATATATATAATCAGCATTGGAAAATTCTTTTATATCTAAAAAACGAACGAAAATCGGTTGTTGTTTATACTTGCAGTGCACATCTTGAAAACGGACAACACGTTGTTTGCACATCTGTAAAAATGAAACAAATCCTGGACCAACTCTGGCTACAACGATGACTGCTTTCTTCACTGTTATGTCGAAGTTATGCGTTTGTAAGGCCAATACTATATTCGAAAATGTTTACGTATTGGTATTACACATAGAATGGAAATATAAAAACCATTGAATGGCACCAGAAAACCAAGCATATTCATTGAAGCTTAATATATGTTCAAACTATATGCGATGCATCCCTACATAAATGCTACTTTCATCACATGTGGTTGGAAAATGAGCCCGGTTCAACGTTTTTTCAGTATTGATAAGTGTCAACGGCATTAAATGTATGGCGTGTCACTCCACATATGCCACAACCGACGATGGGATAGATACATTAATTACGCGGGCAGCAATCAAAATCTAATTCGTGCATTGTTTCATTCATGGGAACAATATAAAAGGCAAATGGCTAAAAAAATTTTTTTCTCAAACTCGAAACAAAAATTTACAACGAAGGTCTGTTAATGTTTCGTTGCGTTGTGTGTTCTTAACAGTTTGAGAATTCTATCAATCTGCTTCTGTTGCTGCTTCGTGTAAAGTAAAATTGCAACGCGAACGAAATTACTTTCAAATTATTTCCAAATATTCTAACTTACTATATAAGAATCACGATTTGTGAGAAAACGAACTATACTTGCGGCCGACAATAAAGACATCTACGAACTTCACAAAATTATTCAATCTAACATTCAAAGCGAAGAAATAATATAGAAATCCGTCTATACCGCAACTTCTATAGAGCCAAATGAAGCATTTTGTTTTTCCAAGATAATGTTTTTAATCCACTCGATCTCTCACCATTTTAAAAAAGTGTTCAATACCTCAGATGCATTTTAGACAAAGATCTAGGTTTTCAGAGGCATCTTGTTGTGATAAATATTCTGGTTGTTGTAATAAATATTCGATAAATCAACAAAAAAGACAATCTTTGATTTTTATTAAACAGAGGTTAATAAAATTTTATTGCAATTTTACCAATTTTACCAAGCCTAAGTAATATTACGTAATATTACCAATTTTACCGGTAATTTTACCATGGGTAATATTACCTTTACATCTGTACCCTTAGGAACATTCAAAGTCCAAAACATGGCAAAACATGGCGACCGTGACAGATTCCTGTCTGATTCCCAGGAATTGACCATCGGAAAAAACTGTGAGTAGAAATTTCATTATTTGGTGTATTAGTGCAGTAATATGGGTATCAAAACTTTAGTGTTAAAGTCTTTTTTTTTTAAAGTAAATTTAAACAAATTTTTTTATTAAAGCAAATTTTTGATAAGTGAGTTTTTCCGAGAAATAAAAATTAAATAAAAAATTTTTGTAATATAAATTTCATAATAAAATTTTTTTATCAAATCATTAACATAAAAAATTGAATGTTCAAACAAATAACCAAATAAAATCTAATAATAAAAGCATCGAATTTTAGTGCTATTCGAAAAAGTTTAAAAAAAAAATCTCGTACACAAACCGTATAATATATTAAAGTTTTTAGTACTACTCGAAAAGTTTAAAAATCTCGTACACAAACCGTATAATATATTAAAGTTTTTAGCACTACTCGAAAAGTTTAAAAATCTCGTACGCAAACCACATAATATATTAAACATATTAATACTAAATACAGGTTTATATACCGATGTACACGCATTTGAAAATAAGTTGTTCAAATGAAAATTTTTTTTAGATAGAAATAGAAAATATAAATTGCGTCAATATATATATATTTTTTTTTTTTAAAAAAAAAAACCGAAAAGAAAGGAAAAAAATTTTATTTTAATTTTCTCTACAATAAAATCAATTGAATTTTTTTTTTTAAATTAAAGTTATAAAATTTTTAATTTTAAATTAATAAGTTTTTTTTACAAAAAAAAAAAAAAACAAAATCAAAACCGAAATAACAAATATTCGACGCTAAAGAATAAAATTTTGAATAAAAGTTAAAATGGGCAGTTCAAATACAAAACAGTCTGAGCAAACGTCTACAGGCCAAGTGAATAACAATTTGAAAATTGACGTAGAAGATACGATCAATGTTTATAGCACAGAGTTGTTAGTGCTAGTTGCCATTATATGCGCAATAAAAATTATAGAATTAATTTTCGTAATTTACGATAGACATCGCAGAAGCTTGAAGCGCAGGTATGCATCAACTCTACATGTATAAATCAATAATTTTTTTTAAAAAAAAAAAATTTTTTTTTCTATATTGATGTAAATATGTAAAATTTTTCTGCATAATAATAATAACAAAAATAAATTTATGTAATTTAAACTGAAATCTGAAATTGAACCATTAATAATAATAAAAAAAAAAAACAAAAACGTAGTTTTATGTTGTTTTATTTACTTTTACATAATAATAATCTTTTTTGAAAGCAATTTTTTTTTAACAAACAATTTTAACAAATTCGTATGAGCGACGAAAAATTAAATGAATTTAGAGAAATATTAAAAGAAAAATTAGCTTCTTATGAGAAAGCAAAGCGACAGAAGAAACAATATTTGTATATAGAACTGGAAATCAAAAACATACAAGAAACCATATCAAAATTAGAAAAAGATTTATTTCTCCAACCAATAAAAAATTTTGAAGAAAACACAATGACATCACAAAAGGCAACAGAGGTTATTGACTTAGTGTCAAAAATTTTAAGAGACGACTACGATGGAAATCCTCTTCAATTAGGTAGTATAATAGACAAATTAAACATCTTAGTATTAGCAATAACTCACGCTGATAATCAGCAACTGTTAACAAATCTGGTTAAAGCCAAGCTAACAACAAAGGCAAGAGAGTCAACCGCGGAGTGTAAATCCATAACAGAAATAATCGAGAAACTAAAACAAAGTTGTAAGGGTCAACCCTCTTGGATGATCAATACAACAATGGAAGGATTAAAAAGCGGAAATAAGGACAAATATATAAAGGATTTGAGTGAGTTAACAGATAAGTTGAAAAACGCATATATAAGCGAAGGAGTTAGCCAAACAACTGCTACGCAGTACGTAGTCCATGCTACTGTGAAAAATATAAAACAAAATCACGCAAATGATGTTATATTACAAAGTGCCTTGTCAAGTGAATTCAGCGATATGGATCAACTCATACATAGGTTCCAGTCATTATCTAACGAAAGAAATGCTCAAATTTTATCTTTCAGAGGTAGACAAGTAAATACGCAGAGAAACAAATATCAAAATTTTAATAGAAATTTCAGCTATGACCGCAACAATAATAACAATTTTAATAGATTTCAGAACAACAATAATAATAATAATAATTTTAGAAGATTTCAGATAAATAATAACAGAAATTTTAATAGTAAAAATAGATTTGGTAACCGGTATAATAATAAAAATAATAATAACCAAAATACTATAGGTAGTCAGCAGAGCTACAACGTAAGGAACATGAGGACTCGAATGATAGAATTTAACGAGTCGGGAAACGAAGCAGACCTCGGTGCACAGGGGAATGTTTAAAAATTTTAACAATTAACCTTAATTTTTGTCATTTTTGTAATTTTAAACTAAATAATATAAACAAAGCTAATGTAAGTTTTCTTTTAGATACCGGAGCAGATGTGTCATTGTTGAAATACAATGATAGTTTTAAAAATTTAATTAATTATAATAATAAAATTTTATTAAAAGGAATTTCAGATAAAGAATTGAAAACAGTAGGTACCATTTCGATTGAAATTTGTTCAAACAATTATGCAATTAAACATGAGTTTCATATAGTTCAAAGCGACTTTCCAATACCAACGTCAGGTATTTTAGGTAGAGACTTTTTCACCAAATTTTCATGTAACATAAGTTACGACGATTTCACATTAGAAATCAATGAACGACATATATCATTCAGAATTCCGATCTTATCAGGTACGGATACCGATACAATTTTCATACCGCCTAGATGCGAAATAATAAAAAGACTATCAAATGTAAAAATTTTAAATGATTCAGTTGTTCAACAGAGAGAATTAATCACTGGTGTGCTCATAGGTAGAGCTATTATAAATCAAAATAAACCGTATGTGCAGTTAATAAATACAAATAATTATGGAGTAGAAATTAAACAATCTTCTATTGTTTTAGAACCTTTAGACGATTTTCACGTCTATCATTGTAATAAAAAAGAAATTCTAAATACAGCTGAAAAAACAAAAGAAATTCTTGAAAAAGTAGAACGGAATAATAAAATTATCGATCCAAATATTAATCGACACATACAAACGCTTATCTTACAATATGTAGATATTTTTGCAAGTGATTCTGAAAAACTAACTGTAAATAACTTTTATACTCAAAACATCCAAATTAAGGATGATATTCCAGTATATACTAAGTCCTATAGGCTGCCACATTCCCAAAAACAAGAAATCAATAGTCAAGTAGCTAAAATGCTTGAAAATGATATCATCGAGCCTTCTATTTCAAGCTTCAATAGTCCAATTCTTCTTGTTCCAAAAAAGTCAAATGACAATAACAAAAAATTTCGTCTTGTTGTAGACTTCAGAAACATTAACAAAAAAGTTATAGCAGACAAATTTCCTTTACCAAGAATTGATGACATTTTAGATCAGCTGGGTAGAGCTAAATATTTCAGTGTGGTAGATCTTCAGTCAGGATTTCATCAAATCCCATTGGACGATAAATCTAGAAACATAACATCGTTCAGTACAGATTCAGGTTCATATAGGTATACTAGATTACCTTTCGGACTATCTATTAGTCCAAACTCTTTCCAAAGGATGATGACATTAGCTTTTGCTAATATATCGCCTATGCGAGCGTTCGTTTATATGGACGATTTAATAGTCTACGGGTGCTCGGTAAAGCATCATTTACAAAATTTAGAATTAGTATTCAAAGCATGTCGAGAAAAGAATTTAAAGCTGAATCCGGACAAATGTAATTTTTTCAAAACGGAAGTGACATATTTAGGTCACATATGCACAGATAAAGGAATAACAATAGACAAATCAAAATTTGATATTTTAAAAAATTATCCAATTCCTAAAAACGCGGATGAAACTAAACGTTTCGTAGCTTTCGCTAACTATTACAGAAGATTTATAAAAAATTTTGCTCATATGTCAAGTCCATTAAATAAACTTACGAGAAAGAATAATACATTTAAATGGGAAAAAGAAGAAAGTCAAGCTTTTGATAAGATAAAAAATTGCCTAGCAAAAATGCCAATGTTACAATACCCTGATTTCTCTAAACAATTTATAATTACTATAGATGCAAGCAACACTGCTTGTGGAGCTGTTTTAAGTCAAACGCATAATAATGTCGATTTGCCGATAGTTTTTGCATCGAAAGCATTTACAAAAGGAGAATCAAATAAATCTACTATAGAAAAAGAGTTAACAGTAATACATTGGGCAGTTAGATATTTTCGACCATACATATATGGTACAAAATTTCTAATCAAATCAGATCATAAACCGTTAGTTTACATGTACTCATTAAAAAATCCATCATCAAAATTAACTCGAATGAGATTGGATTTAGAGGAATATGATTTTGATATAGAATATTTAAAAGGAGAAGCAAACGTCGTAGCAGACGCTTTGTCAAGAATTAGCATAGATAATCTAAAAGAAATTCGAATGGTCCAAACGAGATCAACTACAAAAAAGTTAAGTAGTAATGAAAATAATAATAAAAGCAATTCTGACATTAATAATATTAATGATAAAAGTAATAAAAGTAACAATAGTAGAATTCAAAATAAAGTAGAAACAATAAATAATAACATAATTAATGATAATATAAAAAATAGTAATGATAATTGTAAAGTAATTGAGAATTTTAATAATAGAAATTTAAAAGGTATACCTATAGTAATAACAGAATTAAATGAAAATGATATCAAAGTAAAAGTAATAAAAAATAAAAGAATTCTATATGAAAATAAATATAATTATAATCGAGGACATAAGACATCTACTAAGGTGGATAGTCGCGAAAGTGCCGAGATTGATAAAATGAAATTAATAAGAAATGAAATAAATTTGTACGAAAGTAATAATTGTTATAATCAAGGATATAAGACATCTACTAAGGTGGATAGTCGCGAAAATACCGAGATTGATAACGTAAGTTTTCACGAGGAATTTAATAAGTTAAATGTCCGCGAAAGTGAAGATAAGGAAAATATTGAGAATATTAATGAAAAAATAGAATTTTTAAAACGTTTGTTTAAAGACCTGAATGAGTTCAGCGTCACGAAAAATATATATTGTTTAAAAATCGCGCGTAATGATAGAATTTTTATAAAAATTAATTTAGAAACATTTATAAACCTAGGTCATAAAGTACTTAATGACGTCAAAATAATCATTTTTAAAAAACCAGTAAAAATAAGTGTAGAAGAAGAGAAAGCAAAAATAATCAAGTTATATCACGATGATCCAATCACAGGAGGTCATACAGGCATAAGAAGAACGTACATGAAAATAGCAGAAAAATTCAACTGGCCTTACTTAAAAACGCAAGTGGCAGACTATGTTAAAAATTGTAACAAGTGCAAAATCAACAAAGCAAAGCAATATCACAAAGAGGAGTTAACATTAACAAAAACTCCTGAAGAACCCTTCCATACTATACAGATACACAATCGGACCTATAGAAACAAGCAGTCAAGGTAACAAGTATGCAGTAACATTGCAGTGTGAATTAACCAAGTACGTAGTAATTCTACCAATACCGGATAAAACGGCAAAAGCAGTAGCAGATACAATATTTAATAACTTTATATTAACCTATGGAAACTTCACAATAGTAAAAACAGATCTTGGTACAGAATATGTAAATGAGATATTCGCAGGATTAAAAGACCTGCTGGGTTTTCAACACTTTACGTCTACAGCATATCATCATCAAACACTTGGAGTAATAGAACGAAACCATAGAGAATTTAACATTAACACCTATCTGAGAAACTACTTGAAAAACGACTATTACGCAGATTGGGACAAATGGTCAAACATTTATTCATTTTTTTACAACACTCAACCTAGTATAGTACATAGCTATACACCGTATGAACTAGTTTTCGGCAGAGAAGCAAAATTAATTCCTACATCAGCCAATATAGAACCAGTGTATAATCTTGATGATTACAGTAAAAATCTAAAGTACAAACTACAATATGCTAGTCAACAAGCTAGAAAATTTTTAGACCTTGCTAAACTGCAGCAGAAAACAGCTTATGATAAGAAATCAAAACCACAAAATTTTAAAATAGGTGACGAGGTAGTTACATTGAATAATACAGCTAAAACGAAATTCGAGAAAAGATACTTAGGACCATGGAAAATTATAGAATTATTGGAAAACAACAATGTCAAAGTAAGAGATACAAGTAATAACAGCATAAAAATTTTGCATAAAGATAATTTATTTAAAGTATGAATCGGAATATCGATTACAAACACTTATTATTTTGCTAAAACTGGAAAAGAAAAAGAAAAAGAGAATAAATGAATATAAATGATTATGAATAAATAATTATAATTAATATTAATTAATTTTATATAAATAGGGAATCTCAAAGCTTCCATATAATTAATTTTATACAAACATAATAATTTGAAAAAAAAATATATTATTAATTTTATATAAGTTTATAAAATACATAAAGATAATTTCAAAAACATATAATTAAATTTTTTTATATATGAATAGATACAAATATAATATATTAAAATTAAACTTTATGAATTTATTACAAGATATTTAAAGAAAAAGAAAAAATTAAAATTTTTACGCTAGAACGCTTACTGTTTGCTTCATATTTTTAATAATTGCTAATAATAATATTAATTTACAATAAATTTTTCTATTATAGAATGTTAACTTTAAAACTCTAGTAATTCAAAAAAAATGAAAAGAATGATCGAATTGATATTAAATTTTTTTTTGTATATGTATTTTGTTAAAAATGAGGAATGCACCGCAATCTTTTAAAAGGGGTGGTATCCTGAGATCATTTCAATGTTAAACCAAATGAAAAAAAAATAATAATTAAACAAAATTTAAATAATTTAAACAAAAATAAATTTAAAAATTATAAAAAAAAAAAAAGGAACTTCTCTCAAATATCAACTAAAATTGTATAAGCGTGATTGAATTAAATTAATGTCAAGTAGAGTACTTACGAATTTAGAAATGTCTAGGGCCCAGAATATTTCTGAATTGGTAACGAATCAAAATTCTTAAACCTAATTAGTAACAGTTTAACCTCATACTAAATGACGCGTACGTCATTCTTTTAAAAAGGGAGGTGTAGCGATCATAAGGGTATCACTGTATCCAATACATGAAATGCTGTATAAGCATTTCATCGTTAGTTTATATATCAAATATCAAGCTGCTCCGTCAGCGCATTTCAATATAAAACAATAAAACTAAATTAAAACAGAGATACAAATAACACAGTAGTGCATAGGAGTTCAATAAAGAACTACATAAATGTATTCGTTATAGTGAACCAATATTAAATATATAATAAATGTTGTAACAGTAGTGCTAGTGTTTTATTAAATGAATACCCTTAGGAACATTCAAAGTCCAAAACATGGACAAAACATCCTATTCAAAAGAAACTTCTGTTTGTAAAATAAGTAAATCATTTTTAACAATTGTATTTATTTTATTTGTTGTAATACATATATAATTTTTATAATATTTTAAAAAGTTCATTTAATAATAAAATATTTGATATTTAACATAAAAAAGATATTTAACATAAACATAAAAATCTCTTAGTTTATAACGCCATTTTTATAATTTTCCTTCAGATCAAAAAAAAACTTATTCTCGACAGTCATATGCACAACGAATTTTATCTTTAAAACAAAAAATATCGCTAGTACTAAACTTTCACAAGTAGTTAGATATAAAAAAAGCTTCAATTTAGATTAAAAAAAAGGCGTAGCGCCATCTTTTCTTCAATTACACCGTTTTTTTCTTATGTTACACCGTTAAAAATCATTTCAAAAAATTAACAGTGTACATTTTTCGAAGCTTTGTTCTAATACCTATTCAACGACATATCATTTATGAAAATCGATTGAGTAGTTTTTAGGGGGCACCCTGTGAAGACCTCTGGTCAAAAAAAAAATTTTAAGAGAACTTGTATTTTTATTTATGAAAGACTATCTATAAACAAAAAATAATCAAAATTAAAAGGGGTCAAGTCAAAACGTTGTTGAATCTTCGTGAAATTGCTCACTTTTACATTCTTTTTTCCAAAAGATTAGTAAAATCTAGTTAACTCCATAATGGCGAAATTTTATTGAAGAAGGTTAATTAAAATAGCCGAATTTTTTCCCAAAATATACATACAGTTATTCAAAAAGTATAAATCTATATTAAAAAAAAAAGAGAAGACCAAATTTCATTCATTACAATTATAAAAAAAAAAAAATCAAAACATTATTAGCATTATCCAAAATAAAAACAATTAGTATTAATCTTATATAAAAATCACGTGTCACGATGTTTGTCCGCGATAAACTCCGCAACAACGTCACCAATCTTAATGAAATGTTGTACAGTGTGTGTATAATGGTCCAACTTGAGAGAGTTTTTATTTCAATTAAATGTTTAAATATTTTTTAATTGCGAATTAAATGTAAAATATGATGGTTCATAAGCAAACTTTCAGATGGCGGCGTATTTACTGTCAAACCTGCTTTTTCGACTTTTTAATCATCCATGTAGGGCCCATATAGACTATCAAATATATTATTGAGCAATTATTTTCTTCCGGTGTTTGGCACTGCAAAAGGGGGAAAAGAAAATAAATTCAATAAAATTTATATGGGCTTTCATTCAAAACACAACTTGAATAATTTTAAAAATTATCTATAAAATTTCTCAGTTTAATACTATTAAATAATTTAATTTTCTTTATGAACTATTATTGACAATTACTGACAATATTAAGCATAATATATAAAATATTTTATTTTCTTCTTGTAGGGAGCACCTACGTCATCCCATATTACCTCATATAGATTAATATTAAGATTAAAGATGATTTCTCAAATCTGTAAATCATACATATCTACAAAACAAGAACATACATTTCATTCAGTCCATTTAGCTATACTATTCATGAAGAAATTTAAAAGTTATTATTTTTCAATTTGTGTCATGAACTAATAGTAGTTTAATCAATGAGTGAATAATGAAGTAGTTTATTCTCAAGCAAAAGTTTAAAATTCGAGCGAGGCACGAGCGAGAATTTTAACTTGCGAGAGAATAAAATTCATTATTCACGAATCGATTACAATACTTTATTCTCTGACAAAGATTTTATTATAAAAGAATTGTGTATTATAAAAATTAAAAACATTTTCTTCAATTAAAACAATAAATCTTTATTGTTTTAATTGATAAATCAAATTTTTTAATAAAAAAACCCTGATGATAAAAAACGCCCTTCTCATACAATCAACCAAGTTCAACTAAACGAAATAAGAGAATTACTCAAAATTTGATTTTTGAACAAAACTTATCAAAGCAAATGTGATTATAATTTGAAAATAATTTTAATGAAATCAAAATAATTTGACCAATTGGAATCATACCAATTGAATAAAAGTTTCATTAGGCAATAGGTTAAGTTCATTAGGCTATAGGTTAAAAAACAATACAATAATACATACTATTATTATCGAAAAAACATACAAATAAAGCTGATATAATTAAATGGAAGAGAATAAAATGATTAAATGTGTTATTGCAATAAATTGTTTAAAAATTTCAAGTTTAAACAATTTTGTTTCAATAACATTGAAAACATTTTTTATTTTTATAAACACATAATTTGTGAAAATTGCATTATTTCCTAACGAAATATAAATATCGGAAATAATGTAAAAACAAATTATGAACTGAATTTATTGTTATGTTTCAAAACATTTTTGTAAAATGTTTATTTTTTTTATTATGAAACATTTCATAAAAATGTTTTATAGATTTTGCATTTAGATGATTAATGGGATGTTTTGATATTTTAGGTAAGAAAATGGTAAGATATATATATGGTAAAATATAGTTTAGGAAGATAGTATAAGATTACATTTTAGAGTAGGACTAAAGTAAAAAAGTTAGTTTTACTTCTTATAGAATGTAATATCATTTATTTTAAATAAAAGTCAGAAATAATAAAATTAAATAAGAAGACATAAATGGATATTGTTTCAATTTGGAATCATCATCGACATATTATTTTGTGGGAGAGAAGTTAATAAGTAAAGATCAAAAGGCCTTTTCGTCTACGATCAGGAATGACCCTCATGGTCATCCGCTGTACTTATTGACTTCAAAACTCAATATTAACCCACAACCAGTTTATGGCGACCTAAAACAGCGAACCAACGAGAATTCTGAGAGAAGCAGCAGTTTTGATTAAAAGCAGTCACATACAGGCAGTTAAGATTAAGCTACTAGGCTAATTGCGAGGATCACTAAGAAACATTGTAAGCAGCAATAATTATGGGAAATAGTGCTCAGAAACCTGAGAAAGAAGAAGAGGTTATTATAACGAATGGAGCTGGATCTGCTACAAATTTAAATTTGGGAGCTGAAGGTGATCACACGATTAAAAAACTGGAGATAGTAATAATAGTAGTGATAATTGTATTATTAGTTTTATTCATGTTGAATAAATTAAAAACATATGTTAATGAGAAGATAGTAAAAACCGTAATTAAGGCTAGGGCAATAGAAAATGTATGATTAAGTCATTTTAATAAGAATTTGAACTATGATTAAGATAAATAAAAAAAAAAATTTTTTACAATTAAATAATATTTTAAGAATTGTAGTTAAGAAATTTTGTAACCATTTTTTTTTTGAATTTTGAATTTTGAAATATTGAATTTTTCTGCAAAACTCAAAAAATTACAGGAAAGATTCAGAGATTTGGGTAGGACATTGATTCTTGAATTATCTAGCCAAGAATTTGAAAGATTAAAAAAACGGTTCACTACAGCTTATAAGACTGTTAAACAGTTAATCAACGAATATTCTTACGAGCTTTTAGACAAATCAATTAGTGAAGAAAAAGATAACATGTCTCTTTTCGATATTAGTTCAACGTATAAACTGATTCCTCAGTTTGAAGGGGTTAGTACAGGTTTGGAAAATTTTTTAAATCTAATAAGATTTATTCACGATACTCTGAAAGATGCCACTGAAAAAGCGAAGTTAATTGATTTCATTTTCCAGACAAAACTGTCGGAAAAGGCAAGAATTTCATTGAGTTCCAGTAAGAAACCGAGTACATTAGAGGAATTTGTTGAATTATTTAGAGGAACTTTTAAGAACCGTGAGTCACCAGCAAAAATTCATGCTGAATTAGCAAATGCTAGACAAGCTAATCTGTCCGCAGACCAATATGGTCAAAAGATTGAAACTCTGATTTCTAAGTTAAACTCGATTCAGATATTGGAAAAAGGGGAAGCGAATAGGGATTTGATCGCAGATTTAAATAACCAAATAGGTTTAAATATTTTTAAAACTGGTCTTAACGAGCCGATTAAGGCTACGGTAAATGCATCTCGTCCAAAGAGTTTAAAAGATGCGATAGAATTAGCTCGAGAGGTGGATAGTCAAAACAGAGCTCAAGTATTAAATTATGGGACAAGAGTCCAGGGGCAGAATTTTAGAAATAACAGAGGATTCCATCAAAGCTTAAATAATAATAGAAATAGGAATTTTAATAACAGATATAATGGTTACAGTAATAGAAATAATAATAATAATTACCGTAGAAATAATAATAATGGATATAGGAATAGAAATAATAATGTAAACGGTAATAATTTTAGAAGAATAAATGTTATGAGCTCGGGAAACGACGAGCAAGTCTCCGAAGGGGTGGATTCGAGAGACTTATAGAATCTAATAATGTAAATTGTAATGAAAGAAATGTTTGTAATTCTAATAAACCACTCAAAATATGTAAATTAGATAATAGTAAATCAAATTTTGTAAAGGCAAGCACTAACATAACTAGAGGAAAAATAACGTTTTTGATAGATACTGGAGCTGATATTTCGCTCATCAAGACAAATGTGGTTACAGAGGATGTAAAAATAGATGAGAAACAGTGTAAAATAATTGGTGTGACAAAGGAAGAATCATACACGTTAGGTATGACAAAGGTATTGTTAGACTTTGACGATGAGAAGATAATGCAGGTATTTCATGTAGTAGATGAAGAATTTCCAATAGGTACAGATGGGATACTAGGGAGAGATTTTTTGCAGAACAACCTGTGTAAAATTGATTATGAGACATTCACGCTATCAATCTATGTGAATGGTGCAGAAATTTTAATACCTATGAGAACGAAGTTACCACACTGAGAGAAATAATATTCTAATATTAAATAAAAGCTTTTCTCAAATACAGAAACTCTTAGTTGATGAAAATTCGAAGATGATCTTCTAAATTATAGAATAACTGGTTTAAACCGAGAGAAGTTTTGTTAGTTTTATCAATAAGACCAATTTATAGATTAAGATTAGCTTATTCAATTTCATTTAATTACGAAATTCTCAATTTAAGTCATCTACAATTATTTTAAGAATTTTTACAATCAATTTAATAGCTATACGCTTCAAAATAGAATTTCAATAAATTGATGATTTTGTGCAACTTTTATTCTCATTTATACTCAAATATTTACAATCATTTCTAGAACAAGCATTTCTTGAAAAATTATTTCTAATATAGTTTTATTTTGAGAAAATTACAATCAAATTTTTTTAACTCAATTTCTAAAATTTCAAAGTGATTCAAGAATAGATTCATAAATTATGGCTTATTCTTGATTTATGTTAAATTTAATCAAAATTGGTATATACCATCAACAATTTATTGACATTTTTGTTTCTTGTAATTAAGTATAGAATAGAAGGATTGATTTTAATCAATTTTGTTGAGTTGATTTCAGAATAATTTTCATGAGTGGAAACTAAATTAATATATTTATATGTATATATAATGATCAATCCTATTTAATTTTTTTGCTTAACTAAAACATTGCCAAGCTCATTTCGTGTTAAAATATTAAGCATTAAGGATTAAAGTGTTTTAATAATGTTTTAAAAAATAACAAAAATAATTCAATAATTAATAATTTTTCTTAATTTTGAGTCAAATTGTGTGAAAAAAATATATTGTAAATTGGATTTAAATAGTTTAATGTGAATTTGTATTGTGAAAATTGTTTTAAAAAATTCAGTGCTTTGAAAAATTATTTATAGTGAGTATAGAAATATTTTTTGTTTTAAAAACTTTTAAGAACTCATATATTTAAAACAAATACATTCAGCCACGCCTAAAGTGCCACAAAGTGAATGATCATACAGTTATAAAAATAAATTTATCTATTATTTATATATTTTTTCTATCATTTATATATATATTCTATTATTTATATATAAAATGTATTATATATATTTTCTATAGCAAACTACATGAGTCAGACGACAATACCCAGCCCAAGTCTGTAGTTTCATGTTTAGATTTCAACGAACTAAATGATTATCAATTTTTTTCTTCATGTGAACTTATCGTATCTTATAAAATTTAAATAAAACAAAATAAATTTAAATATTTTTGTAACCTATGTGTATTTACAGGTGTTTTTTTACAATCCACTGAATGACCATATAATTTTGAGTCTGGTTTTCACTACAACAAATATAGCAATTGTTTAAGCGATTGAGATGCAAACTAATATTTTTCAGAGGGAAACGTCATTAAAATTCATAATCTTCAGGTAAAAATGTTCCTCAATTTTAAAAAGAAAACTTCAAATCAATTTAAGTTTATTTTATTATTATACAGATGTGAGCAAGAAGGAAGCAGTACTAACTCGGAGTTGCATGTCAAATCTAAAGTTTTGCACTCAATAAAATATGGTTAAGACAAAGTCAGACTGTAGAAATGAAGTGGCATGCAACTTTCAGTGGAAAAAGAAATCAGCTGATCAACATTTAATTTCTAAGCGAAAGAGTTGCAGATTTTCTAATCGATTAGACTGCTTTAACTTCTGTGAATTAATTAAAACTAGTAAGTTAAATAAATTTTCCTGAACTTAATTTTTGATTTAACTAGTCTCATTTTTTATTAAGGTTGACATTGATTTCTATTTGAAATAAAATGACGAGTAGCATCATGACAAAGTGGCCATATTTTTTAGAAGTCATCAATTTCAGCCTGACTAAACATTAAAATTGTATGCGAAATTTCCTTTTTTATAATACTAAAGGAAATAATAATTAATATAATAAAATAAATATTTATTAAATATTTAAGTAAAATATTAAATATTGCAAATATTTTGTTAAAATAAAATTAATTATATTTTTTTATTCATATAAATTATTTAATATTTATCTATACATATTTAGAGTTAATATAAAAGAGAATCTATAATTTGAAATTATGAAAAGATAGAAATTGTTTTAATGAATTAAATTAATTATATTTAATGAATTACATAAACGACTAAACAATAACATATACTAAAATAACATATACTGCATTTTTTGTATCTAAAATAATTATTATTTTATTATTAAAAATAAATTATTAAAAATTAAAAATGTTGTCTATTTTAACTTATTTTGAGAAGGGTTGCTTATTAGATATACATAATATTCTTAATTGAAGAATAATGGAAACGTTTTTAACATGCATTGTTAGTCTCAAATAGATTTAAAATATGTTACAAAATGATTGTTTTTATTCTCAAATGAAGAAATTATATGCACTAATTTTCTCTCAGATTATGAATAATTATGCTTAGCTCAACATTATTTTAGAATAATTTCGAGCATATATGTTTTTAAGTAGCTCAAATATTAACCACTATTTTCTTAATCATACTAAAACTATGCTCAGTTTTAGAAAACATTACATTTTCTAATAATTGTATTCTTATATTTAGATTAATTTTGAATATCACATGCTTAAAAAGAGTATATATATTCACTAATCTAATCTAAATTTAAAAAGGTCAACAATTTTATTAATGCTAAATTTAAAAAATACTCGAATTGAGAAACTATATTTCCTTGAATTATATTTTAAATTCATAATGTTAGAATTTCAAAAATTAACAAGTTATCGGCCCCTTATTCTTCATATTAGAATAGGTTGAGAATATTTATTCTTGGCGCACATTTAAGCAACTTTTATGCATGATTTAATACCTATATCGTATAAGTTGAGCACACCTTTTTTTCAGTGCAGAGGGTAATAGATTCAAAATACCAGCACGTATGCAGATAGTGAGAGCGGTCAACTTAAACGTATCTGAGGACAGTGTGATACTTAATGAAGAGATATCAGAAGGTGTATTTGTTGCGAATTCATTGATATCATCGAGAGGAATAACGCATGTTAGGATAATAAACACATTGGATAAGGATGTGGTAGTAGAGAATTTTTCACCGAAAGTAGCACCATTGAGTGACTATCATGTAATTAATACACTTACAATGAAGAATAATAGGACGAAAGAGGAGAGATACAGAAAATTATTGGAAGAGTTGAACATTGAAAATTTGGATAACGCAGCGAAAAACTCAATTTTAAAAATCTGTGAAGAATACGTAGATATATTTCATTTAACGGGGGATGTTTTAACAACGAATAATTTTTACAAGCAGACCATCTCGACGATAGACAAGAGTCCTGTCTACATAAAAAATTACAGATTACCACAATCTCAAGTTGAGGAGATTAACAAGCAAGTGGATAAATTAATAGAAGATAAGGTAGTTGAAACTTCGATCAGTTCTTTCAACTCACCGTTACTTCTTGTACCGAAACATGGTGATGGTTTGGAGAAAAAGTTTCGTTTGGTGGTAGACTTCAGGCAGTTAAACAAGAAGATAATGGACGACAAATTTCCTTTGACTAGATTGGATGATATATTGGACAATCTAGGAAGAGCGAAATACTTTTCAACATTGGATTTAACTAGTTCTTTTCATCAAATAGAATTAGAAAAGGAGTCGCGGCCATTAACAGCATTTTCTACTAATAAGGGGCATTACCAGTTCAAAAGTTTGCCGTTTGGTTTGAAGATATCAACGAACAGTTTCCAAAGAATGTTGTCGATAGCACTAGCTGGTCTAGAGGCTGAAGCATTCTTGTATGTAGATGACATCATTATTTTTGGATGCAGTATAAACCATCATAATGTGAATTTGATTAAGACATTCGAGAGGCTGAGAAAATATAACTTGAAATTAAATCCAATGAAGTGTAATTTCTTGAAGACAGAAGTTACAAGTTACTAATGAAGGAATAAAAACAGATCCACGGAAATTTGAAGCAGTTAGGAATTATCCAATACCGAAAAGTGCTGATGAGACGAAGCGATTCACAGCATTCTGTAATTATTATAGAAGATTTATTCCTAATTTCGCGGAAATCGCGAAACCGTTAAACAACTTAAGCAAGAAGGATGTGACATTTGATTGGACTAAGGAATGTCAAGAAGCGTTTAGTACATTAAAGAACAAGTTGGTTAACCCACCAATTTTGAAGTAGCCAAATTTTGAAGAAAAGTTTATAATAACTACGGATGCATCTAACTATGCATTAGGAGCAGTGTTATCACAGGGGGAGATAGGTAAAGATTTGCCAATTTCATATGCAAGCAGATCTTTGAATAAACATGAAATCAACAAACCAATAATAGAGAAGGAGTTATTACGTATACACTGGGCCATTAATTTTTTTAGACCTTATGTCTATGGAAGGAAATTTTTAGTAGTGACAGACCACAGACCTTTAGTGAGTCTTTTCACACATAGGAATCCATCGTCTAAGCTAACGAGAATCAGATTGGATTTATCTGATTATGACTTTGAAATAATTTACAAGCAGGGAAAGATAAATACGAATGCAGACGCATTATCAAGAATAGAAGTAAATTCGGACACATTAAAAGCAATGATACCGACTTCCAATATAAATGCCGTAACGACGAGAGCTATGAAGAGGAAGGAGAATAAGGTTGAGGAAAACACCACAGATGTGAAGACGGAGTGCACGCTGTATTCATGGAACTGTACCTCAATATCAGAGATAAAGAATATGAGAAGATTATCTTTTGAGAATAGGAACTCACGTGAGAAAATTAAAGAAAAATGCATGGATTATAAAGAAAATAAACAAAGTTTGCGTATAATTGAATTAAGTAAGAAAATGAAAAATGGTATTCTAGTAGTATATAGTGAAAATCTGCGCAGCGCCTTAGGGACTGCATTGGAGAAGCTTATATTAGCTATGAAACGAGAAAATATAAATTATCTAGCGCTAGAGATAAATGATGATGTATTCAAACACGTAGATGTCACTGAATTTAAAGATATATTTAATAAGCTGCAGCATAAAATGAATAAAGATGAAAACAAGCAAACTAATTTGAAGATATTAATATACAGAGCTCCACAGAGAATTTTAGACAAAGGCAAAATGGAAGAATTGATAAAGATATACCACGATACACCATACACTGGAGGACACTCAGGTGTCAAGAGAACGATAAATAAATTAAAGCAGAAATATGTTTGGAAGGATGAGTAAAATGATCAAAAGTTATGTTAGAAATTGCGAGTCATGTGCTAGGAATAAGCAAGTTAGGAATACTAAGGAAGAATTAACCATAACTGACACACCTATGTCGAGTTTTGAAACGATTTCGATGGACACAGTTGGTCCATTACGATTAACAAATAGCAATAGGTACATTTTAACAATTCAATGTGATTTGACTAAATACGTTGAGGCGATACCTATCGAGAATAAAGAGGCGAAAACTATAGCAAGAGCGTTAACTGAGAAATTCATTTTAAAGTACGGGAATTTTAAAACTTTAAAAACGGACTTGGGTACAGAGTTTGTAAATGAAATCATGAGAAATCTATGTACATTCTTTAAAATATCCCATGTGACTTCGACACCGTATCACCATGAGACACTTGGTTCTATCGAAAGAAATCATCGAGTGTTGAATGAATACTTGCTGTCATTCACGAATGATTACAATTGGGAAGAATGGATTCCATATTTTGTTTTCTGTTACAATGTAACCCCGCATTCAGACACTGGATATAGTCCATATGAATTGGTTTATGGGAGGTTAGTAACTCTCCCATCGGATGAAAAACTAATGGATAATTCTCCGGTTTATAACTTCGATCAGTACGCTGATGAATTAAGATTTCGTCTGCAGCAAGCCCAGGGTAAGGCTAAGGTTGTTAATTGCAGCGAAAATAAATCGAAAGAGCACGTATGATAAGAATATAAATCCGTTAGATGTAAACATAGGTGATCAGGTCTGGTTAAGGGCAGGTGAAAGGAAAAAATTAGATTCACCATTTTTAGGACCCTATGAGGTCATAGATATTAAGAATCCCAATGTAAAAATTAAAATGGGAAACGTAGAAAAATACATACATAAAAATAGATTAAAAATAAATGAGGTAGTAGAAGCTGATAATAGAACAAAGGAAAATACGAATAGGCAATATTGTGATAAAAGATTTAAATATATTATATTATAAGATTAGGAAACAAATTTTGTGATAAGTCCTATTTATTAATTCAATTGATTCATGTTAAGATAAGGATTACAACGATCCTCAGGTAAATCAAAAGCTAGGGATTATTAGTTAAACAATAGAGAAAATTTCTTTCAGAAAGAAGATTTTCATCTAAAAGAGTGGGGATGTACACGGTTAAAAATTTGGGTATTATTTTTAATAACTTGATTCCTATAAAAGCTATTAATATGAATTTTCTTATTAATTTAATATTTTATGAAATTATTAATGATCTTTTTATCAGTTTTATTATAAAATTAATACAAAATTTATATTAAAGACAGTTTTATATTTTTTTGGAAAAAATAAATACATTTCTCGTATTAATTTAAAATGATTTCTGATTAGTTTTATACTACTGCAAAATATTAACAAAATTTATACACAAGTAATATTAATTTAATACAAAATATTTATTTAAACTAAATACTATGGGTATGCTGATAATTTAAAATTATTTATTCAATAATGTCAACTTATAAATTATTTTTGTTTCAACCGTTATTAATAAAAGCAGGTATAAAATAAATATATTAACTTATTATTTTAATATGGTACTAAGTATAAATTTTATATTTTTAAGATATAAGCTATTTTAACTTCTAACGACCACAGAGATTTATTTTGTTTGCATTATAAATTCAAACACGTGTAGAAAGTGAAGGTGAAAAATTAATTATTTGTTTAGTTACCCAAACCGAACAATTTACAGAACAATAAGTGTTTTTTTTATAACAGTGCAAATTGAAAATTTTTAAAAACTAAAAGTTATTGTGAATATACGGAATTTTGCATATATACGGATTGTATTCTGGTAAGTTAAAAATTTTATATTATGTGTTACCTTTATATATATATAGAATAGCATATAACCTAATTATGTTGCACAATATAATTTCTATTTGTTTATAATTTATTGTGGATCAATAATGATGTTTATTGATTTCACAATAATTTTAATGGATATATCGCGATTTTTAAATCTGCAACACACAAACTTATGTGGATCGAGATTTTTTATTGTATTATAATTATAATAAAAATCCAATGTCCAAAGTGTCCTCATTTATTATTTATGCATTCTATTAAATTTTCAAAGTCGGAATCTGAACGAACAATTTTTTAGATTTCGGATTCTAAGCAATGCAGCATGTTTATTTTAATCATATATTTATTTGTTTTTATAATTCAATTTAATTTTCAGGATTTATTGTTTAATACAACAAAAAGCGGTTTTCTGGAGATCGATCAACACAAAAATTAAGTAAACATTGTCAAAAGCTCCAGGAAAAAACCTGCTATATATGGCAGCCAACAGAAATAAAGGTAATTCGCCAATTAGCTTGTAAATTGAAATATCATACTAAATGTTCTTGTTTTAAAAATATAGATTGGGACACCCACCCACCCTCTCACTTAATAATTTATTGCGTCTGTTGCCACCATCTCCAGCTGAACGTGTAAAATTTTATCGGATGACTGACGAGCAAGCCGCTACTAATTTACTAGTTCATAAACAGGCAAGGAATTTTTATTTATTTTTAATCAGGTATCCGTTCAAGTTTTATTTAATAGGTTACCTTCGATGGCTAGCATACAACTATTGATTTTTAGTTTTAGTATTAATTTATATCACTAAAAAGTTTTAGTGATATAACTTAATAGTTTTACACTACAACTAAAAATAATATTTTTTAATTGTTTTTAAAGTTTAATATACATTTTATTTTTTTTTTCATTATTCAATTTCTTTAGGCTGACTTACGCAACGAAAATTATATTGGGGATTCAAGTGTAAAAGCACCTTACCAGCTATAGGAAAAACAAAAGATGAAATACAACAATACCTAATAGTTATCAACAATAAAAATTTAAATATAAATACATACATTTATAAAATATATAAATATATAATTAAATATATATATATATATATATATATATATATATATATATATATATATATATATATATATATATATATATATATATATATATATATATATATATATATATATATATATATATATATATATATATATATATATATACATATATATATATATATATATATATATATATATATATATATATATATATATATATATATATATATATATATATATATATATATATATATATATATATATATATATATATATATATATATATATACATATATATATATATATATATATATATATATATATATATATATATATATATATATATATATATATCTGTAGGTGGGAGGTAAACTACACCAAGTCCAATTTTTTCAAAATACGTTTTTTTATACTGTTAGGATCAGGATTTTGTTCTCTACCGAGAGGTTAAGAGCCCTGAGTCCTAACTAGTGTAGTTTTCGAGATAGAACAATTTTAAATAGTCCAAGTCCATAGTAAATAGTCCATTTTCAAACAGTTTTTTGGCTTTCCTGTAAAATTTTAAAAATGTGACTTAGTGCAGTTTACCTCCCACCTACAGATATATATATATATATATATATATATATATATATATATATATATATATATATATATATATATATATAATATATATATATATATATATATATATATATATATATATATATATATATATATATATATATATATATATATATATATATATATATATATATATATATGTATATATATATATATATATATATATATATATATATATATATATATATATATATATATATATATATATATATATACATAGATATATAAATAAATAAATATATAAATAAATAAATATTTAAATATATAAATATATATAAATAAAGCAATATAAATATAAAATAATAGCAATTATAATAAGAATAATATCCATATGTTAATACCAAATAATATAATAAATGTAAAAATTATAATAAGGAAGTTGATGAAAAAAATGTGACAATAATAATTATGTGATATTAATAAACGAAAAAAATGCAACCTTAATCTTTCATTGTTTTAAACCAATCTTGTATTCTGGATAGATATTAATGTTATATCTACTTCTCTATTAAATCAATCGCTTTTATTTATCGAGCTAATACATTTTAAATATGAATTATTGATAAATATTTAGTATCAAATTGATTATAAATAAATATTAAAAATTTAATAGAAAAACGTAGTTAATTTAACACACAAAACTTATAAATCCGTTTAATAAAATTATTGTATTAAATTTATAACTCATTATTATGAAAAAATTCTATATCATTTGATATTAGTTTAATACTTAGCTTTATCAAAGTTTTAATACGATCTAATATATACACTCAATAAACTTTGGTATGAAATTTTATAAATAGTGGATATATTAACTTTATAACATTTTGGGTGTGGACTTATATGAATATCTAAAATTGATCAATTTTATACCTTTTTTTTTAACCGTGTAGGGAGCACCTACGTCATCCCATATTACCTCATATAGATTAATATTAAGATTAAAGATGATTTCTCAAATCTGTAAATCATACATATCTACAAAACAAGAACATACATTTCATTCAGTCCATTTAGCTATACTATTCATGAAGAAATTTAAAAGTTATTATTTTTCAATTTGTGTCATGAACTAAAATGATTAAATGTGTTATTGCAATAAATTGTTTAAAAATTTCAAGTTTAAACAATTTTGTTTCAATAACATTGAAAACATTTTTTATTTTTATAAACACATAATTTGTGAAAATTGCATTATTTCCTAACGAAATATAAATATCGGAAATAATGTAAAAACAAATTATGAACTGAATTTATTGTTATGTTTCAAAACATTTTTGTAAAATGTTTATTTTTTTTATTATGAAACATTTCATAAAAATGTTTTATATATTTTGCATTTAGATGATTAATGGGATGTTTTGATATTTTAGGTAAGAAAATGGTAAGATATATATATGGTAAAATATAGTTTAGGAAGATAGTATAAGATTACATTTTAGAGTAGGACTAAAGTAAAAAAGTTAGTTTTACTTCTTATAGAATGTAATATCATTTATTTTAAATAAAAGTCAGAAATAATAAAATTAAATAAGAAGACATAAATGGATATTGTTTCAATTTGGAATCATCATCGACATATTATTTTGTGGGAGAGAAGTTAATAAGTAAAGATCAAAAGGCCTTTTCGTCTACGATCAGGAATGACCCTCACTTGGTCATCCGCTGTACTTATTGACTTCAAAACTCAATATTAACCCACAACCAGTTTATTCTGTCCGTAAAACAAATACGAAAATAGGTTAAATTTTTCATACAAGTTTGTATGGGAATTTCGGGCAATTTTCATGTTTGAGCGACTTAAGAATAATATTTTATATATTACGCTTAATATATACTGGATAGGATAGTTTTTATCTCAATTAAAAGTTTTAATATATTTTAATTGCGAATTGAATGTTAAATGTATTTCGTAAACACATTCAACGTAAGTGACACAACTTCATCATGGACTTTTTAATCATCAGCGTAGGCCCCGAAAAAACTGTGATTTCAACTTTTTGTTATAATGATACAGTTTTGAAGTTTAAACGCATAGCTTTTTCAATTTTGTGAATTATTTTTTTTTAATTGTGTTGTGTATCATTTAATTATTATTATTTTTAACTACAAAATAATAAGTTTTTACAAGCATAAATTAAAACTGTGTAAGTGTTAATTAATTTGTTAAAAAATAATAATTTTATTTAAAATAATGATTGCCGTGGCCTATTCTCGATGAAATTGAAATTAAATCTGCAAATCGACTCAAAAATTTAAATTTACTCTGCTATCGCATTTGAGTAAATTTTGCCGGATTGTGGTGTTGAAATTCAAGTAATATTTGTTTTCAATATTTGTTTTTTCGTAATTTAATTTTTTTAGAAGAAAATAAAGCAAAACAAAAAATAATATTTCTGCGAAAAACGACTAAATTTCAATTTCATCAGCATTTTTGAGAAATGAGTCACGGCAAATAATTCAGAAAAAATCTACTTTACCGAACGTCTTAAAAACAAGAAAATTCATTAGAATTTTGACAACACGACTTGAAAGTTTATTAATTTTAATGATTTTTTTATGAATACCTAAAATTACGGTTAGTAGTATAGATAACGTAATGGCCAATAACATGAGCAATCAACCAAAAAGTTTCGAGTACGAATCAAGTCACGTCGTTCCGTTTTTTTTTGCTTTGTTTCGTTTTTATTTATATTTTAGATTCAAAATCACGGAGGTGGAAAATTTCAAGTTTGGTTTTATGACAAAAAACAGTAAATGCTATAATGATGAGAACTAATTTGTATTGTCACTAAATCTGTATTAAAACAATAGTTTGTTAGGACATTGCTCATAATTTATTACTTCTTTTGTAATATTACTTTTAAACGCCGCTTAAAATGGTCATTTCATGGACGTTTTTGAAAGGTTAATAAATCGTCCAAAAATGCATAAAAACGATTTAGCTATTTTGAGCCTTTAACGTTTAGAAACAGTTTAAACCCTAAAAACATTACAGTGCATGCACAATTAAATTACTTTTACCAAGTTTGTATGAAAATTTATTTTGAGGAAAACAAATTTATTTTTGAAATAAATTTGTCTGAATGAAAAAGTTTAAAATTTCTTAACTTTCTCCTCATGATCAATAGAGAATGAAGCTAGCTACAGTTTAAAGTATTGTGCTGATATTAAAAAATAATAATAAAAAGTGGCTCAAATCTCATGAGTAAAAAACTCATAAATTGTGCATGCACCGTTATATTAATTTGATCAATATTCTTCTTAATGCAAAAATAACAGAGCGATTATGGTACGACAGGTCACCGACTATTTCGGCCCGCGCTAACTACACTCGGTGCCACCGCTTTGCTCCGCTAAATTAAAGATATCTTCGGTTTGCATGCTACAGTCTAAGTGTTGATTTTCATATCACCTTGACTTAACATTGAAAAATAAACAATTACAATAAAGTTTAAAACCTGTAAGTATTACTTGATTGCTTCTCATTTTATTACTCCGATTTCAATTTAAATATCACCAAAAATCTCTTCTTGATGCCAAATCACATGATTCTAAATTATTTTTGCGCAAGACACGCAAATTCAATTCTTGCTTCCAAATGACGTCATTTGGGGCAACCAAAGTTTGCGATCTCACAACCGATGGACGTAATTTTGAAACAACATTCAAAATACAAGGTCAGATCTAGAAAACCGCTGAAGGGATTTCAAAAACTTTTGTTTCTAAAAATAGGTATACTCAATGAAAATAGCCGTCAGGACGATATGTTCGATAACTGTACCAGAAGTGTGTCAAAAAATCGTCAAGTCTGTCAAAACAATGAAATATTCATATTTTTTGCTTAAAAACGGTAGTTTTAAGTGATAATGAGTAGTAACCTTGAATTTGTATGTGAGACCAAACACTAGATTATTTCATTATAAGTTTGTCAAAAAAATATTGTCAGTGTGTCAAAAGAATGTTTCATTTAATTTTTACCCAATTTTTTGGAAAAAAATAAAATTAATTATTGGTATGTCATGAAATGTGATTGAACATGCAATTTGAATTTGTGAATTTTAAATTTTTGCAATATTTTTGGAATTTTGAAAAAGTTTCAATTTTTGATTTTGTATGAATTTCCGGAATGTTTTTAGAATTTTGAAAAAGTTTAAATTTTTGTTTTTATTATAATTTTTGGAATTTTGAAAAAAGTTTGTAATTTTAATTTTTTTAATTTTTTTGCAATATGTTCATAATTTTGAAAACAAATTGAATTTTTGAGTTTATGAATTTTGAATTTTATAAATATTTTCAGAATTTTGAAAAAAGCTTCAATTTATGATTTTGTAAGAATTTTTGAAATATTTTTAGAATTTGAAGAAGTTTGAATTTTTGATTTTTTTACAATTTTTGGAATTTTGTAAAAAGTTTCAAATTTTGATATTGTTATAATTTTTGCAATATTTTTAGGGGCATATACGATAAAACGTGAAGGTTTTCCAACCCTCGAACACGCAACATATAATTGACCATGCGAAAAGCACGATGTTTCTAGGTCCAGCCCACAAATTGACATTGTTTGGCCTTGTGACTTATTAATAGTGCCAATGCTAATCGAATTGAAAATTCGACAACAAGCTTAAAAATTTCTCCAAAACCTTTTACCAATCACTTTCAAATTTTGACATGCCGTTCAATTCTCAATCCATCTAGATTGATCAGCTAGAATGCTAATGCTCTCTGTTATTCATATTTCCCAAATGGAAAAATTAAAAAATATGCTTTCTATTCTTATTACGACTCTTTGAAATTATTCTTACTAATTAAACAAAATGTACGCGCAAACTTTTGTATAGGCGTAGCAAAGCACGCCGGGTCCCGCTAGTAAGTATTAAAATAAACTATAAACAATCCGCCGCTAAAACCAAATACAAAAACATACAATGAAACAGTTCAAATATTGGGTGATTATTACGAACCAGAACCACTAGAAATTGTGGAAAATTTTAGATATCATTTACGTAAACAACATGATGGAGAAACAGTTTGTGAATTTGTTAATGCATTACGGAAATTGGCAATTACATGCAAGTTTGGCAGTTACCTGGATACAGCTCTACGAAACCAGTTAGTGTTTGGGTTATGATCATCCAAAATTTAAAATAGACTACTGGAATACAAAGAATTAAGACTTCAGAAAGCTATCGAAACAGCAACAGCAATGGACTTATCAGCTAAAGGGGGTGCAGAAATACATATACAAAAAGGCTTGGATCAACAAAAAGTATTACATGTGGTCGAAGATAAAAAGTACAAAAATCATACAAAAAATTCAGGTAACCTTACATTTCACAATAATAATTTTAACAATAAAAAAAAATTTGGTAAAACAATACAATGTTACCGTTGTGGTAATAATGCACATTTAGCAAATAA